>CM035418.1:53022106-53352106 GCA_020310875.1 Ceratopteris richardii
CCTACCTTCCCCACCACCTACGAGTCGTCATTGGGCAGCTCCGGGTTTCATCACATCAGCTCGAGATTGAGAGGGGTCGGTCCAGGGGAGTCCCCCGTGAGGAGAGGTGGTGCCCAGTATGCCAGACAGAGGTAGAGAGTGAGGAGCATTTTGTTATCAGATGTCCAGCATACTTAGACCTACGAGCACAGTTCCAAATCGAGGAGTCATTCCAGCTGTGCATGACTATGGGAGACCAGAGACGCTTGGGACGCTTTCTCACAGCAGCATACGAGAGGCGAGAGCGGTCACTACAGCCCATACATCAGCCACGGGTGAGTACCCAGCAGACCATTACGCAGTTCTTTCAGTGAGTTGAGCTACATCAGAGAGGTCCATCTATAGGGCTCACGCTACACCAGGCAGCAGCACAGAGAGCACGGCGCCGACCACGCATGGGCGGATATCGTCGACCACGATTATATCAAGAGGATATCTCACGCATCAGGATCGCCTATGACCACATGATGGAGCATAGGCGTACCACCACCCCCTGGGTTGTCTTCCTTCAAGAGGCACTCAGACCACCACCGATGTACCACATACTACACCCACCACCCATCACCAATAGCTAGGGTGTTTTACTCACATTTTGGATCCCCCCATGTATTAGGTGGCCACTATCTGCAGAGTCAGAGCCACGTCTCCCCAGCCTTTTCCAGCCCTATATAGCTTTGCGTAGCGATATACTTTTTATTTCATTTTATCTTCTACACAGGGTTACTACACTTCTACATGGTTTTTGTCTCATAGGCCAAGTTTGGCCTCCAGAAGACGTTAATATGACTTTCTCTCTCTCTCTCTCTCTCTCTCTCTCTCTCTCTCTCTCTCTCTCTCTCTCTCTCTCTCTCTCTCTCTCTCTCTCTCTCTCTCTCTCTCTCTCTCTCTCTCTCTCTCTCTCTCTCTCTCTCTCTCTCTCTCTCTCTCTCTCTCTCTCTCTCTCTCTCTCTCTCTCTCTCTCTCTCTATATATATATATATATATATATATATATATATATATATATATATATATATATATATATATATATATATATATATATATATATATATATATATATATATATATATATGTGTGAAGTAGAGTGTCCCTACCCTAGACTAATAATTGTTGCGTGCAGTTATTAGCCACTCCCACCCTTGCTCCATCGTGCATCGGGCGCATTCCCGTCTTCATCGCAAGTCTTTGGGCTCAGCACACTGAGCATTTTTCCATCTCCTAACGCCATGACCGCTATGGCTAAGGAGGAGGATTTGACAAAAATGGAGTGACAAACTGACCATAGCTATCAAAGAAAACAAGAAGATGGTGGACTCCACTATCACAACCATCATCAACCATCATAAGGAGAGAGAAACATAGAAGAAAAAGAAAGAAGAGTGGGAGAGGGAGAGCAAGAAAGAAAAAGAAGAATGGGCTAAGGAGAGAGCAAACATGAAAGAGGAATTGGAGCTCCTCAAAGCTTCGATGGTCTCTCTTACACCCGAAGAAGGAGAGATTAATATGAACAAGACAGAAGCTCTCAAAGAACAACTCACCAAAGCCTTGACCGCGAGCATGGAAAACAAACTAGAAGCTACCAAAGAAGGGTGGATCGACATAGTGAAGAACATCAAAAAAGAAGCCAAAGAGGAAGCACAGAAGGAAGAAGCCCTCATCGTGCACACCACCATTGAGGAAGAAAAGATGAGACAAGCCCGTCGTCTCAATGTACGCATCACGGGCATTGTAGAAAAAGAGGGCTCTGCCTCCGAGTCCGATGGGAAGACACTATGCAAGATGCTCGGCTACAAAGAGGAGTCCCCCCATTCATCAAGTCTTGGAGAACAGGGCGAGACCCCACGAAAAATAGAGCTCTCATTCTACACTTTCCCTCCGAAAATGTAAGATCTACTTTCCTTCGCAAGAGGGTGATTTTGAGAGCACTTGATGCCCCCCCATCTACCTTGATGATGATCTCACACCCATGCAAGTAGCACATCGCTGTGCATGCATGCCGAGAGTACACCAAGCTCACAAAGAAGGAAAAAAGGCTTCATACAGAGATGGTCGTGTCATCATTGATGGCAAGGTCATCCCATAGGGATTCGCGGCCTCTGAGACACTCGAGGAGATACACCTTGCAGTTTGGAACTGCAATGGAGATCTATGGACACACCAAGAGAGGTTAGAAGAGGTGCGCAGAGGCAGAGACATCATTATGCTGACAGAGACACATGAGAGCCCAGACCGGAGCCTACCTCGAGTCCACGGTTTCCAATGGGAGTCCACATACAGAGAGTGTACACGTCAGCAAACCACCATATGATCGGGAGGAGTAGCCATACTCTTCAGAGATAGACTTCAGAGCAGGATACAGATAGTCACACGTGACTCAAAGGCCAGATATCTTTGGATTCGGCTCCAGCTCTCACAGGAGCGGATTATCTTCATAGCGTTATGCTACTTTGTTCCTAGCTCATGGTTCGCTATCATAGATCGAGAGGACTCACCATACACTTGTTTGTCAGAAGAGATTACAGAGTACTCTCCACTAGGGGAAGTCTTCCTTATGGGAGATTTCAATGCCAAGAAAGGCAGTGATCAATGTCGAGATATTTGACCCAGAAGACCCACAGATACTGCATACCATAGAGGATGAGTCTACAGCTCGAGCTTCATCTGACTCTACACACTCACTATGGCACTCACCTACTCAGACTAGGCTTTCGACATAACCTCGTTATCTATAACGGGATGGCTCAGTGGCCTACCTCAGGAGGATTGACATGCATATCACACTCCGTCGCAGATGGCGGGGGGAGTACAGTAGATTACGTCATGGGATCCAAAGAGGCCATCCACCTACTTACCTCATTCACCATCCCACCCATACCCATTGGGGCCGATCACACGTACCTCGCGCTCTCCCTCAAGGGAGACATCCCTACACCCACACCTGCAGCACGCATCCCACACACCACCATCCATTTCACACACGAGCTAGCTCACATATATGCGGCTCAAGTTGAGAAGGATCTTCTCTTGCTTCATCCTGACACTCCACTATCCCTACTCACCTCACAGATAGCATCAGTCCTTCATACATCAGCCATCAGCTCCTTCCCACACACCATCCATTCTGGTCACACACCTCCTCCCCGGACTATGCCACAACATCGCTGGTATGATGAGGAATGCAGAGACCTTTACCACCTACTACGAGCTCAGCAAGCATTGGGAGAGATCGCAGAGAGAGAGAGAGAGAGAGAGAGAGGCCAGGGGATGGATGAAGACCCTCACACGTCAGAAGAGGCGAGCGTTTGAGGAGGCACAGGAGCTTGAGCTATACCATCTCTTTATGAGTATGGACAGTGTTGTAGCATCGCGTACCCTACGACAGCCACACCCGACCACACCTATTGGGGACCTACACACATGGCATAATTATGCCAAGAGATTATATGAGGTACCTGGGCAGCCTCCCATTACCCAGCCACTTGAGCCTCGCCCTACTAGTTCTTCTCTCTTCACAGCAAAGATGGTTGAGAGGGCCATAGGACGACTACGATATGGACGTTCGACAGACCACACGGGATTGCAGAGCGAGCATCTCATATACGCAACCTCCACTATAGCCCCGTTGATTGCACATGTCTTCAACAAGGCTATAGGGGAGGGCTTCCCAGAGGAGTGGACTATGCACACCATTGTGCCTATCCAGAAATCTGGCAACATCCTGGACCCAGGGAACTACAGGACCATCATGATTGGCCACACCATGGCCAAACTATACGGTGCCATACTTGAGGTAGAGCTAAGCTCATATGCAGAGACTGAGGGGCTACGAGCACGAGGCAAGGCAAGTTTTCGTCGAGCTTTCTCTACTATTGATCACAATCTTCGTTTTGCGCTGCCTCATTGATGGGGCAAGGGTGTGGAAGAAAAGATTATATTGCTGCTTTGTGGACTTCCACAAAGCTTTTGATACTGTGCCACGAGAGAGACTCTTCCGACGCCTCCAGAGCTTGGGAGTACCATCAAGGATGATTTGGGCCATCTATGCACTCTATGAGCGGGTGACTGGGAGGGTACAGTGTCCAAGAGGTATGTTTGGGGCCATTGCTAGCACCATCGGTGTTAAGCAAGGCTGCCCACTCTCCCCCACTCTATTTGGTCTCTACATCGACGAGATTGAGGACTACATTCTCCGAGCTGGAGGAGAGGGTGCAGACCTCGCAGGTACACATGTCCACATTTTATTATATGCCGATGACATTGTATTGATTTCAGAGTCACCCAAGGGATTACAGCGCCACCTGGATGCCCTGGATGAGTTTTGTACACAGAGGGGCTTGACAGTAAACCTTGGCAAGACCAAGGTCATGATCTTCCACACCTCCCCCATGGTGAGGAATGGAGCAGGATTCACAGCTGGCGGTGGACAGATTGAGGTGGTCACCTCCTATGTCTACCTCGGAGTCACATTCACGAGCTTGCCTGGCCCTTCAGCATGCGACAGGCAGCCGCCGATAGACTCACACGAGGATATGCAGCTTTAGCAATGTTAGAGCGGAGATGTCACCAGGCACACTTCCAGGAGCCTCGCAGGAAGGTGTGGCTATTTGACACACTAGTCAGACCAGCTATGATGTATGCTGCCACAGTTTGGGCCCTGGGCCTCACAGTCACCTAGTGGAGTGCGATCGAGAGGCCACAGGTACGTATGATCTCGCGACTCTTTCGCGGGAAACAGTCAGTGCCACATGACATCATCAGGGCAGAGCTAGCTGCACCACCCATGGTAGTAGATGCACTATTCCAGACCATCTGCTTTATTCAAAGGATGAGGGAGCTCCCTACAGACAGACTCACACACAGAGCTTTTGAGGCATCTATACAGATATCAGAGTCAGGATATGAGAGAGCTTGGTACACTAGAGTCTGATTTGATCGTCATGGACTGGATATGGACAGATTGCCCCCTTTTCAGTATGACCCAACGAACGAAAAAGTAGCCAAAGGAAACAAAGATAAAGCTACCAAGAAGAGTCAAAGCATGATGGAGTTAAGGTAAGAGGCACGTTGGATAGAGTTGGTTCACCAACAGTTGGGCAACGACCCAGAGACTTGGACCACCATCAAGGACTGGACCACCACCTAGGACTTGGACCACCACCCACGACACAAATGAGTGGTAATTGTCTGGGCACCTTCTTTGAGCAATGCCAACTGTCCAGGACCACCAGTGGCACTGCCCATTGTAACTGTCCAGTGTAACTACCCATCCACCACTCATCAGGCCGCCTCCTGCCCAAGGTGGCTGAAGCTGGACACAGTTTCCCGTACATCTAGCTCCCCCATCCACAGCAAAGGTTGTATAAGGAGGTGCCTACCCTTATTAAGAATACATGTATGCATATACTAGGAGCACATATACTCTTGTGGAGCACAGCAGGGTACCCTTAATCTCTTGGGTGGGCAGGAAGAGAGATCCTCTGTCCAACTGAATGGAAGGTCATATACTCCATATCCATCTCGGAAGGAAAGGCAGTTTTGTTCTCTGAACTATTGAAAGTCTCTCCTATCTCCTCTGAATGTGTATAAGTGAGTTATGTGCGCATGTTGTAGTCTAAGTCCAGTTTATGTCTGTATGAGTGGTTGTCTGTGTATTGTGTTTCTATTTAGTGAGATATCCAAGAAACGTGCATACTGCACCCCCAAAAGGACCACCAACATATCACCAGTCTACAACAAGTCCACCTTGTTGCCTCTCAGTTGCACACTCGTCACTAAGCTGAACACACTTCATGGAGGGAATAGTTGCATACATAAACTTATTGTCCTTCCACACTTGGGAGTTCAAGGTAAAATATATGCAACTATAAAGGTGGCCATGCATATAGTATAGAGCAAATAGTTCATGAAAATCAAACTGAATTCAACAACCATAAAGAACATAAATGTCACTTACAAGAAGGCCTTGTTTACATATTGAAAAGAGTAAGTGCCATTGCATTGCTACTCTCACTTGTCAAGCCCAAGGGGAAATCGGGAAGCTACACGAATAAATAATCTCACTTGTCAAGCCCACGGGGAAAATGGAAAGTTACATGTATAAATACAAGTACAAAACTTCAACAACATATACATATACAAGAGGCCATGGTGCTATGGATTTTGCAAGCAAACACCGAATTAAGTGCAATTATAAAAAGGCCTCTACAATCATTCAAGGGCACCATAACTTGAATGTTAATTGTGTAACAATGTTATTCCTTTAGAGCATTAATTACCAACCTCCAAGGACCCATGGAACCAAGACATTTCCACACCCACTTTCCCTCTTGATTTGCATTGCCTCCAAGTCACTACATATAGTTGTTTGTTCTCAAATCCCTCGAGTTTTCCCCTCTTACTTACAAGCTTGTAACTAATCATAGAAATGAGGACTCCCTCAACAAGCAAGAAACCTTATGGACTTGTCCCCAAGTGAAACTAAGCCTCTCCATGCAAAGTATCTTTTCAGATCAACTTCCTATGCCCAGACAACTATATCCTTCCTCACCAAATCATCTAACCTTTTCCTCCTGCCGCAACTGTGAGCGATCCCCCCACATGCAGTTGTTTCCCCCCACATGCAATTGTTTCTAAAATATAATATCCATCCATATTAGAATGCATAGGCAATGGAAGCAAAAAGGTGTGCAATAATGACTGGTGGCATAACTACATCGTTTGCAGAGCCCATGCTATGATCTTTGTAACTGCCATATCACAAATACAGTACACGTGCAGAGTTTTTTGGGACTGTACAAGTCGAACAGGATGATTATCAAGCACTATGAGAAATATTTTACAAAATTTATCCTTCATAAAGAACCAAGAGAATCCAATAGGGATGTTTGTTACACTCGATTGCTGAAAGGGACAAAATATGATCAGAAATTTTCCTATAATTCTTTTACAGCTGAAAGATCAGCACCCTTCATCACATTGTTCCATTCTCAAGGTCCCAAAGTGGCCACCTTGGAGTCCCTCGTACTTTAGAAATTTGTACCAGTTAGGTTTCCCAGTACTTAAACTAATCAAGAAGATCTGTTTGTTCCCAAGAAAGGCCACCCGAGAGAGAGAGAGAGAGAGAGAGAGAGAGAGAGAGAGAGAGAGTCTGCAATATTTGACCAATAAAAATATTCATTCCCCCCTGCAAGACTAACAAATACACATCTTGGGACTGCTCTTGATTATCTTGTAACTGGGATCACTACTTTCAACATTTTCTCATACATCCATGAAACTAAATTCATTCGCTTGGCTCTGTACGCTTCATTGCCATAAGACATGATGCTACACCAGAGCTATCAGCCCGACCTTTCCATTACAACTGTACATGACCACATCTTCCTACGCAGGAGAATTTTGTCCACATCCCCATGTAAGTGCGTGATCAAGATCCAAAGAAGCAAACGAAGTCCTCATATGAAGGAAAGCCCTCCAGATTTTCTCCCAAAGAATCTGCTGTATCTACAGCCATGTCATACTCGTTTGTAAAGGCAAACTCATTCTGGGAGTCCATGTTTTGCAGGGAGGGAAAGCCAGCTTCAGTCATTTTGCCTTCACCGCAGTTACTCATCCCTGGATCCCCTATACCATTCCTACCAATCTCACTGCTCATGTTCTGATTATACACCGTTTTATCTCCATAGCTTATTGTCTGTACCTGATTAAGCACACTTGCAGTTGATCTGGCATGATCCTGAGAAACAAATGCCTCTACAGAGGCTGAAGGTTGGAAATGCAGAGGAACTTCATCAAAATCTGTTTGTGAACTTTCATAATATTGTACATTTGAAAAGGGTCTGTTCTGCAATTCAGGAATATTAGTCGGGTAGTTCAATGAAATCATTGGAAAATTCTGAGGTAGGCTTACTGGAGTTTTGAGTCCATGCGTATTTTGGTGAAAAGTATCCAGCATTTTATCTGCATGGCTATTCTCCAGTAAATGAAACTGATTTTGTTCCATCATATTGTTATTAGAACCCAATGGTCGTTTTCGCTTCTTTCCAACCTCCACATCTTTCCTCTTTGACAGCATAAGACTCTCTGCAGGCTGAACTTTGGTAATCTCTGGAGCAGAAACAGAGTCATGATCTCTATCAATCTCTGGCCCACTCTCATCATCACCAGACAATGTTGATGCATCATCAAAGCCTTCTACATCATACTCGTCAGCTCTCTCTAAGCACACATTCATTTCAATGTTATCATCACTAGTGACAGAACTTCCATGATGACTCGCCTGCTGTACACGGGCTGCTTCTTGATTCAGAACCATCATCCATGTTGTATTTTCTTTAGCAGTCATCTTGTCTTGGAGGCACTTGGACTGCCTGATAATGGTGCGTACTTTTGATATGTCCGGAGACATGTGCTTTATTACTGCTGTAAGCACCCCAACCTTCCATGATTTCTTTAAGTCGTGAGGCTTCTTGTAAGGTGGAGCCCCTCTTCCTCTTTGCACTCCTACTCCGATCCACCACTCTTCATTACCTGTGGGCCACCAAGGAGGTGGAACACCTTTCTCTAAAGGATACTTTCTTTGAGGGGGGTTGCAGTGAGGCATGAGAGCAGACAAAAGTGAGCCAAGAGTAGTGTCTTGAAGCTCCTGAAGGGTCTCTGATATAGGTGCAATAGAACTAGGCCTTTCACTTTTCTTCAATAAACCATAGTCTGCGTGATATTTGGCTGCAGCAGCTGGTCCATTCTTATCGAACTTCACCTTTTCTTTCCACCAAGCTCGAAGGTTGTCAGATGCACCACTCACAGGTTTTCCCTTCTCAGGTATGATTCCATAGACAAAACCTTGTGCTTTGCACACTTCCATCATTTTGAGCATGTACTTCAGAATGCCATCCTGTGCTCGTGCCATCTTTTTACGTTTAGCTTGATCATTTGACTGCTTTGGCTGAGGCTCTTCATCATGGTCTTGTGTTCTTTGCTTCTCTCTCATATGCTTAAGCCGAATACGATCTCGCCAGATACGTTTTTCCAATTCATCTATTTCCATATCCTCATCATCACTGAGAGCTTCAACCTGAAATTGATCTGCATCTAATGCACCAACCACATTTGTAAAAGCATTGTCCATGGCGACAGGGGTTAACCCTTCTATGATAGAGAAAGTATGCACGGCACGATTGCAATCCAAATTGCAAAGCAAATTCAACAGAACTTGAAATTGTTTCTGTCAGCCAAAGAGATGAAATAAATCAATGAATTCAATCAAACATTCATCAACGCCTACACAATGATCAAACAAAAGCAAAAGAGGACAGTTAACCCTTACAAGAGCTCTTAAGGCGATCCAATTAATTTCCAATTGACTGTTCCACTCGACTCCCCTAAGATCATGTGGCTACCTTAAACAAAAATCAAAAACTTGTGTCAACAAAAAAATAAAGGTTGAAGGGAAAACTGTTGACTTTGAGCTATAATTCGTGTAGTAATAATTATATGTACACATGTAAAACAGTAATACACCAAATTATGAGCTCCCATACATGCCAAAAAATCCAAGCATGGTACTCAAATAAGTAAAACCCAAGTATCCATGAAATTTCATCTCCAAACTAAAGAGCTAGTTTCCATATGACTATAAGTTGAATAGCTTCTCTTGAATTCAGCTTTCAGGAATGCAAAATACAGAACCAATATTTTGCTAGAGATGTCCATCCTTGGAGGCGAATCAGCTTTGCCACAAACTAAGGGATTATGCTCTTGGTAAATGTTGAGAAGATAATCCCAAGTATGGGGATCGACTTCTGTTTGTCCATTATTATATAAGTAGTAATTACTTCATTATCGAAGAATTTCCTTAAACAAGGAGACTGAGCTCCATATTTTCGCTGCAAATGTGTCCACTTTCCATACCTCAATCCCTTCCCCCCCCCCCAAACCAGAATACTTCATTATTAAAGAATTTCCTTAAACAAGGAGACTGGGCTCCATCTTTTGGCCCCCAAATGTGTCCACCTTCCATATCACAATCCCCCCAAAGGGGGAGGGGACAAAAAAAAGCATGCACACATAACAATGCATCAACCCATATATTTGCTAATCCATTCCCACCTATCCATCCATTCAATTTGAATCAAATACCACGAAAATATAATGGCTGAATCAATACAAATTTTGTTTATAATATATTTTCTATTTCATATTCCTGTAGATTGAAAAATCCCCATAAGATAATAAGGTCCGTTTATATAAGAACGAGATAAAGCAAAAACGTTGCAATAACGTGTCAATGTATTTTCTTTGACATAATGATATTCCCCATCAACTCACATAAAGTGAATACCCAAATAATGATGCAAAAGCCCCAAATCTGACATCTCAAAAGAGACATGCAAATCAGCCTTAAATTCAACAATATGCTTCTCATTAGGATCAATGAGCTGCATGTTCTATATGTACCAGAAACGAAGAAGAATTTGCTATCTATTTTTACTTTCTGTTGGGGTAAAGCCCAAAATAACCCCTTCATAGCGTATACATGTGTATAGGCCTATTTATAAAGGCTAAGTGACTTATTCTTTATTTTTTGGGCCAAGTTCAATGTGAACTTCGCCAACCCTAAAAGGGTTCTTTATAACATAGCTTAATAACACTTTTGGCTAACTTACTTTGAGTGAAGCCTCCCAAAAGCTGATCGATCCTCTCTCTCTCTTCCAAGCAGTTGCGCCTCCATTCTTAGCTATCACCTCCACTTTTGAGGCACATACACACATCCTCTACCCCTCTAGCACCACATCTCAACCTTTCCAACTGGTATCAAAGCTGATTTAGGGTTTCAGAGCTTCTGTGCAGGTGTTGTACAACAAAGAAAACCCCACTTTTCGCGATCGTCTTGAATTTCATATTGAAGAACTTTGCTCCGGGCCAAGAGGATCACTTTGGGCGTCTCACAGCCCATAACAGGCTGTTTTCAGGTGTTTTACTGGTCTAAACAAGTGTTTTACATGTATAAACAGGTGTTTTACATGTATAAACAGGTTTTTCACAGGTCATACAGCAATATACAGGTTTAGTACCTTATGTATTGAATTGTGGCAAAAGAAATTGCTTATGTACAGCAAATTGTGGTATTTTTCGGAGAATTTCAGAAATTGCTAAAGCGAAATTTGGGGCTTTTGCTCATATTTGGTTCTAAAGGTTGCGTTATAGCCTTACGTACGCACATTGAGGTCAAAAGAAGTCAAAATTGTTGATTTTTTGACATAAATTAGCTTGCTGGAGTTTTCTGCAAAAAAATTTCAGAAAATTTCAGATTCTGATTTTGTACTCCAATCGGCTCGATTTTGCTCCTACAAGTCTTTGAAGCTGTTGTGCACTACTTTTAGAGGTGGTACTCTGTTTTTGGTGCATTTTGCCCAAAATTTCAGCACATTAACCTCTTATTTGTGCAACCATGGCATCGCCGTCCCCCGATATGAAGAATCTCTTTGAGATTTGCCGCTTTGAAGGCATAGGATTTGATCTTTGGAAGGAGCGAATTCAAGGAATTCTCTTCCTCAAAGATTGTGACAAGGTGTTGGAAGTAAGAAAGCCGGAAGATATGGCAGATGATGCGTGGCATAATCTGAATAGAAAGGCCGTCACTTACATAAAAATGGTCGTGTCTGATGACATTCTTGTAGACCTCAAGGGCATTACTACAGCTTCAAAGTTGTGGGCCAAGCTTAAGGCCACCTATGAGAACACCACACCTGTTAATCAGGTACGTCTAATTGGGAATTAGTTAGCATGCAGTTGGATGAGTACAAGAGTGTTGTAGAACACTTGTCTCATTTTACAGGTACTCTATCACAGTTGCAAGACTCAGGGATGCCTCCCTTTGATGATAAGCTGAAAGCTATTTTTTTGCTTATGACACTTCCTGATTCTTGGGAGACCTTGGTGGTCTCATTATCAAACAACCCCAATCTTACTTTTGATAGTGTGAGGGGTTCTATATTGAATGAAGAAATCAGGAGAAAAGCAAGTGGTGAAGGAGGCACTTCTGTAAACATAGTCAGAGGCAGATCAGAGAAGAAGGGCTCTTATTCATTGAGGAGTAAGAGCAAAAGCAAAGAAAGGGGAAGCTCCAGCAAGATGCAGAGTATTGATGTGATATGTTATCAGTGTGGTAGGAAAGGCCATAAGAAGCCACAATGCCGATTCTATAAGGCAGAGCTTGAGAGGAAGAAGAATGTTGGAGACAAAAGAAAGGACAAGAAGGAAGACAAGACTGATGGACAGGACAACCAGAAAGAAAAAGAGAAGGCCAATGTGACCTCTAGTGTTGTTATTGAGGAGCTTTCAGATATGGAAGATATTCTATGTGCTCCTATATGAGCTAACGATGCTCATGCACATGATGCCTCTTGCGATGTTCATGTACAGTACATGTCGATCACTAAAAGTGATCTGATTGATGCTTTATTGACTGTGAATGATGCATTATCCCAAACATGGATTGTTGATTCTGGTGCTTCATTTCATGTGACTCCTGTCAAGGAGTGTTTTGTTACTTTTCATGCGGGGCAGCCATGGCCATGTATACCTAGGGAATAATCAATGATCATGCATGTCCCATTGAAGGTATTGGCACTGTGCATCTTTCAACAGATGGCACAAATGAGCTGGTCCTGCATAATGTGAGATATGTACCAGGAATCAAGAAGAGTTTGCTCTCTGTTGGGCATATGGATATGCATGGTTACAATGTTTTATTTGAAAGAGGCTCATGGAAGATGACCAAAGGGTCACGGCTTATTGTAAAAGGCACAAAAAGGGGAACTTTGTATTGCTTGCATGGAAAGGCCTTGTCTAGCAAATTCATTGCATTGACTGAGATTAATTCTCATATGGAATTGTGGCATAAAAGACTTGGCCATATGAGCCAAAAGGGTCTATCCAAACTTTGTAACTTAAAGAAGCTTGATGTTAAAGGCACCAAGCTAGACTTTTGTAATGATTGTCAATATGGAAAGCAAGTGAAAAGTTCCTATTACTCAGGTATGTCTTGTAAGTCTTGTATATTAGATCTTGTCCATTCTGGTGTATGTAGCATGCCCACCAAATCTATCGGGGGTGCTTTATATTTTATTCCTTTTGTTGATGTTTTTTCTAGGAAAATTTGAGTGCAACTACTCAAATCAAAAGATGAAGCATTTGCTGCATTTAAAAGATTTCTTGCATTTGTGACTATCCAAACAAATAGAAAGTTGAAATCTTTACGCACGGATAATGGGGGCGAGTTCACAAGTGCTAAATTTAAAATTTTTTGTGAAAATTTGGGCATTAAGAGGGAGCTTATTGTTACATACAGCCCCTCTTCTAATGGTGTGGCTGAAAGGTATAATCGAACTCTTTGTGAGAGGGTGAGATGCATGCTGTCCAGAGCTAATCTCCCTCATGTTTTTTGAGGAGAGGCTCTTAAAACTACATTACATATATGCAATCGATCCCCTCACATGTCCTTGAAAGGTGACATCCCTGAAGAGGTTTGCTCTGGCATATGATCACTTATGCATCTTCGACTGTGAAGCTTTTGTACACATAAGACCTGAGTTGAGGAGTAAACTTGATGCCAAATCCATTAAAGGCCTCTTCATGGGATATGGTGAAGAAGGTGAAATGGGTTATAGAATATGGTTGCCTCGGCTGAAAAAGGTCATACGCAATCGGAATGTTGTTTTTAATGAGGCAAGGCTGCCACAAAATAATGTTGCCTCAAAACATGACCATAAAAAGGTCACATTCCAGCAAGACCAGCCACATGTTAGAACTTAGGCCTATTTCAGACCCTCGGGATGCACCACATATGGCTGAAAATGTAGACAATCCAGTGGTTTTTGAGCCTAATGATGTTGGACAGCCAAAAGAGGCTCCTAAAGGGCATATGCACCACCTCTTCATGCTGAAAACATGGCTGGAAATGATGTACAACAGCCCATTAACAATGAAGAAGTTGATGTACCTCCTGATGTAGATCCATTACCGGTAATGTGGATCATTGGGTAAGAAGATCTACACGTCCTAAGAGGCTAGTAAATAGATATTGTTGGGGTAAAGGTCCTAAATGACCCTCTTATTTGTACACATTTGTATAGGCCTTTTATAAGGCTTAATGTACTCATTATTTATTCTTTTGGCCAAGTTCAATGTGAACTTGGCCAGGTCCTATAAAAGTGAACTCAAATAAACTTAGGGCTCACTTCTTTCTTTAGTGAAGCCCCCAAACAGGCTACCTCTCTCCAAATTCGAATTTCTCTCTCTCCATCTCTGTCTATCTGCTGCGTGGGCTGCTCCTTGCACCTCCAACCCTTCTACTCAGCCAAAGGGGAGTATTACCACAGCTGTTGCATCACCTGAGCACATCTCTTCAGCTCAACAACTGGTATCAGAGCCTATATTGGGCTTCAAATCTGTTGCGCAGGTTCTCTACAGCAGCATACACTCACCATTTGGCAAAATCATCAAGTTTCATCGCGAAGGAAGGGTCCAAAATCTGCTGTACCATCATTTTCAGTGATGTTCCAGCTTTTTGTCGCGAAGAAAGTGATTTTTCTCTGATTTTATCGCGAAGAACAGGTGTTTTTCAGCAAAATCTCAAAGTTTCCAGCAAGAACAGGTGTTTTTCAGCAAAATATCAGATTTTCCAGCAAATTTCTGAGTTTTTGCAGGTCTTCTCCCTCTCAACTGGCTGAGCACACATAGTGGGAGATACATTTTGCTATAATTTCTATAGTTTCAGCAAAATTGACCTATGTATGAGAAGTTGTGGAGTATTTTGCCATAATTTCTTGTAAAACAGTGGCAAAAATTGGGGCTTTTGCTCCTACATGCATCTAAAGGCTGAGTATTAGCCTTATGTACATTCTTTGAGGTTAAAAACAACAAAATTAGTTGTTTTTGAGCATAAATTGAGTTTCTGAAATTCTCTGCGCAGAAAATTCAGAGATCAGTTTTGTTCCCAGAATCACCCCATTTTTGTCCCAAATTGCTCCTGTGACCGTTTGGAGTTGTAGTGCATCATTTTTGGAGGCTGCACTTTGATTTTGGTGCATTTGCCCAAAATTCCAGCAGGTTTTTTCATTGTGCAACTATGGCGTCATCCTCCTCAGATGTGAAGAATCTATTTGAGATTCGACGGTTTGAGAGAACAGGTTTTGACTTATGGAAGGAGAGAATTCAGGGAATCCTCTTCTTGAAAGATTGTGACAGGGCATTGGAGGCAGAGAAACCAGAGGACATGTCGGAAGATGCATGGTTTACTTTGAACAAGAAGGCCATTATATACATTAAGATGGCTGTATCCGATGAGATTCTAGTAGATCTCAAAGGTTTGACCACTGCTTTTGAGTTATGGGCAAAACTGAAGGCGACGTATGAAAATACTACGCCTGTTAACCAAGTACACCTGATGCGGAAGCTTGTTGGCATGCAGCTTGATGAGTCCAAGAGTGCAGCTGAACACTTGTCATCGTTTACAGGTACTTTGTCACAGTTGTAGGACTCAGGAATGCCTCCTTTCGATGATAAGCTTAAAGCCATTTTCTTGCTTATGACATTGCCTGACTCTTGGGAGACATTGGTAGTCTCATTGTCCAATAACCCCAACTTGACTTTTGATGGTGTTAGGGGTTCTATTCTTAATGAAGAGGTCAGGAGAAAAGCAGGTGGAGAAGGAGGTAGCTCAGCCAACATGGTTAGAGGCAGGACAGATAAGAAGAGTAATTATGCACAGAGGAATAAGAGTAAAAGCAGGGAAAGGGGGAATAGCAGCAAAGGCAAAAGCAACGATGTGACATGCTATCAGTGTGGCAGGAAAGGTCACAAGAAACCCGATTGCCGCTATTACAAAGCAGAGCTTGATAGGAAGAAGAATTCTGGAGATAAGAAGAAGGACAGGAAAGAAGTATGACAAGACTGATGCACAGGACAGCCAAAAGGACAAGGAGAAGGCCAATGTGGCTTCTAGTGTAGTCATAGAGGAGTTGTCAGATGCAGAGGACATTTTATGCGCTACTTTCTCAGCTGATGACACTCATGCATTTGATCCTTCTCTAAATGGTCATGCACAGGACATGTCAATCACTAAGAGTGATGTCATAGATGCTTTGCTGACCGTCAATGATGCATTGGCCCAGACTTGGATAGTAGATTCTGGTGCTTCATTCCATGTGACTCCTATCAAGGAGTGTTTTTCTACTTTTATTGCAGGCAGCCATGGCCATGTATACCTTGGAAACAATCATGCATGTTCCATTGAGGGTATTGGCACAGTGCATTTCGCTACAAATGGCACTAATGAGCTGGTCTTGCATAATGTGCGTTATGTACCAGGGATCAAGAAGAGCTTGCTTTCTGTGGGTCAAATGGATTTGCATGGTTATAGCATTCTTTTTGAGAAAGGATCATGGAAAATGACTAAAGGTTCAAAGCTGATTGTGAAAGGCACTAGAAGGGAACTCTCTATTGCTTGCATGGAAAGGCCTTATCAAGCAAGTTCATTGCTTTGGCTCAAGTTCACTCCCATATGGAGTTGTGGCATAAGAGACTTGGTCATATGAGCCAAAAGGGTCTCACTAGGCTTTGTAACTTAAAGAAGCTTGATGCTAAAGGCACAAAGCTTGACTTTTGTAATGAATGTCAATATGGAAAGCAAGTAAAACGTTCCTTTTATTCTGGTGTGTCTCGTAAGTCTTGTGTACTTGATCTTGTTCATTCTGATGTATGTAGCATGCCCACCAAATCTATGGGGGGTGCTTTATATTTCATCTCCTTTGTTGATGATTTTTCTAGAAAAATTTGGGTTCAATTGCTTAAATCAAAGGATGAAGCATTTGCTGCGTTTAAGCGTTTTCATGCATTTGTGACCACCCAAACAGGTAGAAAGCTAAAATGCTTGCGTACGGACAATGGTGGTGAGTATACAAGTGCTGAATTTCAGAAATTTTGTGAAAATTTGGGCATTAAGAGGGAGCTTACTGTTCCATACAGCCCCTCTTCTAATGGTGTGGCTGAACGTTACAATAGGACACTTTGTGACAGGGTGAGATGCATGCTGTCCACAGCTAATCTCCCTCATGGATTTTGGGGAGAGGCACTCAAAACTACAGTACATGTGTGCAATAGATCCCCTCACATGTCTTTAAAAGGTGACATCCCTGAAGAGGTTTGGTCAGGCAAACCTGCTTCATATGATCACTTACGTGTCTTTGGCTGCGAGGCGTTTGTGCATATAAGGCCTGAGCTGAGAAACAAGCTTGATGCTAAGTCCATTAAAGGCCTCTTCATGGGATATGGTGAAGAAGGTGAAATGGGCTACAGGATTTGGATACCTCAGCTCAAGAAGGTCGTACGCAGCCGGGATGTTGTTTTTAATGAGGCAAAGCTGCTTCAAAACAATTGTGCCTCAAAAGATAACCATAAAAGGGTAAGATTTCAGCATGACCAGCCACCTGTTAGGTCCAATTTTGACCCTCAGGATGCACCACAAAGGACTGAAAATGTTGACGATCCAGTGGTTTTTGAGCCAGAAGATGTTGGACAGCAAAATGAGGCTCCTGAAGGGCATATGCAGCCGAATAATAATGCTGAAAATGGTGCTGGAAACAATGGACAGCAGCATAATAATAATGATTTGATCATACCACCTGATGTAGACCCATTGCCTGACAATGTGGATCATTGGGTGAGAAGATCTACTCGTCTTAGAAGGAATGTGAGTAGATTTGATCCTTCATTGCATTACATTTTGTTGACAGATGAAGGTGAGCCTCTCACATACAAAGAGGCAAAGGCATGTGAACACAGCAGCAAGTGGGAGCTTGCTATGCAGGAAGAGATTAAAGCTTTGCATGCTAATGATACTTGGGATTTGGTTGAATTACCCAAAGAAAGGAAAGCCATTCCTAACAAATGGATGTATAAAATCAAAACAGTTGATGGAAAACCCAAGTACAAAGCAAGGCTGGTTGCAAAGGGATATGCCCAGACCAAAGGCATAGATTTCCAAGAAGTATTCTCTCCTGTGGTGAAGATGACCACTTTGCGAGTGTTATTTGCAATAGTAGCTGCTCTTGATTTGGAATTAGACCAAATAGATGTACATACAGCTTTCTTGCATGGTGATGTTGATGAAGAGCTTTACATGTAACAGCCAGAGGGGTTTGTTATTCCTGGAAAGGAACATTTGGTATGTAAGCTCAATAGAAGCTTGTATGGGCTGAAACAAGCTTCTAGACAATGGTACAAGAAGTTTGATGCTTTCATGCTCAAACAAGGGTATAAAAGAAGCCATTCTGATCACTGTTTGTATACGAAAACTGATGTAGATGGCAGCCCTATTATTCTTGTCTTATATGTTGACGATATGCTGATTGCTGGTAAGAAAAGAGACACCATTGATGCTCTTAAACAGCAGCTGAAATCTGCTTTCTCAATGAAAGACCTTGGGGCAGCAGAGCATGTCCTTGGAGTGAGGATTAGAAGACAAAGGGACCAGCACATATTGTATTTGTCGCAGGAAAAATACATTGAAAAGGTGCTGGACAGATTTAACATGGCTGATGCAAAGCCTCTTGGAGTGCCATTGCAGCCATATGTTAAAGTTTCCAAGGACGATTGTCCCAAAACACAAGAAGCAATCAATGACATGCAAAATGTGCCTTATGCTTCAGCTTGTGGCTCACTTATGTATGCTATGGTTGCAACTAGGCCGGACATTGCCCATTCAGTGGGAGTTGTGAGCCGGTTTATGGCCAATCCAGGCAAAGCTCATTGGAAAGCAATAAAGTCCATTTTGAGGTACTTAAAGGGGACAAAGCAACAATCACAGAATCCTGCAGATGTTCTCACTAAGTGCTTGTCTAAAGCACAACATTAGCTATGTATACAGATGGTGGGAGTCACGTAGCTTAAAGGCGTCATTTATGCCTTTAAGTGGGAGGTTGTTGGGGTAAAGGTCCTAAATGACCCCCTTATTTGTACACATTTGTAAGGCCTTTTATAAGGCTTAATGTACTCATTATTTATTCTTTTGGCCAAGTTCAATGTGAACTTGGCCAGGTCCTATAAAAGTGAACTCAAATAAACTTAGGGCTCACTTCTTTCTTTAGTGAAGCCCCCAAACAGGCTGCCTCTCTCCAAATTCGAATTTCTCTCTCTCCATCTCTGTCTATCTACTGCGTGGGCTGCTCCTTGCACCTCCAGCCCTTCTACTCTGCCAAAGGGGGGTATTACCACAGCTGCTGCATCACCTGAGCACATCTCCTCAGCTCAACAGATATGACCCCTCTATACATTATATTATGTTATCAGATGAGGGTGAGCCTCTTACTTATGAAGAGGCAAAGCTATGTGAGCACAAGAAGAAGTGGGAGTTAGCCATGAAGGAAGAGATAAAAGCCTTGCATGCAAATGATACTTGGGATTTGGTTGAGTTGCCCAAAGGAAGGAAAGCCATTCCCAACAGTGGGTGTACAAAATCAAAATTGTTGATGGCAAACCTAAGTATAAGGCAAGGCTGGTTGCTAAGGGATATGCCCAAAAAGAGGGCATTGATTTCCAAGAGGTGTTCTCTCCAGTGGTAAAATGACCAAATTACGTGTGTTGTTTGCTCTCAGAGCTGCCTTGGATTTGGAACTATTCCAAATGGATGTTAAAACAGCCTTTTTGCATGGTGATTTAGACGAAGAGCTGTACATGAAACAGCCAGAAGGATATGCCATTCCTGGAAAAGAGCATCTGGTATGTAAGCTGAAAAGGAGCTTATATGGGCTGAAACAAGCCCCCAGACAATGGTATAAGAAGTTTGATGCATTTATGCCCAAACATGGGTTTAAAAAATCTTCATCTCCAACTTCACCTATTCCTTCACCACCTCTTGATGTACCAACTTACGAAGTTGGAGAAACCTCAAGAGAACCCTAAGAAAGGGTTGCAGATAAACAAGAGTTTTCACTAGTCTTTTAGAAACTTCCGAGATGGTATGTGAAAACTTTACAAGATAGTGGAATTCAATCATTTAAAGAAAGAACCGGGTGTCAAAAAGATCATACAAATCAAATAAATTATGCAGAACATTTTGAAATCAATAATATTCTTGCATTAACTTCAGTTGAAGATGAACCTGCTAATGTCAAAGATGCATTACAAAGTCTTCTTTGGAAGAAAGCAATGCAAGAGGAGATTGATTTTATACGTAAGAATCAAACTTGGAAGCTTTGTGAGTTACCAAAAGGTAAGAACCCAATTGGTGACAAGTGGATCTTCAAGATCAAAAGAAAAGAAAATGGTACCATTGACAGGTATAAATCCAGACTTGTTGAAAGTTATGCACGAACGGAAGATATTGACTATAAAGAAACATTGCACCTACATCTAGAATGACCATAGTCAAAATAGTTCTTTCTCTTGCCGCATTTTTCAATTGGAATATATCCCCATTAGATATCAAGACATCTTTTCTAAATGGTGATCTTCATGAAGATGTCTACATTCCGCAACCAGAAAATTTTGAAGAGCCAGGTAAAGAGCACTTGGTATGTAAGCTTATCAAAACACTTCATGGTTTGAAGCAAGAGCATGGTATAAAAGATACATTTATACCTATTATCTGGGAGCCTACAGAAAACCTTTAGAGAGCATCAATCAAGGTTCGCGAACTTCATAAGAAATCCAATGAAGTCAAGACCAAAGAACATGACCGATCCTCGTGGAACTCGTCGCTTAAAGGGACGTGATGTCATGGACACAAAGGAAACCATCCTTAACCTTAGATTCCATGTGACTTTCTATATCTCATGATTGGTTCAAAATTTGGAGAAACTACCGATTCCATCGCATCTGGAGACTGGAACCTGCAAAACCCTAATATCGATTGTCTACTTGTTTATGTTGGAATTGGGGTGGGCCGTAATAACAATAATCACAAGTTTACACGATCTTCCAACAAATGAACCTTCGCATACACACCTTAAGACTCAAAAAAGAGATGAGCGAGAGATAGAGAAAATAGACAAGATTTTCAAAGTCTAACGGTAAGCTAGAATGCTTACCTACACTTACCTAAACTATCTTAATATTAATGTCAAATTACAATGTGTGTAGATGATACAAAACTGAATGTACGCTGAAATTGGATCCAAAATCTGAATCTAGGCAGAAATTCTGGAACTAATTACAAGAGTTTGTGTGTAAAATACCTAAGAGTATGTAGAAAGTGTGTGTGTGAGAATGGAGTGAATATGAACAGTTTAAAACTGTTTAACAGAAAACCCTAATTCTGAAATTAGGGTTTCAAAAACCCTAAATCAGAAACTAATGAGCTAGCAAGTGAAGAGCTGAAATTAGACTTGCTACTCACAATAAGTCAGCAATGTGCTGATGGTTGGTTGCCAAAATCTCCTCCAAATCTGCACCAAAGGTAGAGCATACCTCCTCCACGTGTAGAGAACCCCCAGGTATAGCACTCCTTGATCTCCAATGATGCTTGGATAATGATCCTTGGATGATGACAATAATGACCCTAAGCCCTTCCTTGTATAAGTTTTCAGCTGCCCAGCGATTCTTTTTGTAAAAGCATGCGAAAAAAGATATTCTTGTGATAATTTTGGCAAATTATCTCCAAAAATAGCGATAGCAATTTTTATTGTAAAACTTGCTTTCTCGGGCTTTAACAGCTGCGATCAGCCAAATTATCCATCAGCCATAGTTGAAAAAAACGCGCTTTTTTTGCTATTTAAAAAACGTTTCGGACGTCCGGACGTTCCGGACATCCTAATACATTTTTTTGGTCTTTGGGGGAAAAAACTCTTTGTTTTTAGGTTCTCTTCACCCGTGAGCTGCGCATCACTTTGAGTTTGGCCATCGTCGATCGAGTGTGTGGAGGAGTTTGAAGTGAGTGAAGAAGCCCTCAATGTTTATGCATACTTTGAGTTGCACACTTTTTCCCTCTCTTGCCTTCTCTTGTTTTGCACATATTGTTGCCCTCTAGAGCCTAGAATCTCTTGAGTCTTCCCTTCTTTGCACATAGTTTCAACTTTCAGCCCTCTAAGCTCTTTGATTTCTTTCTCTTTGGGACACATAGAGACAGAGTTTCAGCCCTTCATTATTTTGCAAGTTTCACCATGGGTAGAGCCCCCGATGTCATCCATAACCATGTGAAAATTCATAGCCCCACCTCTTGGGAATGCAATTATTGCAAGGGCATTTATGGTGGCTCGGCATCCCGCATGAAAGGTCATCTCCTTGGGTTGAGAGGAAGAGGCATTGGAAAATGCACTTCCATACCTCAAAAAATTGTAAAGGAGTTGACTCCTCAACTCCAATTGAGCCGAGGGGTGGATAATTTGCCTATGCCTCCATCGTCTGAGAGCACTGTGGGTGCGGGTAATGAGCCTCTTCATGATGAAATCCTATCTCCTCAAGTTCATGATCACAGTGCAAGTAAAATGCCACGCACAGAGAGTATGAGTTTCATTAGTGCCAATGCCTCTCCCTCTTTTTCACATCATCCATCACATTCAAAGATCCCTGATAGTAATATATTCATGAGAGGCAATATAAGGGCTGGAGTGCAAAAGCAACATATGGAAGAGGCCACTAGAGAGTTGACCAAACTCTTCATTCAGTGTGGCATTCCATTTAATGTTGCTAATACTCTTCCATGGAAGAGGGCAATGAAAGCCGTTAGTAGAATAGGTGTTGCTTGGGAGGGTCGTTCAGGACAAACCTTGCGCACTATTGAGCTCTTAAGGCAAACAAAGTTGGTAGAGACTGAAATGTTATCAATACGATTTGTATGGGAGAAATATGGATGCTCTATTCTGTGCGATAGCTGGTCGGACATTCGTAGAAGGAATGTTTACAACATCCTTGTATCCTCTTGCAAGGGCACATTACGTGCTATACCAGCCCATGCACTAAGCAAAGTAGTGACAAGTGAATTCATATTCTCACATGTTCATGTTAAGAAAGCCATTGAGGATGTGGGAAGTGAGAATGTAGTGCAAGTCGTGACCGACAATGGGTCCAATTGCGTGTCGATGGGGCGTATGATTGAAGAGGCATACCCCAAGATACATGGACACCATGTGCATCCCATAGTTTAGATTTGCTTATGGAAGACATTGGGGCACTTCCATGGGTGAAGTCGATCCTTGATAAAGCAAAATTCCTTATGTAATTTGTCACTACTAAGCCAAAAGTAATGAACATCTTTCGTGCCCACTCTACCTTGGATTTCCAGAAACCCTCTATGACATGGTTTTGTCACATGTATATAGTACTTGATAGAGTCCTTAGAGTAAGAAAAAGGCTTCTACGTATGGTGGTGGCTGAGGATTGGTACAACAATCAGGAAGTCAGAGGAGGCGACTCTCTTCACACAGTTCTCAGCACTCGTTATGGGAGATGATGAGTTTTGGACGAAGGGAGATACGTTGATAGCTTCCATTCAGCCAGTGTACAGTGTTCTTCGCATCACAGTGTATATGAGTACATTGATCGTATACAAGAAAGCATCCAAAAAGTTGTCGGACTCTCGGACATTGAGTAAGTTTGTCAATTGATCAATCATCATATAATGTAATAATAGTAATTTATCATGATTCACATGTATGATGTTTATAACTTCATTGTTTATTATATAGGAAGACCAGTTTATGTGATGCAGTGAGAAAAAGATGGGATTGGTTTCATAAACCAATCCATGCTGTTGCTCATATTATTCATCCATTATGGAGAAGTGAACGACAATTTACAGACATTTAGCAAGAGGATAGCTGGATTGACTACATCATGCAATGGAGCGGCGGTGATGTTGGTATTTTGTCACAGTTAGAGAGTGAGAGATTGCGGTTCCGTAGCATGGAGCGCTACTTTGGACAGCCCACTCCACGGCTACACGAGAACCAGGTTGCTCCGGTCACATGGTGGGAGAAATATGGAGTGAGTACTCCACTATTGGTAAGTATTTTTACCATTTGAATCTTTCAAAATCCATTTGAATCTATTTTTTATGAATCATGATCTATTATTTTTTTTCACGAATCATAGTGAAAATTAGCCTTGCGAATTCTTTCGCAAGATTGTACCACATGTCCTGTAGAGAGGAACTAGAGTACATGGGCTCTATTCCATACGAAAAAAAGGAATAGATTGAGTCCTTGACAGCTTGAGAGATTGGCTTATTGCCATTGTAACCTCAAGTTGTTAGAAACTAAAAGGATCAACATAGCCCCACTCCAGGTAAGTTCTAACTTTGAAGTTTTATGAAAGCTTAAAACTAAGAGGAGCATTTTGAGGTTTGCAACATTTACCTATTCCAAAAAGGCCTTTGTCTTCATTACCTATGGATTTCATCACAAATCTACCAAGGTCCAATAAGAATGATACCATTCTTGTACGGTGGATAGATTCATAAAGATGACACACTTCGTTTCAACTACTTAAGCAATCACAAGTGAAGCCACCACTAGACTTTTTCTCAGATACATCCATAGGTTTCATGGATTGCTTGATGATATTGCCAGTGATGGAGGTCCACCGTTCATATCTAGCTTTCGGAACCGTCTTTGCAAGCTCCTTGGTGTTCAAATTAAACTCTCTATAGCCAATCATTCATAGATTGATGGATAAACAGAATGGGTGAATCAAGTCCTAGCACAATATCTCTATTGCACCATCAACTATCATCAAAATAATGGTTGAGCTTTTACCCTTGGCAGAGTTTGTCTATAACAACAGTGTCCATACATCTAACAAGCAGACCCTCGTCTTTGCAAAATTATAGGCTCCCATCTTTGCAAATTATAGGCAATACCCCAAGATGGATGTACAACTCTCAAATCATGTTAAGAACCGAACTTCCAAGGCCTAGTACCTCATGGACAAACAAGAACTCAAGAAAGAGATCCATAGAGCTCAAGAACAAGATAAGTATTATGCGAATCAGCATCATGTTCAAAATCCATCCTATCACATTGGGGAAAAGTGTGGTTACTCGGATATAATTTACAAACTTCAAGGCCCTGTGCAAAGCTAGAACATCGGAGATTCCATGACAATGGATGAGAACTGTGTGAATAAAGGATCAACTGCTTTCACCTTGGAGATCTGGAACCATTCCTCCGCCACAACAATACGCAAAAGCCCTTTCGTGACTCTCAATACTCTATCAGCAACTATGAACATGTAACAAAAACGAGTGACAAAGGGTTTTTGAAAATCGAAATGGCTATGGGCACGAAAGATGTTGAGAACTTTAGGCCGACTCGTGACAAATTTGATAATGAATTTTGCCTTGTCCAAAATTTGGCATACCCATGGCATGTGACCTATATCTTCCATCATGAGATCAAGACTATGTGATGCACATAGTATCCAAGTGATCTTACGATACAACTCTTCAACCCTGCGTCCCATGGAAACACAATTCGACCCATTATGAGTCACCACCTGCACAACATTATCAACACTCAAATCTTCTATGGCCTTCTTTACATGTGAAAAGATAAATTCGCAAGTCCCAACTATGCCTGGTGCCGCCCTTGCATGAAGAGACAAGAATGTTGTAGACATTCCTCTTCCTCATGTCTGACCAACCATCACATAGAATAGAGCATCCATATTTTTCCAAGGAGGTCCTCAATGACATCATCTCTAGCTCCACTAATTGTGATCGCTTATGGAGCTCCGAAGTTCGCAATTTTTGTGAATTTGGATCCTTCCAAGAAGCTCCTATCTTACTCACATATCTCATGGCCCTCTTCCATGCAACTTTGTTTGCCACACAAAATAAAGAGCTTGGTGAGCTCACGAGTAGCCTCTTCCATAGATTTCTTTTGCAAGCCCGCCTGGATACTCCCTCTCACAAATATGTCTGTCTCTGGAGCTTGAGCCTTGCCTCTAGAATGGGGAAATGTAGAGATACTTGCACTACTCATGCTCTCCGTTCGTGGCACTTTAGGTGGAGGGCCTACAGGGAAACGATGTCATCACCACGATGAGCACTTTGAATATCCTCATTGATGGGATATGATGATGGAGGAGAAAGAATGCTGCCCAGTCCTTGGCTTAATTGAAGTTGAGCTCATAACTCATCAATTATATCCTGACTGATGGATGCACATTTGCCAATACCTCCACCCTTCAATCCAAGTAAGTGGACTTTGATACGAGAAGCGGTACCCGTATAAAAGCCCATGCAATACTTGCATTGCCATTGATTATGTCCAATGGGCTTCAGGTGCTTACGAATGATATCGGGAGCTCTACCCATCTAGACTCTATAAGGCAAGTGGCAAGAGGCAAATAGTGTCAAAGTGAAGCTTGAAGAAAGGAGCAAATAGGGAAGGTTGACGCAAAGGGAAAATAGAGAAGGTTGAATTTGAAAGCAACTTGCAAGGGGCTGATCGTGCTCTATAGACTATTGTTGAGTACTCTAATGCTCACCTTATGTTCTAACTTCTACCTAGTGCAAGCTCTTAGAATGAGTGTGCAAGAGAAGGCCATAAAGTATAAGCACAGCTGTATGCAAATTCGAAATGAAATGGCATTGGGCTTTTTTGCTGAAGTCTATTTTTTCCGCAAAAAAAAATCTCTCAAAAATCGTAAAAAATATTTTCACAATTTTTATTTAAAAATCGACGATTTTATTGTACTATGGCAAACACCCAATAGAGCTAGAAGACAAGAGTCAACTAGAGATAAACCATCTACTTCTATTGGATCACAAACTCCCTCTAAAAATGATGAAGAAACTACTGGCCCAGCTCAAGATCATAATAGATGGAATACAAAGGATGCATAAGCATTAACCATCGTATCTCTTTCAATGAAGAAATCTATGATTTCTCATCTTAGACCTTGACTGACTTTGGAAGAAGCGTGTAATAGATCGAAAGATCCATTCTATTCTTTGAATATCGCAAGAAAACACTATCTTAAGCATTTGTTACACAACTTGAGAATAGAAGAAGGTGATTCAGTTCAAGCACACCTAACTAGAATTCAAGGTCTAGTTGCTCAATTAGCAAATATTGGTGTGACTAAAAGACTACCACTCTTAGCTCATTGCCAAGGTCTTCTATGTCTTTCTCGAGGATTTCCTCTATCATTGATAGAGTGGTCACATTTAGAAAGGTCAAAACCTCTTAATACAAAAAGACCAATCTAGAATTAATCTAGGTTTGCAAGAGACCATGAATGACCTTGCCATAGCTACTAAAGTGAAAGGAAAATGACAAGAATAGTAAGAGTAATTAAAAAATCCAAAAAGAGTTTTAGTTCTTCTTCCAATTCCAAATCTAATGAAGATCGATCTAGTGATTTTGATGATGATCTTCATACATCCCCCATGAAGTTGGTGGCGTTCACTTCTTCAAGTTCAAATTGATGTGCCAATACATCTGTTTATTTGTTATCTGAAAAAGTGTATGTACGTATGATTTTGAGTCATGTATTTTGTTCCTCGTTCATATTTATAAAACCATTGTTCACACCATGCACATGATGAATTGTCTTAACAGGCCGTTAAAGCACTGTGTGTCGCTGTCACCATCATCAATGAAACAAGAGCAAGCACACAGATTGCAGCACTGCACCGAAGCATGTAAAATATTTGTAGGTGCCCAGTCATCACGAAAGATTTTTCTCTACAATTAATTGACCTTAGAAATTAGGCGTGCATGAGGAGCTATGACATTGGGAAGTCAAATACGTGCAAGAGCTGATCGTATTCAAGGCACAATGAATACAACATAAACGCAGGTAAAAATTCTGAGAACCCCGAAGAGTTCACAGAAGACCACATCTTGCAATGGCAACAAATGAAAATTATCATCACTGCAAATGTAAAACATCTGGAGAACACTCTGAGAACACGGAAAGAGAGTAGCACTCAAAAAAACGATTGCACTCTCTCTCTCTCTCTCTCTCTCTCTCTCTCTCTCTCTCTCTGTGTGTGTGTGCGTGTGTGTACGCATGCATGTAACGCAAATGAGATATGATTGTTCAACTATAGCGATCGATGACACCAGTGAACATTACCTGAGGATAGCAAGGGGAATGAAGGCAGTGGAAATGAGGCCACGAGTGTATTTCAGTTTTCGGAAGTTGACTGACATCGTTTTCTCAAATCGGCGTTGGGAATCCAGATTCGATACCCCTCTCTCGTCTATTTCAGAGGCATTAAACAATGGACAAATATATCAAATTTTCATTGCAACTCCTCTCAAATTCGAAAGGTCGGTCACGGGAAGTCCAAGCCTGCATATAGCCTAGTGGGAGGAAGTCCTTGGCCGCACAATATCCATGAAAACCCCAAGATGGGTGTCTATGACTTCTCCACGGTGGGTGCCTCTACTTTACGAGGTCGGGTGTGTGTGTCTTTTCAATTCACTGTACTCTCAAAAAATAAAAAAAAGGTAGAAGGATTCATCTAGTGGTAATTGGTGACCCTCATGTGGAGGGTTCAAATCCATAATAAGGCTTTACGTATACTCCTGCGTGTTGTTCATTTCAATCTTTTAAACATAAGTAGAGTAAGTCGATTGCCAAACCAATTTTTTTTAACTCAAATATGAAAGAATCACTCACATAAACAACAGAAGGTGATACTCACTTCAAGAGACACTATTTCGCGATACTATCACAGATACCTTCATTTGCCACCCATATAAATTATTTCCTTTGTTTGCCCTAAAGAATTTCATTAATGATAATGTTTGTTTTGATGTGTGGTCAACTATGGCTAGAGGTTTTTACAAAAAGGCTCAAAGGTGTGGCACAATAGACCTTACACTACCTAAAGATTCAATGTTGTGACTTCTTCCTAAATATCAACATAGATCCATAACCTCTATGTTGCATAGAAGAAGGTGGGAGGATGACTAGGTGTTTAACAAATGGATGATCTTCGTGCTTGAGGCAGTACCCACTATTGAAGGATGCCTTCTTCTCTCTTGAAAATGAGGATGACAAAAGGCTTTAAACAAGCAAAAATCCACTAATGGCATAATCAAAGATCAAAGGGGAATTTTGGAGTTCAAGAGATTGCAAAAAGCATATGGAAAGGTGAAGAGAATAAGATTTTTAGCCATTGGTTTGTGAATTTCACGTTAGAAACAAGGGCTTGAGTGACCCTTGCTAGAGAGCGAAGAAAGACAAAGCTTCTCTCTTCATTTTACTTGCCAAACTATGAATGTTCTAAAATCAAGAGACTCTCAAAATCCCAAATCTCATAAAATGGTGATTCATGTAAGGTCTAAAATCAAGAGACTCTCAAAAACTCGAATCCCATAAAATGGTGATTCGTGTAAGGTCTTTCTACATCCAAAATCACTATTTTTCCCAAAATTTTGATTCTCTCAAGATCATGATCCTCCCAATTTTTAATCATATTTATCTTGCAATGTTGATCCTCTATTGCAATGTTGATGCTTCCAATCTCAAAGCATATATTGGTTATTTTTTAGTCCCTTTCAAGGGCACGAAATGATAAATCGATTACGACATAAGAGATGTAAAGGTAACCGAAAGGATAGCTATGGAAGCAACCACCAAAATCTTTCCTAAGGGAGAAAGCATCCAACCCATTAAGGCCACCCAACTATGAAAGAGTAAACCTTCTCCTCATTTTCCAATACAAAAGTCGACAACTTTGGGATGTGTGTGTTCTATTGGGTTACTTTAAGGAACATATTTTCTAATACACATGCACATTACTTAGGGTTAAGAAAATAAATTCCTAGGTAGAAATATGAAATTCCCTATAAAATTTAATTTTTGTATCTTGAAGTATGATTCTTCATATGAAATTATCCATATCTTACTTTGATCCAAAAACACTATTTTAGTGCAATGAACAATGTGGATATCATTCAAATCCTTGTATATTGCCTGCCTACCTACCTATCGACTCAATGGGAATCTATCTCAGGCAAGACTATAATCCTTAGGGAGTAATAAGCCTATATCAGTTTTCTAACCTCCAGGATTCGATTTTAGTGGCCTAATTGAAGCCAAGATCCTTTGGGCATGTATGCCTATATGCCTCACCTTCATTGATGTCTCACGTCATCATGGAAATTTTCTCGTTTTTCAGACAATTCCATGAGTTCATTCCATTATTGTATAGAAAAAATATGCAAATAACAAGAAATTGATTTTCTTAAACAATAATTTAGTGTGAATTGAATATGTGTGTGACTTCATCATTGGAATACAGAATTATGTCAACCTCATTTCTCTAATTATGGTGTTTACAAATGGGATCTTTTATTGAAAGTATCATCTTAAGGACCATGATTGATCTAGAAATTCAATTCCAAAATTTAGTTTTAAGTGAACAAAAATTAGCACATATATTCTGGCATACTTCCAATATTATGAATAATAGACATGAATCAGAAAAAAAGTGTAATTACAGCATGATTGATATAGAGTTGAGATGCCAAAAAGAGTAGTAGGAGAAGAGAAGGGGGAAATGAGTAGAAATAGACATGAGAAAATGATGGGAGAGTGGAAGGGAAAGAAAGAGGCAAGGGGAGAGAGAGAGAGAGAGAGAGAATAGTAGACAGAAGAAGAAAAGGAAGAAGCAACACACACACACACACACACACATATATATATATATATATATATGTGTGTGTGTGTGTGTGTGTGTGTGTGTGTGTGTGTGTGGATAGAGAGAGAGGGAGAGAACATGGAGAGAATTTCCTTCATTCACATTCATATTCACAATCTCCCAATATATGATATCATAGATTAACATGAAATCACCATACATAAGTACTAAGAACTTTCCCTACAGAAAAATAACTTTCATTTTAAACAACCATGCAAAATGGATAAGAGGTAGAAATGTTGTTGGCTAAAAATTTGTGAAACCTGCATAGGGATTTGGAAATGATTTCTAGTATGCGATTAGCTATTGGGGGTAACCCAAGCCTGGGTAGAAAGGAAACAATTCATGGATTTTCTAGGCCTACTTTGTTTTTTCTTGTGTCATATTTTTTTAAATACCACCTTTTGCTTTGCCATAGATGGGTTATTTTGCATTGCTTCTATTGTATTCATCTTGAATCAAGTGTTTCTTCCCCATTTCCTTTCTCATGTTTTGAACATCACCTGGCTATGCGCCCAAGCTTCTTCCACACTTGAACCTTTGTATTCATGCTATCCTCCTTAAACCACTCCAACATGTGCGATTAGAGGCCCATGGTGATGATAATTGTATATCTTTCTCCATGATAATTTCTCTTATCAACATAGTTGCACTCATGGATGAATATCTATGTTTTTTTGGAGTTGGAGGTAAATAATTCATATTTTTTGTGACTTGACAAGGTTTTCCTAATTCCCCCTTTTCATCATGCACAAGATTTTGAGGCTCTCGAAAGATTTTGAGGCTCTCGAATACTGTAGTGATATTTTTTTATGTGGTTTGAGCAGGCTATCAATTGTATTTTTCCAAATTCTTAATCCTATTGTTTTATATGAAGAGTGTTATATTATCTATGAATAGCTACTACAAGTCTCTATAATATTTGAAATTCATTATCGAGATTTTACATCCTCTAATATCTCCTAGCTTTGGGTGTTTTCAATTGTCAACTCTTGAAGGTGTTTTGACGGCCAATACACATGATATGATGTTGGAGATTTTTACATACTCTTCTTATCTTTGAACAGATCTACATATACATATAAGTTTTCTATAGTTTTGAATCTCATAAAGTGTATTGAAACATGGATTATGCATATCCAAAAATATTAAAAAATCTCAAAAATAATCTTTTTTAATTATTTTTATCGATTCCATGAAGCCACCTGCTCAAAAGGCCATTTGATTTCATTCCTATCTTCAACTATGTGTAAGTTTCATGCAGATAGAATCTCTTGTAAATTTTTTATGGCCAAAAATCATGGGGAAATATTTTAAAAGGGTTGAACTTTCTTCTTTGTTAATCATAACTCAAACTCAAACAATTGGTATCACAGAAGGTCCCTGCTTCATCTAAGATGTCATTGACATGTCATTGGTCACAGGCTCAAAATCGCATGAAAATTGGTGAGCATACTCAAGGCGATTAGGAGTTAAGAATTTCTTTGCTTTGTGGTGTCAAAATTTTGATATGAGCTCGTTTCAGCATCCGAACGCACTATCACAATGCCTGTGCAAGCAATTTCTTCTTTTCGTGCCAAACATATATACAGATTTGGTTCACTAGTACAAGTTATAGGGTAGTTCTAATAAAATTTTTTAGACAGAATCATTTTCTGGCATTAGGGTATTTTAGTTAGTGGGCATAGCTAAAAGCAATGATGTATTCCATATATTGGCTATTGAGGATAAGTTGGATGGTACCAATTACCCATTATGGGCATATATGATGTGACATCTATTAGTCACAAAAGGACTGTGGAATATTGTGCAGAATGTTAAAAAACAACCTACTACACCTGTAAATAACGTTATTGAATGTGATGCAGATGGCATTGAAGATGATGATCTTCAAGTTTTTGTTTGTGCTATGGTTCTTGCTGCACCTATTGCATAACAACTTTGTTGGGATGGTAGAGATCCTCATGCACATGCATTGATAGCCTTGTCTGTCAAGCGTGCCATTATCCCTCATATTCGCTCTTGCAAAACACCAAAGGATGTACACTTACCACTTTGTACTAGGCAAGAAATGAGGTTGATGTTGCTTACCTTGGAAAATAGTTGGAGAGTCAAAATATGAATGAAGGAGATGATGTGGATAGTTTTTTGACAAAGATCAAATATTTAAAGGAATAGTTGATTTTTGTTGATGAATTCTTACCATATAGCTCACTTATGCAGACTGTTCTTAATGTTCTTCTCGATTCATATCAAAGTTTTGCTTCTACTCTTTGGTTGATGACGCAAGGCAATCCAAATGCCTTAACATTCAAGGAGTTAGTCTATGTTTTGTTGCAGGAAGATCAGTCTAGGAAGAATAGGTCAATCATGCTTGTTGGAGATCAAGCTTTTTTAGTTAGTCAGAATGGCAAGGGAAAATAGAGCTTATCTACTAGCAAGCAAATGAAGCTTGGAAGGTCATAGTGCTACTGGAAAGAATCCATGAGTTCTTTTCATAAGTGGGACCTTGAGGGACATGTGCAAGGAAGGAGACGACACAAAAGGGATATCAAAAATTTTAGAAAAGATTGAAGGATTTCGCATAACCAAGTGGTTTGATGCCTTGAGTCTTAAGGAGGAAGTCTTGAGTTCAAGTCTTGGCTGGACATGTATCTATGAGTTCCTCACACATGGGTGCCTCTACCTTACGAGGTTGGGTGTTACAAAAAATCTACAAGAAATTGTGTTACATGATTTATCTAGTCTTCATTGACATGGGCAAACACCATAGTACAAGAAGAGGTTTAAAAACAAGAATTAAATCGAGGTTTAAGTCATTTGAATCGTAGAGGTTTATAAAATCAAAAATAAAAATTGCAATGTCAATGATCAGTGATCATACAAAACAAACATGTAGATACTAAAAAGGAAACAAGCATCAAAATATAATGTCCATCATCCATGATAGTGTCGTGTGTAATATCAATGATCATATGACATATATGCCATTGTCAAATATCCAACTCCAAGAGTAGGTGAATTCTAAAGACTAAGAAGACTCTCCAATGTCAAATGTAGACTCATAATCTATGGGATCATCATCTGCATCAAATATACTAGCCCATGATGATGTACCATCGGACTCTGAAGGACCAAACTTTGTTGCAAGCATGACAGCATCTCCTCCCAAATCACCACCTCCACTGGAAGAGGAAGTTGATGCCTCTTCCCAATCCTCTGGAATCAACTCGAGAAGTGGAAGTCTCACTAGACCTTCCACGATCACGTCCACCTCATCTCGAAGCACACTTGTTGCCGCATATGAGAAGCTTTCCGACTAGTAGAAGGTAATGATAGATCATCTAAAAATAACACACAATAAATAAACTTAGAAGTTGATAGTATCCAAATTCCAATCTCGACAGAGTCATTATTCATACCTAGAGCATGTCTAACTCTCCTAGTTTGGCTTCGAGTCTGACACATATTCCTTTGTGACTTTGTAGCAAGAAAAGAAAAAATATCCCTCTCTTCCTCTAGGATGTGAGGGATATCTTTAACTTTTCCAATATCAACATCATCAATATTGACCTATAAATTATAATTCATATAAGTACAAGATTACAAGCTTAGAGTCATGAATATTCAAATTGTATTGATAATTGTAATTTGTAAATACCAAACTTCAAATTTACATGAAGAGGAGCTATGTTTAGACCTTTTGACTCTAGCAACTTGAGACTGCAATGACAAAACACTAACTTCTCAAGTTGTGATCGGCTCAACCGGTTTCTTTTTTTGGTATGAAATAATGTCCATGTGCTCCAATTTCACCAAACTTTAAAAAAGAAAACTCATATTTGAAAGAGTCACTCTTCTATTATTTTGATGCTCCCAATCTCAAAGCATAAATTGGTTCTTTTTTAGTCTCGGGCACAAAATGATACAGTGAGTATGACATAACACATATAAAGGTAAGTGAAAGGAAAGCTATGAAAGCAACCACCAAAATCTTTCCTAAGGGAGAAAGCATCCAACCCACTAAGGCCACCCAACTATGAAAGAGTAAACCTTCTCCTCATTTTCCAATACAAAAGTAGAAACTTGGGGATATGTGCCTTTTATTGGGTTACTTTAAGGAACACATTTTCTGACACATATGCACATTACTTAGAGTCAAGAAAATAAATTCCTAGGTAGAAACATGAAATTTCTTATAAAATTTATTCTTTGTATCTTGAAGTATGATTCTTCATCTGAAATTATCCATATCTTACTTTAATCCAAAATCAATGTTTTAGTGCAATGAACAATGTGGAATTAATGTTGCATTAAATAAGGCCTAAATTATGATATCATTCAAATCCTTCTATATTGCCTACCTACCTATCCACTCAATTAAAGGGAATCTTGTGAAGAGAGATGGTGGATGCAATCCAAAGATGAGTTGGTGCTGCTACAACCAGCTTCACACCAGCCAACTGAGCCTTCAGAGATGATTAGAAGACCCTTTGAGCTTCCTAAATCCACCAAAATATCAGCCAAGTACTTTGGAACATGTATCCCAAAAGTTTAAGTCAAGACAGACTAGTTGCGAAATGACTAGCTCCCAAAACTTGCTATTTTTGTACATACACCTGCTGGAAAAAATGAACAGTGCTCTCAACCTGGTAGGAATTAGAAAAAATCCTTTTGGGCATAGAAAATAGACTTAGCAAGCTTCCCAATCCAAGTTAAAACACTTCAAATTATGGACTGAGCACTGAGAACAAGTTTCATCAATTTCTGGAACATTCCCACAATTCTCGGGGCTCTGCAGAGATAGACCAGTGAGCAGTAAAATGCATATATCTCCAAAAGTATTAATCCAATGACCTTGAAACTTTATATAGGAAAAGTAGACAATAAGAGCTATCCAACGCACTTTAAAACACTGAAAATAGATCAGTAGAACTCGAGATATGACCTTCTGAAGGTACTACTCTGAGTGAGTATAGCAGAGAACAAAACAGAGAGGTAGATGATAATAAATGTATAGATTCACATATGATTACAACCACATTGGCAATGAATCTTTGCACAATGGGAGTAGAATTATAGAGCTATGGAGTAAGCTCTTCAATCTCTACAAAATGACATGAAGTGGTCACGTACAAGGCTTGCTAATCGCCTCTTCCTTCTTGCCTTTTATAGCTATTCTTGGAGGGAGTTTTGAATTCGAATTCGAATGGCTCCACCTAAAAGTGATCCCCAAAGTTAGGAGAGATTCCCTCAGCTCAAAAATTCGTGATTTTGATAGTTGGAGCCATGAATTTGCTTTTACATCATGGATGAGGTAAGCCATCCTTTTCCTTTTTTCTTTTTCCATTTACAAGAGATAAAATGTACTCTTTTACAAGAGGTGTTCACATGATGTGACTTACAAATGAGGATAATATCAAATATATCAAGCATGTAGGCTTGGGTAAAATGCACCAACAGCTCCCCCTCAAGCCTAACATGCTTGGCCTTCAAATAAGTCTTCAATTGTCCTTGATTTCCTGCAAGCCAATCATCAACTTGAATCTACTTAACTTCGTACCATCAAGAGCTTTAGTCAACATGTCGGCACATTGCATATCTGTAGAGACATAGGATAGTTGAATATCCTTGCTCATTAGCTTCTCCCTTACATAATGGTAGTGGACTTCAATATGCTTGGTTCTAGCATGGTATACCGGATTAGCTGCTAGATGTAGTGAGCTTGTGTTGTCACAAAAAATGTGAGGTGTTGAAGAATGAAGTCCAAGATCTGTGTACAAAGACTTTAACCACATGATTTCTTGAGTTGCATTATCCAAACCTCTATATTCAGCTTCGGTAGAAGATAATGCCACGGTTGGTTGCTTCTTCGATGACCAAGAAATGATTTTTGAACCTGCAAATGATATATACCCGGATGTGCTTCTTCTATCATCTTTAGATCCGGCCCAATCTGCATCTGAGTAGACCTTTAGCTCAATATCTGAAGTAAATGAATAAAACAAACCTTCATTCATGGTCCCCTTTAGGTACTTGAGGACTCACTTGGCCGCTTCCATATGTGGTCTTCTCGGCTTATGCATAAACTGACTCAATATGCTAACACTATAGCATATATCCACCCTTGTGAGTGTTGCATAGTTCAAACTTCCAACCAAGCTTTGATAGCTTGTGATGTCTTCAATTGGCTCTCCTTCATAAGCACTAAGCTTATGATTTTGCTCCATAGGTGTACCTGCACACTTGGTATTTTCCATCTTGAACTTGACGAGCATGTCATGGACATACTTCCTTTGTGTGATGTATATACCTGAATCTGTGTAGATCAACTCCAATCCAAGAAAATAAGTGAGTGGTCCGAGGTCACTTATTTTGAACTCCTCCTTCATTTGACTCTTTACTTGTTTGATTCCTTCAAGATCATTGCCTGTGATAATAATATCATCAACATACACACATAAATAGATCACTTCAGATCCATTCCTCTTTATGAACAAAGAGGTATCCGCCTTGCTAGCTTTGAATCCTTGGTCCTGCAAATAAGTCACCAATCTGAAATTCCAAGCTCTTGGAGCTTGCTTCAATCCATACAAAGCTTTCTTTAGTTTGCATACATAGTTAGGATGATGTGCATCCTCATATCCAGGAGGTTGTGCCATATACACTTCCTCATAAATCCATCCATTCAAGAAAGCATTCTTTACATCAAGTTGATAAAGCTTCCAATTTCTAGATGCAGCAAGACTAATGAGAACCCTAATTGTAGGCATTTTTGCAACAGGAGAGAAAGTCTCCTCATAATCAATACCATGGGTTTGAGCAAACCCTTTAGCAACTAACCTTGCTTTGTGTCTATTTATACTTCCATCTGGATTCCTCTTGATTTTGTATATCCATCGAGATCCGATTATCTTCATAGATGGCTTGTTAGGTACAAGCTCCCAAGTGTCATTCTCCTTCAAGGCTTCCATTTCTTCATCCATTGCATCTCTCCAAGCTTTCTTGCTTTGTGCTTCTTCGAATGTCGTAGGTTCTTCATTGGTTGAATCCTTTGCAATGTAGATTGAGTGCTTGGTGACCAAAGAAGTATCATAACCAAACCTTTCTGGTTTCTTCTTCTCGCTTGAAGACCTTCTAAGTGGTTGATGTGAGCTCTCGGGTCCATATGTAGCATCCTGCATCTTTGCTTTACCTTTGTTCTTCCATAGCTTTAGTCTTTCCAAGTCTTCTAGGTCAATCTCCGAATCACTTTCTTCAATCTGCTTTGGCTCCTTTGGTTGAAGTGATGGAAAATCTTCATCCAAGTCATATGGCAGCTTCACTATCCTATCATCATCAAACCATGATTTGTTTTCATCAAAAATTACATCTCTACTCACAGAAAATCCTTTATTGGTTGGATTGTACAATCTATATCCTTTTTGGTTTTGGTCATAACCAATAAATACGCACTTCTCTGCCTTGGGATCCAATTTCCCTCTTACTTGAGAAGGAATGTGAGCATAGGCTAAGCATCCAAAGATTTTGCAATGCTCTAGACTAGGTCTTCTTCCATTCCACACTTCATATGGAGTGGTTCCATCTAGTGACTTAGATGGAAGTCTATTTATGAGATATGTGGCTGTAGACACAGCCTCTGCCCATAGGTAGTTCGGCAATCCCTTTTCGTTGAGCATGGACCTTGCAGCTTCGACAATAGCTCTGTTCCTCCTCTCTGCTACACCATTGAGTTCGGGTGTACACCTTGTAGTGACTTCCCTTTTAATGCCTCTTTCATACAAGAAGGCATCAAATTCAGAAGAGAAGTATTCTCCTCCACCATCTGATCTGAGTCGTTTCAAAGTCCTACCTGTTTGGTTTTCAACAAGAGCAATATACTTCTTAAAGCAATTAAACACTTCATCCTTGTGCTTCATGAAAAACAGAATGGTCCACCTGCTACAATCATCTATGAAAGACACATAATATCTTGAGCCTGATATAGATGGCTCCTTGCTTGGACCCCACACATCCGTGTGCACTAGATCCAAAGGATTTTGATACATATATCCTTTCTTATTGAAAGGTTGTTTATGAGCCTTGTCGAGTTGACAAGCTTCACACTTATAAATCATGTGTTGCCTTGTGATATTAGGCAAACCAAGTACACTTTGGTCCTTGCAAATCTGTTTGAGTGTCCTCTCACCAATGTGAGCAAGCCTTTTGTGCCATATCTCCAACTCTGTTAGAGTTTGAGATCCATAGCTAAACAAAGCTATGTTCTTTGTATCTTCCACTTCAAAAGTGAAAAGCCTTCCTGTCTTTTCTCCTTTGGCAATCCTTCGAAAGCCTTGCCTTGGGTCTTCAACATATGCTCCAAATTGATTGAATCTAACCTGCAATCCTTTTTCAACAATCTGTCCAACACTTATTAAATTTTTGGTAATTGTAGGGACATACAAGACTTTGCTTAAGAGGTTCATATTCCCATTTGATGTCTTCACATTACCTATCTTCTCCACTGAGTGCTTTGTGTCATCTCCTGTCTGCACTTCATGCTTGTTATGAGGATCTTCCAAATCAGAAAGTAAAGCCACATTTCCTGCTACATGGTTCGAGCATCCAGAATCAATGTAAAATATGTGATCATCATCCTTATCCTTCTTCGCTGATAGATTCATAATCAATAATGAATCTTCTTGACTTTGGTCCTCTGCATAGTTATTGTAATCTCTTCTTCCTCTATGGCCACTTTGATAGTTGTTGTTGTTGTTGTAATTGTTGTTGTAGTAGTTGTTGTTGTTGTAGCCTCCATTGTATCTACCTCTATTTGATCCATAGCCACCTCTATTGAATCCTCTTCCTCTTGAGTTCCTCGGGTTCCTAAAACATTCTTCAGTAGTATGGTTAGATAAGCCACATATGTTGCAAGGTTGAGATGATTGGAATCTCCCCCTGCCTTGCTTTCCACCTCTGCCTCTTCCTCTAGCTCTTCCTCTACCTGCAAAGTTTGCTTGGAAAGAGCTTCCTTCATCTTCATTCTTCCTATTCTTTGAATTGTCCTTGACCTTAGCTTTATCAGAATATAAGGTAGAAGTTTGATTACCTCTTGAGGACTCACCACCTTTGCTAATCTTTGCTTCATGAGTGAAGAGTTGGCCCATGAGTGTGTTGAGGTCGGGTACATGCATATCCATGTATAAATCCATGGCTGTTGTGAATGACTCCCACTTGTCGTCTGCTTTGATTCCATTCATGATTTGTCTTATTATTTGCTCCTCTTCAATTACCTCTCCAATGCTTCCAAGTTGGTCGGAAATCTCCTTCATCTTTGTGACATAATCAGTCACATTTTGCTTCGGGCTTTTCTTCATTGTTGTGAACTCCATCCACAATTGGTTCTTCCTTGCTCGAGTGTTGGAAGAGAAGAAAGAAGCAAGTGCATTCCAGGTCTCTCTTGATGTCTTGCATCCCTTGACATGAGGTAAAAGAAAATCAGAGATTGAGTTTAGAATATAGGACCTTGCAAGTGCATCCTTCGAACACCAATTCGAAAGTCCTTCCACTTCTTCATGTGATGGTTGCCCTTTGTTCCTCATGGTTGGCATTGCTTCATCTTCGGATATGAATCCATATAGATTCCTCCCTTGAAGGTAAGCCTCCATCCTTAGAGACCATGCCGGGTAGTTGTTTCGATCCAATTTGTCAATTGTTGATGGAAATCCATCTCCCATGTTGCTTGACTATGCTCTGATACCACTGTGAAGAGAGATGGTGGATGCAATCCAAAGATGAGTTGGTGCTGCTACAACCAGCTTCACACCAGCCAACTGAGACTTCAGAGATGATTAGAAGACCCTTTGAGCTTCCTAAGTCCACCAAAATATCAGCCAAGCACTTTGGAATATGTATCCCAAAAGTTTAAGTCAAGACAGACTAGTTGCGAAATGACTAGCTCCCAAAACTTGCTATTTTTGGACATACACCTGCTGGAAAAAATGAACAGTGCTCTCAACCTGGTAGGAATTAGAAAAAATCCTTTTGGGCATAGAAAAATAGACTTAAAGCTTCCCAATCCAAGTTAAAACACTTCAAATGATGGACTGAGCACTGAGAACAAGTTTCATCAATTTCTGGAACATTCCCACAATTCTCGGGGCTCTGCAGAGATAGACCAGTGAGCAGTAAAATGCATATATCTCCAAAAGTATTAATCCAATGACCTTGAAACTTTATATACGAAAAGTAGACAGTAAGAGCTATCCAACGCACTTTAAAACACTGAAAATGAATCAGTAGAACTCGAGATATGACCTTCTGAAGGTACTACTCTGAGTGAGTATAGCAGAGAACAAAACAGAGAGGTAGATGATAATAAATGTATAGATTCACATATGATTACAACCACATTGGCAATGAATCTTTGCACAATGGGAGTAGAATGATAGAGCTATAGAGTAAGCTCTTCAATCTCTACAAAATGACATGAAGTGGTCACGTACAAGGCTTGCTAATCACCTCTTCCTTCTTGCTCCTTTTATAGCTATTCTTGGAGGGAGTTTTGAATTCGAATTCGAATGGCTCCACCTAAAAGTGATCCCCAAAGTTAGGAGAGATTCCCTCAGCTCAAAAATTCGTGATTTTGATAGTTGGAGCCATGAATTTGCTTTTACATCATGGATGAGGTAAGCCATCCTTTTCCTTTTTTCTTTTTCCATTTACAAGAGATAAAATGTACTCTTTTACAAGAGGTGTTCACATGAATACTCATGTGACTTACAAATGAGGATAATATCAAATATATCAAGCATGTAGGCTTGGGTAAAATGCACCAACAAATCTATCTCAGGCAAGACTAGAATCCTTAGGTATTAATAAGCCAATATCAGTTTTCTAACGTCCAAGATTGTATTTCAGTGGCCTAACTCAAGCCAAGCCCCTTTGGGCATGTATGTCTATATGCCTCACCTTCATGATGTCTCACGTCATCAAGGAAATTCTCTCATTTTTGGGACAATTCCATGTGTTCATGTCCATTATTGTATAAGAAAAATATGTAGATGTCCCCATTTCCTTTCTCAGTTCTGCACTTGAACCTTTGTATTCATCTTCTACTCCTAAAACCTTTGTATTCAATTGTCAACTCTTGATGGTATTTTGATGGCCAATAAACATGATATGATGTTGGAAATTTTTACATAATCTTCTTATCTTTGAACACACCTACATATACATATAAGTTTGCTATAGTTTTGAATCTCATAAATTGTATTGAAACATGGATTATGCATATCCAAAAATGCTAAAGAATCTCAAAAATAATATTTTTTTAATAATTTTTATCGATTCTATGAAGCCACCTGCTAAAGCAATTATATATTCCGTATGTTGGATGTTGAGGATAGGTTGGATGTTACTAATTACCCATTGTGGGCATATATAATGTGTCATGTATTGGTAGCAAAAGGATTATGGAATATTGTGAAGGATGTTGAAAATGCCATACTACACTTGCAAATACATTTATTGAAGGTGATGCAAATGGCATTGAAGATGATGATCTTCAAATTCCTATTTGTGTTATGGTTCATGTTGCACCTACTATAGAGAAACTTCCTTGGGATTGCAAAGATGCTCAGGCACATGCATTAATAGCTTTTTCTATCAAATATGCCATTATCCCTCACATTTGTAGGAGTGTATATAAACATTCTACACACTTGTACACAGAGAGAAGTGAATTCAAATCAGTTTGATATTCTTCTTGTCCACTGTGCATTTCTCTGCATCATCCTCTCCAAAGTCAATAAAGTTGTAGAGGTTGGTTCTCACTCATCAGAATTTTTATTCTTATGATTAAGGACTAATTGGAAAGATATTAGTGTCTTAATTATGTGAATAAAATTTTTTATCATTTGGATTAATAGTCTGTGAGAAACAAATCATTTTAGATCTTACATTCATTCTCTGCACATTCTTGGAAAAGCAGGATGACCACCTATTGAAGTTATGATTACAATTGAGTAATTATTAGCTTATAGATTGAGTTATTGTGCTTAATAGTTACTTAACCCTATAAGATACCATCCATTAAGAGGAATTTATCCACTTGTAATTAGGTTGGGAGCACTAAGCATTTGAAAGTGCATATTCCAATCACAAATAATAAGTTTCATGTACTAGCTCATGTGCAAAGTAATCTGTCTTGGACCATTTTTTTCCCCATGGCTTTCCAAAGTACCTAGGGTGTTTTATTACATCAAATTGAAGCTTATGAAGTGAATTAAAGTCTTGAATAGTAAAAGGGCAGGTTCTTTGCTGGTTAGCTGAGCCAAACTTCAACATCTTCAACATTAGATTTCAACTCAATTCTCTTCTTTAAGAACTTTCAGTGGTACCAGAGCTACATCAAGATGGGTGATGGTTTTCCTTCAACGATTGAGAAGCTTGATAGGAACAACTATATTGCTTGGCAAATCAGAATGGAAGCTTACTTACAAGGTAGAAATCTTAATGGAAATGTAGCAAGTGACGAAGTTATGCCTACTCCAAGATCCAAAGGAGGACCTACACAAGAAGAGAATGAGAATCTCACATTTGGTGTGCAAGAGATGCTCAAGCCAAGTATTATATCCTAAACTCTATCTCTAATTTCTTGCTTCCACACATTAGAAGTTGCAAAACATCATAAGAAACCTCGGATGCCTTGAGACATTCTTCTTTGCTAGCACCAAAGCTAGGAAGAATCACTTATGGAATGAGTTCAACCAAATGAAGAAGACACCAAAGCAAACAATCATAGAGTTTGTCACTAAATTCAAGGAGTTTGCATATCAATTAGCTTAAATTAGAGAATGATTGAAGAAGAAGCTATCATGAGGTAGATCCTAAGTGGTACTAGGACTGACAAGCAATGGAATTCATTTACAACTGCTTATGACCTTATCATGGATGTGCAGACACCTAACTTCAACATATTTCTTGGACAATTCTTCAAACAAGAGGCCAAAAACAACTTGAAGGAAGGTAAATCTTACCAAAGTAACACTAAAAGTGATATTTATGTAGATAGGAAGGATAAGAAGAATAAAGGAAAGAACAGGAGGCTGATGATGAAGAAATTCTCAAGCCAAATATGTAGACAATAGCAAGTGGAAAGAGAAGAAGAAAGGAGCAAAGCAGGACAAAAAAAAAGTACAAGAAATTCAACCTTTCACCATCTATAACAAGACCAACCACAACACTCAACATTGACTGTCCAATGGGAGAACAAAGAAAGGAGGAGGTAGAAGTGGATTGGCAATACAAGAGGCAGAGGTGGACAAAACTACAATAACAAGGTAAAGAAGATGAGCATTGGTTCTACATAGATTCTAGTTGTTCAAACCATGTTGCATGTAATGTTTCTCTTCTATCAAAATTGAAAAAACCAAAGCATAAACATGAAGTAAAAATAGGGGATGATACTAAACACAATGTGGAAAGGATTGGCAATGTCAAGGCCTCCAATGGAAAAACAAACATTATGAGTAAGGTTCTCTATGTAATCACTACTAGTAAAGACCTAATAATTGTTGGCCAAATAGTTGAAAAGGGCTTGGAAGTTAGGTTCACTCAACATGGAGCTTATGTTGAAGACCCATGTCAAGGCTTCAAGAAGATAGCCAGAGGTGAGAAGCATGGTAGACTCTTCACATTTGAAATGGGAGAAACCAAAAATATAGCTCTATTCAACATTGGGTCACAAACCCTAAGTGAGCTAGAAGTGTGGGATAAGAGACTTGCTCATGTGAATGAAAGAACTTTGAAGGATAAATGCAAGGATCAAAGTTTTCTAGGCTAACAAACATCTCAAAGCAAAAAATTATCAATAGGTGTGATGCTTTTTGAATTGGGAAGGCACAAATGCAACCTTTCAACCATAAAAGATAGATCCACAACAATCTCTTAGACTTAGTACATATAGATGTGTGGGAGCCAAGTCAAGAACATTCATTAGTAGGCTCAAGGTATTATGTATCTTTTGTTGATGATCACAATAGATGAAAAATTTTGTATTTTATAAAAAATAAGAGTCAAGTGTTTGAGTGCTTCAAGAGGTATCTAGCACATGTGGAAAACTATATAGGTAGACCATTAAAGAAGCTCATATCTGATGAAGGGGGGGAATACTTTTCCAAAGATTCTGATGAGTACTTTCAGGATAAAGGCATCAAAAGATAAGTCACCACTAGGTTGTCTCCTCAATAGAATGCTGTTGTAGAAAGGAGGAACAAAACCCTAGCTCGATCAGCAAGGACTATGCTTGAAGAAAAGAAGCTACAACATTATCTTTGGGTAGAAGCTATAACTACTGCAATGTATCTTGTCATTAGACTTCCATCCAAATCTCTTCAAAGTATGACCCCTTATGAAGCTTGGAATGGTAGAAGACCAAGTTCAAGTCATTGCAAAGTTTTTTATTGTTTAGCATATGTACATGTACCTTTAGAAATAAGAGGGAAATTGAATGAAGTCTATCTATACTAATCAAGGGATGTACTTGACTCAATGCACTCTCCAAGAAATCCACACATGGATGAAACTAGGAGAGTACTCAAGTATCTCAGAGACCTTATTAATGAAGGTATATTCTACTCTGATACACCAGATTTGGATCTCAAATTGTATTCATTTGTAGCTTGGGCAGGATCCAAGGATGATAGGAGAAGTACATCAAGATTTCTAGCATTTGCAGGATTTAAGCTTGTGTCTTCGAGTTCCAAGAAGCAACCTACTGTTGCACTATCCTCAACTAAAGCTAAGTACAAAGGTTTGATCATAACAACTCAAGATGTTATCTAGTTAAACGAATTATATGCAGACTTGGGACTTGTGAATTCCAAAACTCACATATTTGAGACAACATAAGTTCAATGCATTTAGTAGCAAACCATGTATATCATGCATGAACCAAACATATAGATGTTCATTATCACTTTATCAAGGAGAAGCTCTTGGCAAAGGAAATTGATATTTCATTTGTTCCAACAGATAAACAAGTGGTAAATATGATGAGTAAAGCTCTAGATGGAGTCAATATCTCAACATGCTTGAAAAGATAAAGTCTATCAAAGATCAAAATCAAATTCACAAAGATCATATGCTTTCTCTTATAATTCCTTTGTATAGTCATTAGATGATTAAATTCTCTTGTATAAAAGTTTTCTAGAGCCTTCATTAAGGATTTAAGAGGACCCAAAAGCCAAGAGTTAAGTGGTTGATATCACTACCAAATATTCTCAATCAAGTTTTGATTAGATTCCTCATTTTCCTAGATTGTAGGAAAAGAGAGCATCACATCTAACTGTGGATTAGAGTTAAAATTCAAATCAAAGAATTGTGAAAACTCACGAGGGAATTTGTACACATTTATATAAGTGCGCTACACACTTGTACACAAAGAGAAATGGATTCAAATCAGCTTGATCTACTCCTTGTCCATTGTGCATTTCTCTGCATCATCTTCCCCAAAGCCAGTAGACTTGTAGATGTTGGTTCTCACTCCTTAGAAGTCCAATGGTTATTATTAAGGACTCATTGGAAATTTGACATTATGTGCATAAAGTTTTGTATCCTTCAAATTCGTAATTTGTGAGAAACAAATCATTTTATCTATTACGGTCATTCTCTACACATTCGTGAAAATTCAGGATGACCATATGTTGAAGTTATAATTACAATTGAGTAATTCTTAGCTTATAAATTGAGCTCTTGTTTATAATAATTACTTATCCCTATAAGCCACCATGCTCAAGAGGAATTTAGCCAATCGTAATTAGGTTGGGAGCACTAAGCATTTGAAGGTGCATATTCCAATGATAAATAGTAAGTTTCATGCACTAGCTCATGTGCAAAGTAATTTGTTGTGGAACAGTTTTTCTCCATGAATTTCTCCATGTTTCACTACTAGAAATAGGGGGGTGTAGCGACGCCCTCGAATTGAAAAAAAAACGGGGCTCGTCACTTATGCGACGCTAACATCGCATAAGCGACAGGCCTGGATTTTTTTAAGATGTGTCGTTGCATAAGTGGTGTCAGTGTCGCTTATGTGATGCTAAAACTATGCATCACAAAGAGTGTCACTAAAGAGCGATGCTTTTAATGATGTTGGCAAACTGCCTATGACGCTGGATTGTCGCATACACGACGTCCTGGTGTTCCAGAGTGTTGCATAAGCGACGCTCTGGAATGTTAAAAAAAAAATTGATTTCTCCTGGCACGTTTGTGTCGGGATTTGGATGAGAGAGAGAGAGACAGACAGAGATAGAGATCGACAAGAGCTCATCCCGTGAAGCAAGGTACGCACACACACACATACACACACAAATTTACACACACACACACACATACATATGCATACACACACACATAGACACACAAATTTACACACACACACACACATACATATGCATACACACACATAGACACACACATAGACACACACATACACATAGACACACACATATACACACTAATTTACATACACACATACACATGCATACACACACACACATATATACACCCATAGACACATGCATACACACATAGACACACACATACACACATAGAAACACACACACACATATACACACACACACACATAGACATACACACACTTACACACTCACACATCCACACACATTTACACACACACACATACACATGCATAAAGACACATATATAGATGCACATATATATACACACATAGACACACACATACACACATAGACACACACACACATACACACACATACACACACATACACACACATACACACACACACATAGACACATACACACACATATATCGATACACACACACACACACGTAGAGAGACATACACACACATACACACACATGCATACATATGCATACATAATGCATATGCATATGCATACATACATACTTACATGCATACACACATGCATACATATGCATACATAATGCACATGCATATGCATACATCTTACATGCATACACACACATACACACACATATGCATACATAATGCACATGCATATGCATAGATACATGCATACACATACACACACATGCACACACATATACACACAGATTTACACACACTTACACATGCATACACATGCATACACACACATACACACATAGACACATAGACACACACACATACACACACACACACATACACACACATATACACACATAGACACATACACACATAATGCATATGCATATGCATACATACATACTTACATGCATACACACACATACACACACATATGCATACATAATGCACATGCATATGCATACATACATGCAAACACATACACACATACACACATACACACACATAGACACATACACACACATAAACACATACACACTCATAGACACATAGACACTTACACACACACATCCAAACACATTTACACACACATACACATGCATACAAACACATATATATACATACACACGTATATACACACATAGACACACACACATAGACACACACACATAGACACACACAAACATACACATACACACACACATAGACACACACACACATCCACACACATTTACACACACACATACACATGCATACAGACACATACATATAGATACACATGTATATACACACATAGACACACACATACACACATAGACACACACACACATACACACACACACACAAATAGACACATACAGACACATGTATGCATACACACACACACGTAGAGACATACACACACATACACATACATGCATACATAATGCATATGCATATGCATACATACATACTTACATGCATACACACACATACACACATGCATACATAATGCACATGCATATGCATACATACATGTTTAAATTCATCCACACACATGCACACACATACACACGCATACACACATACAAATACATATATATATATATATATATATATATGCATACACACACACACACACCTAAAGAGACATACACATACATGCATACATAATGCATATGCATATGCATATGCATACATACATACTTACATGCATACACACACATGCATACATAATGCACATGCATATGCATACATACATGCTTACATGCATACACACACATACACACACATACACACATACACATACACACATAGACACACACACATACATGCACATATATGCATACACAATACACATAGAGAGACATACACACACATACACATACATGCATACATAATGCATATGCATACATACATACTTACATGCATACACACATATACACACGCATATGCATACATATGCATACATAATGCACATGCATATGCATAGATACATGCATACACCTCACACACATAGACACATACACACACATATACACACAAATTTACACACCCATACACATGCATACACACACATAGACACACACACACATACACACACACATAGACACATACACACATAATGCATATGCATACACACATACACACGTAGAGAGACATACACACACACATACACACACACACACATGCATACATATGCATACACACATACACACGTAGAGAGACATACACACACATACACACACATACACACACATACACACACATACACACACATACACACACATGCATACATATGCATACATAATGCACATGCATATGCATACATAATGCACATGCATATGCATACATACATGCTTACATGTATACACACACATACACACACATAAACACACATACATATACAAACATAGACACACACACACACGTAGAGAGACACACACACATACACACATATATATGCATATACACACACACACACGTAAAGAGACATACACATACATGCATACATATGCATACATAATGCATATGCATATGCATACATACATACTTACATGCGTACACAGACATACACACATGCACACACATACACACAAACATATGCATACATAATGCACATGCATATCCATAGATACATACTTACATGCATACACATACACACATAGACACATACACACACATAGATACATACACACACATAGACACATACACACATATACACACATACACACACATATATACACAGATTTACACACACACATAGACACGCACACACACATACACAAACAAATTTACACACACACATACACAAACAAATTTACACACACACATAGACACACACACACACATACACAAACACACTTACACATGCATACACACAGACATACACACATAGACACACACACACTTACACACATAGACACACACACACTTACACACATAGACACACACACATAGACACATACAAACTTACACACACACAGATACACACACACACACATATAAACACACACATACACACATAGACACATATAGACTTACACCCACACATACACACATCCACACACATTTACACACACATACACATGCATATAGACATATATATACATATATACACGTATATACGCACATAGACACACACATATACACACACATAAACACATAGACACAAAGACACAAAGACACTTACACACACACATACACACACATACACACATCCACACACATTTACACACATACATACACATGCATATAGACACATATATACAGATACACGCGTATATACACACATAGACACACACATAGACACACATACACACACACACATGGACACATACACACACATATATGCATAGACAAACACATAGAGACATACACACATATATATGCATACACACACATAGAGACACATACAAACACACATACACATACATGCATACATATGCATACATAATGCATATGCGTATGCATACATACATACTTACATGCATACACACACACATGCATACCTTTGCATACATAATGCACATGCATATGCATACATACATGCTTACATGCATACACACACTCACATATACACCTACATACACATATACACACATACATATGTACATGTATATATATTATTGATTTCTAACCCATTTTGTTTTATATGTACAGGTATTATGGATCCTACTAGAGAGAGAAAGGCGAAACTCACTCTCATAAAAAGTCTTATGAGAGCAAGAGTTCCACCTGATACTCAAGGGATCATCATGCATGAGTACTCAGAGATGGCTGATGATGAGCTAGATTATACGATCTAGATGCATACCCAGTGATCAGAGGAGGGCTCTTCTGCGGCTCCACATGCAGGAAGATAGCTATCTGCTCATAGGTATGTTTTTTTTCACAATTTTTTTAAATGATATTATAACACATATTTTTAATTATTTTTATCTATCTATTTTTAGGACACCTATATCACCTCCAGATCATGATAGCAGAGCATAGGTGCCTATGAGGACATGCATAGGCACCTTAGGGATAGAGTGCGATATAGAGCCAGAGGGGAACATTGTGTACACAGGGAATGGATTGGAGTTCAAGAGAAGAATGCGAGCATTATGCGACTCTTACCTGTGCCTTGTCCACTTACAGTGGAAGTAAGTATAAATTTTACATATAAATTGAAATAAATATCTTATGTTTTATTCACATGATTTTTTTTTATTTTGGTAGTGAGCATGATGAGAGGGATAAAAGATACATACTTAGTTCATTTGAGACAGATTTTGGGATAGGATGGTCGCATAAGTGGTGTCTAAAAGAGATGTAGACACTTATGGCTCATCATCGCGATAATACACGGTACGCATTGCTTTTATGTATATATATGTGGATATGAGTATGTGTGTTTATGTATGTATGTATGTATATGAGAGAGAGAGAGAAAAAAGAGTGAGATTAGAGGTACAAATACACACATAAACACACATATACATCACACATGCACATTTATACACATATACACATACATGCACATTTATACATACACACACATACATGCACATTTTTACACACACATACACATGCATGCAGTTACACACATATAATGAATACACACATAGGAACATACACATACTCACATACACATACACATACATAATCATATGTACACACACATAGACTCACATGATCATATTTACATGCATATATACATATACACATGCATACACACACACAACACATGCATACACACATATAGATACACATACATACACACACATGCACACATACATACATACATACACACACACACACACATATATATATATATATATATATATATATATATATATATATATATATATATATATATATATATATATATATATATATATATATATATATATATATATATATATATACATACACACACACTTATATACCTATATATATGTATACTCATATATATATATATATATATATATATATATATATATATATATATATATATATATATATATATATATATATATATATGTGTCCTAATTCAAAAACCCTATTATAAATATTCTAATTCAGAAATCCTATTTCAAAAATCCTAATTTGAAAACACTAATTTTGATATTAGGGTTTTAAAACCCCTAATTTAGAAACTTTAATTCAGCTTTTTAGCCATATGACTGAAGTATATGTACACATTGCATCTATTCCTCTGAGTCCTACTAGAGAGATGTCTCTCCTCCCAACCTTATGCCTCTATATATAGCTACTCGAATTAACGAGGATCATAATATATATAAAGATATATACACATCATGTAAATACACATACATAAATATAAAATGGAGTAGATACATTATGCATCACACATACATGATTAATTCACACATAAATATATATACATGCATACATATTTACATGTACACATTTACACATAGACACATATACATATATACATGTACACATCACATATACATGCCTACATGCACACATGTATACTTATACATGCATACACAATTATAAACACTTGAATATATTACATGAATACATGAATATTTTACACAAATGCATATGCATATATACACGTATGCATACTAACACATGTATACATATATCACACACATACACACACATACATATACATGAAACACATATATATGCATACTAACACATGTATACATATAATACACATGTATACATATAATACACGTGTACATATAATACACATGTATACATATATAATCTCATTATTATCGAGATTAAATCTATATTTTTTGTTTCTTTGCCTTTTACTTCGGAGATTTTGAAGTTCCTATTCGTACTCGCTAAGGAATGCTTGCATGCATTCGCTATTATATGCTACAAAAGTAGAAACATCATTTTTTTCTTGAAATGTAAATAAATATGGAACTCCCTTACTTGATAATACCTCATCTTTTATTTTTGAAGAAGACTCATTGTTCCATGCATATGGAGCTTCTTCACGAACTCTTTCAAGGTACTCACTAACATAATACATGCACTCTTCAAGCATCCAACCCTTTGCCATGGATCCTTCTAGTTTCGCTCTTTGTCACACATAACCTTTTAATATTCCCATAAATCGCTCGACCCAAAACATCCATCGAGTGTTGACAACACCTGCAATCTCTATTTCATCTACAAGATGGACTAATAAATGAACCTGAATATCAAAAAATGAAGTAGGAAGCTCTTTCTCCATCAAACATAGTAGCTCTTTGCATTCATGTTTTTTTTGTGGGATCGAGTTTTTGTCAATCTCTTTTGATGTAATCCACCTATACATATCATAAAAAAAATTATAAAGAAGTTAATTAAAAAATAAAAGATATCAAATATTCATATATATTAAATATAAAAGTATCATAATTACCTTATAAGTGATCCAAGACGATAGATCACATCTCGTACTCCTTTCGTTGTACATACATCAATAACCAAAGTTAAAATATGTTTCAAAAAGTTATGCCAGTCATTGGTCTTTAACCCAGATAAGCTCTTATCATCCATAGTAAACATGTTTTGGAAAGATGCTCCATATCCTGTAGGAGTCTGAATCAATTGAATCCTATTGTTGATAGTCTGTATCTCTTTTGTTGTAAGTACCCAAGGAGCAGGTGCATAAGTCGTTTCCTATCGATGTCTATCAAAAATTGGCCATAACTTTGGTTTTGAGTTTTGATCTTTCAAATCATTCCTTGATGCTATGGTATCTTTTAGTCCGAGAAGATGTTGCCATAGTGAATAACCAATATTCTTGAATATATGCATAGGATCAAGAAGATGACATACTTTTAACTCTTTCAGTACTCCAAAGAATACCACATTGATATCTTCTCTACGAGTGCCAATTTTCCTTTATCTCTCTTCACATACTCATTATCTTCATCATCACTAAAGATTTGTGATTCTGGATCTATCAGAGGTCCATTTGTCCATTTTTTATACCAATCCATAGGCATCATAGGTTTTGGACACTGACTTGTTTCAAGCTTTCCATTAAAACGTATCACTTCTCTTTTAGATCTTAATGGATGATCATCAAGCAAGAATCCTCGATGTCGAAGATAACTATTTTTGTTGAGATTCTTACTATAGATTGATCTCAACCAATCACCACAATATGGACAAGCTTTATAGCCCTTAGTAGATATTCCTACATCATGAAAAAGATAAAAATATAATTAGATTAAATCACATTTACTTGTATGCATATTGAATAAAAAAATTATATCAATACCTGAACAAACACCATATCCTGGAAAATTGTGAATAGTCCAAGCCACAATACCATGAACTGTAATATGTCTTTCATTGATGCTTTTCAGTACATCAATGACATTAATACCTCTCCATAACTCTTGGAGATCGTCAATGAGAGGAGCAAGATATATATTCATATCTTTAACTTGTCTTTTTCCTGGGATTAAAAGTGAAAACATTAAATGGTCCTTTTAAATGCTAAGATATGGCAGAAGATTGTAGTTTATGACTAGCAGTGGCCATGTTAACCATTTGCGGGATTTCATGGAGAATGGATTAACCCCATCTAATGCAACTCCTAACTTTAGATTCTGTGGATTTTGTGCAAATTCAAGCCATGTAGAATCAATACGTTGAAAAGCAACACTATAGTGAGGAATTCTGATTATTCCATCAGTACTTTTATGATCATGTCCCCATGTCAAAAGCTTTGATAATTCGGGGCTTTGAAACATAGGTCTAATCCATGGAGCCAATGGAAAATGTCTCGATACCTTTTTTGGGACTTTACCTTCTTCGTCCTCATATCAAGGAGATTGACATTTGGGACATGTCAAAGAGTCTGCTTATTCACCTCTATATAAAACACAATCGTTAAGACATGCACATATACATTGATAATCTATACCAAGATTGTTGATTATCTTCTTCATTTCATCATGTGAGGTAGGAAGAATATTCTGACTTGGTAAAAACTTTTTAGATAATAACCTGTAAGTTCATCAAAAAAAGATATATTAATAAAAATAAATAGATAAATATACATATATATATGCATATAATTTTATATATGTGTATGCTTATGTGTATGTGTATGTGTATGTGGATGTGTATATGCATGTGCATGCATATACATATGCATATGTGTATATGTATGTATGTGTGTATATGTATGTATGTGTGTATATGTGTTTTATAGGTGTATATGTATGTGTATATATATATATATATATATATATATATATATATATATATATATATATATATATATATATATATATATATATATATATATATATATATATATATATATGCATATGTGTATGCATATATGTATGTGTATGTGTGTATATATGTGTATGTATGTATGTATGTGTATGTATCTATGAATGTGTATGTATGTATGTATATGTATGTATGCATGTGTAGCTGTGTATATTTGATAAAAAAAAAATTGTATATTGTGGTTTGAAGGCTTTCATATCTAGACCACTAAATCATTTGGATGTCTCCCGTTTTATAATTAATCTATTACCTACCTTGCTAACTAAGACTTACATATTTTTTTACAAGGATTAAGTATCATCTAACTATGGAGGTATTAGGTTGTTTGAAAATAAGACAAGCAAATTTCTCTCGATGATTTTGGAAAATGGATGAATAATTCTAAAGTATGGATGGACATGAAGTGTTCATTCAGTGCAAGTTCTTGTTCTTACCGTAGCTAAGACAAAAACAAAAACCTGCACTGAATGGACACTTTGTGTCCACCCAGCCTTTAAAATTATTCTTCCATTCCTCAAATTCTTCGAGGTAAATTTACTTCTATTTTTCAAACGACTTAATACCCTTATAGCTAACACATACTTAATATTTGTATGCAAAGTTCATAAAAGAGTTAGCAGCATAGGTATTAGGTCAACTAGAATAGGAGAAGCAGATGTGTCAGGAAGATTCTAAAGGTTGGGTGGACAATTCCAAAGGTTAGATGGACAAAATATCTTCATTCGATATAGGTATGTATAATTTGACTTTACTCTCATAACATGTGTATATGTATGTTTATGTGTATATATATGTGTATGTATGTATGTGTATGTATGCATATGTAGCTATGTATATTTGATTTCATTTCTAATTTTCTTTTTGTTTATTGTGGTTTGTAGACTTTCATATAGATATCTAGACCACTGAATCGTCTGGTGGTCTCCCATTTTATAACATGTGTATGTGTGTATATGTGTGTGTATGTTTATATGCATGTATGCATTCATGTATAATTATGTGTATGTCTATATATGCATGTATTTATATGTATATATTTATGCATGTATATATATAAATAGATAGAAAATTGAAAAATATACCTTAATAGTGCTGAAACAGATACATTACTTCATCCAAAACGATTTTCAAGATTGAGAATAAGTAAGCTTGCACTTAGTCGTGTCAAACGACTTCCTTCATATACATGCTTTAGACATTCCTCTCAAAGATATTTCTCATTTTTAGAAATATCAATGCTCTCACTGTCATTTTGATACCAATCCTCAATAAAATCTGCCATGCCATCATCTTCATCATTTTCGCACAAATCTTGTACTTTATCTTCTTTTGAATATAGATCTTTCAACCTTGCATATTCCACAGGATCACTTTTGTGTAGTTCACGCTCCTCAAATGTGCACTTAGTCCTTGAACTATTATGTAACCCTCGACTACTATTTATTAAACCTGCTATATTTCCATGCGTGTAAGGTCTGCCATCAATATATAATCTTTCATTTTTTGCATGTGAAAACCTTCTACTAGTAAGGGATGCTGCATTCAAGCATATTCCATAAGTACTCATGCTTTGAACATAACATGCAAGTCGATGCCAATCTCCCCATCCATATATAGGACCACAAAATGACGTAAGAGTGACTTTAGACTTTACTAATAGTGGATGGAGCAATCACATAGCGATTACCCCAAAAATTGAAAACCTCTCCATCTAAAGGAAGTGGTCCTCTATTCCATCCTCCATATCTTCTTCTGGTTCTGTTCTTTAAGAACTCTCATCACTTGCATTTACCAAGGAGACTTCTGTTAGCTCTAGAGATGTGTATGAAACTTTTTTTGCCTCTTTTTACAGGTGGATAGTCAAGTGCTAGTCCAAATGAGGCAATTTCTTAGCTTTTACATGATCTACATCATGATGCAAATCATTCCATTTCTGATGCAGATTTACATGATGCACTTGATGATAGGGCTGATATAGGGGTGGAAAAAACTATGCCTAAATGGATGATGCAAACTTTGAGAGAGAGAAAAATAGATGCAATGTTGTCATTTCATACTTGTTCAGGCTCTCATAGTGTTTTGTCTGCATTAGATTGCTATGCAATGGCTACCTCTAGTGAGAATGAGCCAATTTCTTTTGATGAAGCACAAAATTCAAAAAATTAGATGGCTGCTATGTAATCAGAATATGATGCTTTTATGAAGAATGGTACCTAGTCTTGAATGTGATTTGCCTCTAGATAAAAAGCACATTGGCACTCAATGGGTATACAAGCTGAAATGTAAACTTGATGGAACAATTGACATGTATAAGGCTACGCTTGTTGCAAAAGGTTATGCTCAAGAGAGAGGAATTGATTTTAATGAGAACTTTGTTACCATTAGTGTCCATGTGAAAGGCCAAATGGCTGTGGGACTATTTTGTATATATTCTTTAATAAAACATATACTGGCCTAGTTAGTCATAGACTGTAAGTTTGATGACATTTGTATGACCTAAGAAATTTGTGTTCATGCTCTCGGTGTTCTATGTGTTTTCTGCATATTCTATAGCCTCTGTGTGGAGTACTATGTGCAGCATTTAGAACTCGATTTTCTACTTTGAGGGTATAGTCATGGAGCTCTCGAGAAGAAGAGTCCACTATGGTGTGTCACCATCAAAATACTTCACTGGTATTGGAGCATTCGGATGCAAAAGCTTTGTTCCTTTTGTGCAAGCGAAGTGAGCACCTGCCTGCCCACCCACCCAAGGCTTTTGACTAGGCAGTGACCAAGGCATAGACCTTGGCATACCTTGTCATCCGAGTCACCGCAGTCATCGTTGGCTATGCATGAGGGAGGACCTCAACAATCAAGGAAGATAGAGGTTCTCGTTACTTCCTAGGAGGTCACCCGTCCGAGTACTCTTCCCCTCGGAGCTCGCTTAACCGACAATCTCTTGCCACTAAGCTACACACTTGTGGTGTTTGAGAAAGGGGAAAGACTAAGATTCACATTACATTGAACATGTTTTGGGCCCTAAAAGCTTGATTCTTTTCTTTCAAAGCCTATTTTGAAGCATTTTTGTGTGATTCTTGGAGCCATTTTGGAGTACTTTCATGCATAGTTCTCTTTACACAGGTTCATGAACATCAAGAAGAGTATTCTATGTACTTGTTTGATAATGAATATCTAGCTTTGAAGCTTTGTTTTCAGCCCCACTAGTATATCTAAAAGTTTCTTCAAAGGTTTCAATTGTGGTGGGAGCAGCCAAAATAAGTTTATGCATGTTTTTTCGAGCCTAAACAACATAGTTGACAAACAATTGCAAGTGTTGTTGGCTAGTGTTTGGGCTATGAATTCATCCTTCAAGTGCCATTTTATTGCATACATTGAGCACATACACATTATGTACACTTTTGTGTTTACCACTTTGTACATCAATGTAGTCATTCATATAACAGTTACGTATTTGCATAAAGCCTTTGATGTTGATAAAGAGGATCATGGTGAGGTTTTCTTAACTATGAGACACACCTTGATGTCGAGGTCTCTTTGGTGATGAAGGTGGAAGAATTACCTAGCCTTGTCATAGGAGATGCATGCTAGTGTTCATCGATGCTCCATAAGCCTAGTTGGCTTCTTTCACTTAACTGATTATACACAGTGGAGTCACTGATTCACTATGCAAGTTAACATGTCAGTACTTGCAATTTTATGAGATTTTGACACTAGTCATATGCTCATTTTGCAGAGGAGACTTTGGCAAAATTTTTCTCGGTTTTTTGGTTTTTTCAACTATACAGTGGGCGATTTACTCCTTGATACACTTATTGATGTGAGCACATTTAGTCTCACATAATCCTTTTGGTTGGTCATTACTCTTCATAAATTCATTTTTTGGGAAGACTTTGTTGAATTCTTTCCAAAAATCGATCATCCTTTTTTTGAGCCTTAATGGTGTTTGGAATCTTCTACCTCCATTATCATTCTATTCACTTCTCTATCATCATGGCATCACAGGTCTCAAACACGTATGGTGGATCAGGGTCTAGTGCTACTGTTCCGAGGAGAAGCTATAACTTGCAAGGCAAAGACCATTTTGAGACCCAAAAACTTGATGGCACAAACTTTGCTCTATGGAAGAATCATATTAAAGATGTGCTGATTTAGAGGAGGAAATGGAAGCCAGTAAATGGAATCTCAAAGAAGTCTGCTAACATGGATGAAGATGATTGGGATGAGTCGGATGAAATGGCTAGGTCTTCCATTCAATTACATGTGGCAAATAATGTTTACTTTACAGAATTGGATTGTGAAAGTGTAGTGGAGCTTTGGAAGAAATTATGCAATACATATGAAAAAGAAACAACATCAAATAAAGTGTATCTGATGAGAAAGTTATATGACCTTTCCATGGACACAAATAGTGATGCTACTCTTGTGAATGAGTTTGACACTATATTATCTCAGTTATAGGCTTAGAAAATAGAGATGGATAGTGAAATGAAAGCAGTCTTGTTGTTATGCACCTTGCCATCATCATGGGATATGTTTTGCACAACTATCAGTAATAGTGCACCTTGTGGTAAACTGGTCTATGATGACATATGTGGAATACTCTTGAGTGAGGAGATTTGTAGAAAGTCTATGGTTGGCACTCATAGTGGAGATGCATATAATGTTTGTGATTCTTACCAAGGAAAGAATCAAGAACATGGCAAGAGCAAGAACAAAGAAAAGAATGGTCAACATAATAAGAGTAGAAGCAAATCAAGGAAGAGGGATAACAAATGCCATTATTGTCATAATAAAGGACACATGAAGAAAGACATTGTTACCTGCACCATCTACTTCAACCATGAAGATTGAAGAAATGAATGCTATTTCTGATGATGCTAATGTGTTGATACTTTGACAATACTGTGCCTACTGAGGCTCTTATGGTTGATTCTCTTTCTCACACATGGCTGCTAGATTTTCCATGTGACACCACATAGAGGATGGTTCTCTACTTATGCAACAAAGTCTCTTGGTATTGTGCAACTTGGTGACTCTTACTAGTGTGACATTGTTGGGATTGGGGACATGGTTGTGCAGTTCATTGATGGTTCAAAATTTACTATGCATAATGCATGTCATGTACCTTAGTTATCACATAGTTTGATGTCAATTGTTCAACTTGATGGCCTTGGTTACAAGGTGGTTTTCTATGCTCAGTTCTTTCACATATCAAAGGGAAATATGGTTATTGCAAAAGGAAGAAAAGTTGGCTCATTTTATCCTTTATTTTTATCATAGAAAGCATACTTGTTAGCTATTAATGAACAACCTATGGCTTGTATTCGGAATGGCGGTTTGGCCACATATCTCATAGTGGAATGGAAAATCTTTCTTGTTTTGGCTACTTAACCGTGTTATCTTTCTCTGATTTTTCATTTCGTGAGCATTGTCAATATGGAAAGCAAACTAAGAATGTGCATGAAATGCACATTGACTCTTCAGTTCTGCCTTTAGATCTCATTCATATAGATGTGTGTGGTCCTATGCCCATAAGGTCATTAGGTGGTTCTCTTTACTTTGTCACTTTCATAGATGATGCTACTAGAAAAGTCTAGGTATATCCTATCAAATCGAAGGATGAGGTATTCCCTACCTTCAAAAAATGGCTTGCTTCGATTGAGACTAAAAAAGGAACCAAACTCAAAGTTTTACGTTTAGATAATGGGGTTGAGTATACCTCATATGAATTCAACCTTTTTTGTCAGTCGAAAGGAATTCGTAGAGAGCTTACAACTCCTTATACACCAGTGTAGAATGGTGTAGCTGAAAGGATGAATAGAACTATTCAAGATAGAGTAGTTTCTATGTTGCATTATGCAAACCTTTCACAAGGCTTTTGGGCAAAAGCATTATTGATTGCAGCTCACAATTTGGTCTATCATGCAAAGACCAAGCACATTGAGTTGCGAAATCACTTCATTAGAGACTGCTTAGCCACTAAGCACATTATTCTTGAGAAGATTCATGCTCAAGATAATGTTGCAGATGTTTTGACTAAAGCTCTACCATAGGATAGCTTTCGACACTGTTGTCACCTAATGGGGGTTACTTGGTCCATGATCTCACATAGTTACTTATATATTGTGTAACTTGACAATCAGGTAGGAGGTATAGCTTGTATACTTACACTCAGGTATTCTTTATCATTCTTTATTTTTCTCCCATAGACACTTTTTCCATATTGGCTTTTAGTGGGAGATTTTTACCGCTAGTATCTTATGAAAGGCCAAATGGTAGTCAGATACTTTTGTATATGTTCTTTAATAAAACATATAGTGGCCTTGTCAGCCACAAACTGTAAGTTCAACTGCATTTGTATGACCTAAGAAATCTATGTTTGTCCTCTCAGTGTATTGTGTGTTCTCTGCATATTTTGTAGCCTCTGTGTGGATAATGTGTGTGGCATTTGGAACTCGGTTTTTTACTTTGAGGGTATAGTTGTGGAGCTCTCAAGAAGGAGAGTCCAGTCTGGTGCATCACCACTATCAAAATACTTCAACCTTTACATCCACACACCAAATGACCACTGTTCATAGCATATGTGCATTTGAACCTCATGATGGTTGGAATGTACATCAATTGGACATTAAAACTACATTTTTGAATGATGACTTACATGAAGAAGTGTATGTACTTTAGCCTCATGGTTTTGTGCAAAAAAAGCATGAAAACAAAGTGTGTATGCACAATAAAAGGCTTCATATGGTTTGAAGCAAGCACTACATGCTTGATATGAAAAGATACATGCCTACGTTTTGAGAACAATCCAACTGAGAACACCTTATATGTTGAGCGTGCAGATGATGTACTTCTAATCATTGTTGTGTATGCTGATGACATGCAGCTCACTCGTCCTAATGAGAAGCATATTGTTGAATTTAAGGTTGATTTGCATTCCTCTTTTGAGATGTCAGATTTGGGGCATTTGCATCATTATTTGGGCATTCAATTTATGCAAGTTGATTGGGGAATAGCTTTATGTCAAACAAAATATATTGGCACATTATTGCAACATTTTGGCCTTGCAAATTGAAAACCTATTTCTACTCCTATGAAAATAGGTTTACAGTTATGTCTTTATGATGTTGGAGATGCATTTGATGTTGTTCTTTATTACCAAGCTATTGGATGCTTGATTTACTTATGCATAACTCAGCCTAATATTTAGTTTGTTGTCTCTCATATGATAGTTTTATGCATTGCCCAAAGTTTCAAGCATTGGCAAGCGGTTAAGTGCATCTTTTGCTACTTGAGTGGTACACAACTACTTGGATTGTTTTATCCCAAGGGGGATCATTATTGCTAGATTTACATGCTTTTTTTGACTCTAACTGAGCTGGTTGTTATGACAATCATGTGTTCACGAGTTGATTTTTCTTCATGCTTGGTAGCTCATGTATATCTTCGTTGAGCAAGATGCAACCTATTGTGGCCACTTCTAGTTGTAAGGCTAAGTATAGGACAACTTTCACAACCACTATTGAGTGTATGTGTGTGGCTAGATGCCTTTTGGTTGATTTGGGTGTTGGTCAGTTTTCTGCCACCACCATCTTCATTGACAGTCAGAGTGCATAGGCATTTTTGAGGAAGCCTGTGTTCCATGCTCCCACAAAGCACATTGAGGTGCACTATCATTATGTCAAGGAGAGTTTCTCTACTAGTGAGATCAATTTGGCATATTTGCCCAGAAAGGATAACGTTGTATAACTTTTCACAAAGGCTCTACCTAGGGAGAACTTTGAAGCTTTCCACAAAGCTTTGGGCTAACTTCCTTTCATGGATTGATCTCTTTCCACATAGCTTGTGTTGAGCCCATAAAAGTCATATTGGTCAAAGTCAATCGTAGTCAAAGTCAAATTAGTCAAAGTCAACATGTTCAAGGTCAAAGTCAACATGGGCAAAGTCAAAGCGTTCGAAGCTCGGTTGTCAAGCTGCACAGGTAGTGTACAAGTAATTATTCACAAAGGTTATATTTTGCAAAAAGTTGGTTGCAGGTTGCTGTTGAAGCTCAAGGTCAAGGACAAAGCATGGAAGCACATCAAAGAGGTGGACACACAGGGAAATGGAGCAAGTAGGGAGCTCCAAGAAGTGTATGTCAAATTTTCATAAGAAATCTCTACAAAAATAGTAATTTTCATCACTAAAAACCATTGTAAATACCATTTCCTATTTTTGTAACTCCATTTTGTTCAAACCGAGGAGTTCCTCATTTCATATAGCTTGGCAATTCCGTTTGAGCCCTCAAATAAGCCCTGGAACCTAATTTTTAACTAGGTCGGACACTAGGTCTGGACAGGTCCAAAACTAGTCCAAAAACTATAAAAAGAGCTAGAGAGCTCATTTTTGGGGGTTAGCTTGTTAGAGAATAGAGCTTTGTAACATAACTTTTTTGGCAATCGAAGCTTTCCATTGTCCCTCTCTTTGATCTTACCTTGTGCGCGTGTGTGTGTATATGTGTGCATGTTTGTGTGTTTTCACTCACGCACTTGTGCCTTCACTTGCTCGTGGTCTTCATACCGGTCCTCACGTCTCCGCAGATTGACAAGTAAAGGAGGTGGTGCTTACACTTGAGCTACACCAAATTTTGGTGCCCTTGCCGGGGAGAGAGCTTTGAGGACGAGCGTTGTGATGGTAAGATCGTAGATTTGCGACGTTGGAAGGTAAAAAAACTATCATTTTTGTTCATTCTCTGATTTTTCTTCTTCATCTTCATCATCATCACCATCTCCATCTTCTTCCATCTTCATCTTCATAGGAATTTCTTGTTTTTTAGTGCATTTTCACCATTTTCATACCACTTTTCATGCATTATTGTGAGAGAAGGAGTTAGGAAGTGCAAGGGAGAGCAAGCGCCTGTGCTTTTTCATGATTTTCTGCACATATGGAGCTCGCCATTGCTCGGCGCTCAGAAAATCGAAGTTCCCGCAAAAAACACAATTTTGTGATGAAAATCGCGATTCTGTGAAAAATTCAAATTTTTTGAAAAATCACGATTTTCTATTTCTTGCCTAAAAGCTTGTGGAAAAGAACACGATTCTGGGGTCATTCTCAGAATCGCGATTCTCTGGTTGTGCTCAAAATCGCGATTCTCACAAATCACGATTTTCAGCCAAAAACACGATTTTATGAAAACACGATTCTCTATTGGCAATCACGATTTTCAAAAAACACGATTTTCATCCAAAATCGCGATTTTCATGTCAACAACACAATTATGAGAAAACACGATTTTCAGTGGGCTCAAAATCGCGATTTTCACAAATCACGATTTTCAGCAAAAAAAACACGATTCTCTAAGGTACAAAATCGCGATTTTCAAAACACGATTCTGACTCAAAAGCGCATTTCTTGGGGATTGCTCAGAATCGTGATTCTCTTGATTTCACAGCATCGCGATTCTCTTGGGGATTTCACAGCATCGCGATTCTCTTGAGGATTTCACAGCATCACGATTCTCTTGATCTCACAAAATCACGATTTTCACACAAAATCGTGATTTTTTCCAAAAGGTGTTGTTTGCCTGTTTTGACCCCCAGGAGCCTGATTTGACATAACGTTTTCATCCAAAGTCCATTTTTTGAGCCTAATTTGAAGTTGACCCTCAGGTGGGACTAGGGAACCAAGGGAACTCCAAAGGATTTTGAACCATACCAAGGGGAAATTTTGGACTCTTAACCAAAGCTTACGAACTTGAGATCTGGTAGACACCTAGGCAAGGATAGACAAAGCATTAGATCTTCTCAGTCTAGTGTCAACCATACAGCTAGGTCTTAGGCACAACAACTAAGTGGTTGTCCTTACGTACTAAACTCTGACACAAGTGACTCAGAAATGTCTTTTAGCATGGGGAAACTTGCAGGTGGCTCAGGAACTGCCCATCTACAAACACCAGAAGGTCCCTATAAGACAAAATTGGAATATATTCGGACCAACCGATTAGGTGCTCACATCTATGAGGATGGCATGAGGCGATCAGTGGTCCAACTCAAAAATCCAGATCAACCCTTTGGACTTGAACACCCGGTGGTCAAGTTCGAAGATGGTTCATACATTGATAAGGAAGGAACCATGTATGTGGTCACCAACCTACCAGATAGGACCGATGAGTTTGGAAATATCATTCATGAGAATGAGATAGGAGACCTAGAACAATGAAATGTAGGACAAGGACCCCAAACTCCTAGAGGTAAGTCAGTTTTGACCAGAGTGATCACTCCAGATTGGATCCCTCAAGACAACAAAAGCATAGAACTATTCTTTAATAGAGAAACAGAGGAGGCCTTTTGGAGATTCAAGCCAGATCAACCTAGCCAATTGGGTATAGTCATCATCTATGAGTTCAAGGATCTAGAGATACCAGGCAAAGTTGTCTACCTAGATAACACATCAGAAAAAATGTTCTTGGTAACAGAACATGATAGACATGCATATACTTGGAAGAGTGAGACAAGTAAGAGCATAAGTAAGAGCACAAGCCCCTAGAGGACCATGTTTTAGATGTCAGGGTGACCATTTCATTCGTGAATGTCCCCACCCATCAACTCCGGGACAAGGACAGACTATCACAATACAAGCCTTTTGTCCTGAATGTGGCAAAGACCATCTCCCCAGAGATTGTCCAAGAAACCCCTCCAATGCACCCAAGATTACACCCATCAATGTGGTAGGCTTAGTGGCTGATTCAAGTTCAAGCAGCAGTAATGTGGCTCCTATACAAGCTGTCACTAGAGCACAAGCCTTAAAACAGGATAAACCAGCAGAGCAATCAGAGTCAAGTGAATCGGGAGAACCTAGTAAGAGGAAAACAAGAACATGGAAGGATACTAGAGAGAAGGCCAATCGCAAGTGGAATAAAAAGTTATCAGAACTAGAAGAAAGCCTGAAAGAAGCGAAAACAAAAATAGATGACATTGCTTCTCAAAGCCCCTCGCATACTGAAACTCCATCTACTCAACCTCATCCCACCCCGCCACCCATTGTAAATAGGCTGCAACCAGGGTCTATTCTTGCAGATCCAACCCCAGAAGGCTTGGACATGATGTTCAAGGCCTACCAGGCTCGTCTTCAAGAAGGGCCAACAGTTGCAAACCTAGACAAGAGTTACCCTAGAGCAGATTTAGAGATTGAACGGATGAAAATGTGCATGAAAATGGTAGAACAAGCTCAAGCTATACTCGAGACTAGTTAAAAGTTCAATAAGACAAACTCTATCAAACCGAATTTGCATTTCCAGGGCTTACTAGAAAGATTAGAGAAATTGGTAAACAAACCACAAGTTTCTTTACCTCCACAGGCTCAACCAGTTATTGAAAGAGGAAGCTCACCACCAATGAGAGCTTATGTTCCTAATTCCACGGATGCTAGAATACCTCCTTCAATTCAACAGTACTCTCAAGAGTTCTTGCGGGAAATACAAGAAGAGAAATGGGCCAAGGAGAAGGGTAACTCCCCTCCTATTCTTGAGATTGATGATCTTCATGATCAATTTCCCCAAGACATTCCATCCATTTACGAAGATCAAGTGGAGCAACAAGAAGACGAAAGGTTAGATTTTGAATCTAATACCTTAGAAGAACTGCCTCAATTTCCAGGCCCATGGGAATCTGAATCTCTTCAGATCAGAGCTCCCACAATACTGGTCAGACATGAAGACTCAGTGGTCCCAAGGAACACTGATGTCGTGAAGAACACTAAGGTTCAATGTCATCTCACGGTAGAAGAGCTGCTAAAAGCAAAACCTGAAGTATGGGATCATGTGAAGGATCAGGTTCTAGAACTTGATTCCAATATGCCGAAAACAGGCTCTAAGCAAAAAGTTCCAGAGATACCTCTCGACAAAATAGGGGACATGTGTGAGGGTGAAGAAGGTAATACTTATCTTCCAATCACCTACCAAGGTTACACAACCAAAGCAATCATAGATTCAGGTGCTGGTGTTGCTATTGCGACCACCTCCTTGTGGAAGCGATGGGGCAAACCCACATTAAGACCAACTATAATGAAGCTTCAAACGGCCAACGATCATTTTGAAAGGCCCCTAGAATTGTTTGAAGGGATAACTCTAACCACTTGTGGTGTAGAGTTTGAACACACATTTGCTATATGTGACTTTGAGAAAAATAATTTCTATGAGATGATCCTAGGAAGACCCTTCCTACGACAATTGCAAATAGTACAGGATTGGGGAACCAACTCCTTGTACTTACAACACTTAGGGGTCACCACCACGGTCAATTTGAAGGATTACTCCTTCAGAGATGTACCATCCCTACCGTGGAATCCTATCCACAAAGCGAAAGAAGATTCCATCTCTATGCATTCTGAAAGTTCACCTGATCCATCATGGTTGCATGAAGATACTCATTTGTGGATGTGCAAGGTTGTAGAGGAAGAGGAAAAACGTTTAAAGGCAAGAGAAGAAGGAACTTCGCCAGGAGATAGACCAGTTAGAGACGCAGCCTACACACTGATGATCTTTCCAGATGAGGAATTTGAGCCTCACGGCTGGCCAAAAATCTTAGCCACCATGGACATTGCTGTCAATGAAGAACAATGGACACCTCATTGTGATGAGGAGGGTTATGATATTTCAGTGTTCATGTGTCAACCCTTGCTAGAAGAATGTGACCCTAGTGATGTCATAGAAGAAGAAGAGAACGATGACGATCTAGAGTCCATTGTGATGGATAGTTGCTTTACCTCAAAAAAGCACTATTTAGAAGATGTAGGAGTGTTTAACCAAAAAGAAGAACCTCTCACAAGCATTAAAACGGTAAATTCAAAGGATGGAAGTGAGAGCAGTCAAAAGAAAAAGAAAAGAAAAGCAATGAAACAAGAAGAGGAGGAATCATTGTTTGAAGTACCAGAAAACTTCAAGAAATATGAAGTTGACGACCGCAAAATTTTGGTACAAATGCCTAAGAGAGAGGCCATCATAGGAGAATCATATGACAATAAAGAAAAGACCAAGAAAATTGTAGTGACCATTGAAGAGAACGAAGAGAGATGCACATATATAGGAGATGACCTAAGTGCAAGAGAAGAAATGGAGCTCGTAGCTCTATTAAGGGAATATAGGGATGTGTTTGTGTGGCACTATAGAGACTTGAAAGGGGTAGATCCAAGAATATGCTCTCATACGATCCCCATGACTGCTGATGCCAAGCCTACCAAACAGAAGCCCTACACATATAACGACACTTATGCAGCTAAAATAAAAGAAGAAATTGATAGGTTGATTGAAGCTGGATTTATCTATGAGATTGAGCATACTGAATGGGTATCCCCCATTGTAGTGGTGCCCAAGAAGAATGGGAAGTTGCGAGTGTGTATTAACCTTAAAAAAGTTAATGCCGCTATGATCAGAGATAGTTATCCACTTCCAATCACTGAACATTTATTGGAGCGTGTTGCAGGCAAGGAAGTTTATAGCTTCCTTGATGGATTTTCAGCTTACAATCAAGTAGCCATTGCCCCTGAAGATCAACACAAAACAGCATTCGCCACAGAGTGGGGAATCTTTGCATTTGGTGTGATGCCATTTGGGCTCACCAATGCACTTGCAACATTCCAAAGGCTCATGTGTCATGTTTTCAAAGAGTTCTTGCGGAAGAGCTTAGAAGTGTATGTGGATGATTTATGTGCTCATTCCCAACAACGACAATATCACATCCCTGAGGTCAGACAAATCTTCAACAAGTGTAGAGAGTATCGAGTGTGTCTGAACCCATAGAAGTGTGTGTTCATGGTACGACAAGCTAAAATCTTAGGTCACATTGTTTCGAAGAACGGAATATCCACAGACGAGGACAAAGCTAGAGCCATAGCAGAGCTGCCAAGGCCAAGGAACATTAAAGAGATACAAGCTTTTATGGGCCATTGTGGATATTACCGCAGGTTTATCCACATGTATGCAATCATAGCTAAACCTATTTATGCCTTATATACAAATTTTGAGTGGAACGACGAATGCGAGAACTCCTTCCAGGAGCTAAAAAGACGTTTCTGCATAGCACCAATACTGACCACTCCAGATTGGAATAAACCATTCCATGTCCATGTGGATGCATCCAATCATGCCATAGGATGTGTGGTAGCACAACCCACAGGTGAAGGAAATCTAGATTTGTCTATAGCGTATGCTAGCAAACAGCTCACTACAGCTGAGCAAAATTATACAACAACAGAGAGAGAAGGTTTAGGCATGGTATATGCCGTGAAGAATTTTAGGCACTATCTATTGGCCAATAAGTTCAAGTTTTTCACTGATCATCAAGCCTTGTTATATTTGTTCAATAAACCTTGCAATATAGGACACTTAGTAAGACGGTTCCTCTTACTAATGGAATATGACTTTGAAGTTGTTGTCAAGAAAGGTAGAACCCACCTTCGGGCAGATCACCTTTCTCGCATCCCTTCAGGGGAGTCAGCGCCAAGAGTGTTTGATGAATTACCCAATGCTTATCTGTTCAATTTAGAAGTTGTTCCTAAATGGGCAAATAAGTTGGTACCAGTCCTAACCTTCGGCCCTGCAAATAAGAATGTGAAAACATCACAAGAAGAAATTGTAAAATCACAAAAATATCACATATTGGTAGGAAGCATGTACAAACAAGATATTGAAGGTGTATTAGCTTGTTGTGTTGAGGACGATGAACATAGTAGTTGGTTACAACAAGCTCATGAAGGATTGCTAGGAAATCATTATTCTAAATAGTGCACATTACAAAATCTGAAACGTTTAGGAGTGTATTGGCCTAGCATGGACAAAGAAATACATGAGTGGATTAAGAATTGTCCAATGTGCAGAGAGAGACCACCAGTGGAGCATGCCACCCTTTATCAAGTTTCATTAATTCCTGATTGGAGTGCTCCATTGATAGAGTTTATGAGATCGGGAACTTTACCCAAAGAGGCTAGTCTAGCAAGAAGACGAAGCATGGAGCAAGAGGCTCAGGACTATGCTTTAGTTGGAGACAACTTATATCGAAGATGAAGGATGGTTATCTAAGATTGTGCGTTCACAAATTAGACTATTTGAAAGTCTTAGAAACTGCACACAACGGTGTTGCAGGTGGACACTTCGGTCCTGATCGAGTAATCAAGACCATTCTATTCTCAGGACTTTGGTGGCCCACTCTTCATATGGATGCTCATACCTATGTGAAGAAATGTGACACATGCCAGCGTGCACAATATCCAGTTAGAAAAGACGAGATGCCTTTGAGGCCAATGATGGGAGGGCATGCATTTTCAAAGTGGGGCATAGACTTCATAGGTCCTATTAACCCCCCAGCTAGAAACTCCCATGCAGAGTATATTATTGTAGCCACAGATTACCTTAAAAAGTGGGTAGAAGTGAAAGCCACAACAAAGAATGATGCTCAGACTACAGCTAAGTTCTTATTCGAGAATGTGTTCACAAGATATGGGCTACCAATAGAGTTAGTGAGCGATAGAGGCACACACTTCTTGAATGAGGTCATTGAAAATCTTCTCCAAGAATTCTTGGTGATACATAAGAAGTCTTCCCCTTATCATCCGCAAGCTAACGGACAAGCCGAGAGCACAAATAAGATCCTATGTAATGTATTAACAAAACTGGTAAATAATAAACACTCTGACTGGGACAAACAGCTTCATCATGCTGTGTGGGCTTATCGAGTTGCCTATAAAACAGTACTCAATGCCAACCCATTTCAGATGGTCTTTGGATAGAATGTTGTGCTACCATTAGATTTCCTAATCCCAGCATTAAAGGTGGCACAAGAGCATGAGTGGAATGGACATGAGTTGTCCTCTAGGATCTTTGATCTAAAACGCTTAGGTGAGATGAGGCTACAAGCGGCAGCAAGCATCTATGCTGCAAAGAAAAGACAAAAGGCTTATTTTGATGCACACATCAAGGATAAAGGGTTGAAAGAAGGAGACTTAGTGTTGGTTTATACGCTAAAGCAACATGCCCGTAAGTTGGAAAAAAGAGGTTACGGACCCATGATCATTAATAGAATTTCCACTAGCGGTGCAGTTAAGTTGGCCACTCTACAAGGAGATATCTTGCCAAACTATATTAGTGGATGTAGAGTCAAGTTATACCAAGAACCTCTTATAGAGGATATGCTTACGAGACTCAACACTGCTAAGAAGCGAAAAGAAGAGGAGTTAAGGGTGAGGGAAGAAGCACATCCAGAGGCCAGAGAGCGTATTAGGCGAAATAAGTTAAGGCGATTAGGCCTAGACGTCAACTCAAAAGCCCCAAAATATCACATGGAAATGTGCCGAAAATCAGGCATAATTACTTCTCAAGTCATTGACTGACGACCCTTTGTGACCATAGAGATAGGACAAGGAAAGGGTGCAAGGACTATGAAAGCATTGATTGACTCAGGTGTAGCAAGTAGTGCAGTTAGACTGTCCTACTGCCAAGACTTGCAGTTGAACATCAATCCCATAAGTGCTAGAGTGTCAAGATGAGTACTTGACCGAACCACTTGTCTTGGGTCAAGATTGGATCTATGACCATGCAATTAACTTAAACCTCCAAAGCCGACTTCTTCAAGTTTGGGTACATGAACAATGCATTACATTAGAATTAGAGAACTGCATGCTCACAGATCATGGCACCACACACTCTCTTAGTTCCTCTAAGACTAATCCTCACGAGCAAGATGTTTTTTGTGTCAAATGCTCTATGATCCAGGCAGACTCAATCATGGAAGGACAGTCACAAAGGCAAGCAAACCCTCCTTCCTTTTCAAAGACTAAAGCATCCACAAGAGTTCAACGTCAGAAGCAAGCGAAACAGTGCAAGACAACCGGTATATCAAATAGACAAAGAGCCTTCAAGGGTAAAGTAGTCTCAGGCATAAAGCAGATCTGGGTACGCAAAGGAGAGCAACCACCAACCTTGCCACAAAAATTCACATCGAAGCAGGCCAACCATGCCAGAACAAGAACCAAGCAACAACGACAGGCTCACCCAGAAGGTCTCCGAAAAATTTGGGTGCCTAAGAAATTTGTGGCAGCTCAACATGGGCTATCACACATGTGGGTACCCAAGAAACTCTTACATGCACAATGCCCTATGCTCTCCTCCATGCAAAAGATCCCAACAAAGAAGCCAAGGAGGGAAAAGGGTCAGAACCAAGCACAGAGACCGAAAGAAGATCAAATCACCTCTTCAACAATGGTTAGAAGACAATTATCAAGGATATGGGTTTGGAAGCCAGAAGCACCCAAGGCCCCCACAAAACCAAAGAGTCAAACACAAAGGATCAAAGCCTCAAGAAACCATACAAACATGGAGCAGCCAAAGGAGATCACTAAACAGTCGAAGACCATTCTCAAATGGATCCCTATAAGGAGGAAGGCTCAGTGGTCATCTCGAGATCCAATGGATACCTCCAAGAAAGAAGGCATCAACATCCGCAAATAACCTCGAAAGCCTTGACGAGCGACAACCATGTGCTCCTTGCACAACCCTGTCTTTTGCACCATTCAGGTCATGCATTTCCAAAGTATGCATTAATATAGGGCCACATTACATGGTCGTGCATAGACACATTTGAGAGTCCCATGCACAAGAGCACATTGACATATGTCAATTATTTTTTCTGATACTAACATCTGTCGTCTTGTTTGGTGACATTGTTCCTCTATTTAAAAAAAAGAGAGAGAGAGGGAGAGAGAGAGAGAGAGAGAGAGAGAGAGAGAGAGAGAGAGAGAGAGAGAGAGAGAGAGAGAGAGAGAGAGAGAGAGAGTTTGTTCCCAGGTTTGGTTCATGGAACGTGAATGAGTCATGCTTAGTTGAAGGTGGAACCATTGATTACTGGGCATTTATCAGTTTTGATAGAAGTGTGTCTCGGCTAGCAGATGATATTATTGCTGCCTTATCTGGTAGATGTCAAGCACCTGGCATGAACATGGCATCCACAACTATGGTTCCCCCTTACCATGGTAGGAATGAAGAGCTTGAAGGTCCGCGACTTGAGAGATGCTTAACTACAATATGTACAAGAGCATCCAAGGAGATATCTGCAAGGGATAGTTTTGGTACCATGCAAATCCTTGTATGTATACTGGATGAGAAGACTCCTGCTCATGTATTTGACAGATGTTGCTTTGAAAAGAGGAGACAGGACCATGCACTCAAAGATTTCATCAGTGGACCATCAACATGGACATTCATCAACAACGTTCCATCACAAATGTCGAGAGTACAACAAGAAGAGATAACCATCCATCGACCTTCACCATGGTAAGTATCTTTACTCTGGAAACACCATAACCATGATAGATTAGGAAGCCTCTTCGTCGGCACCCCCTTGAGCACTTAACTCAAGACCGCCAATTTTTGCACCATACTTCTTCCAATGCATTTCCCAAGTAAGCATTCATAGGGCTACATTACAAGGCCGTGCACAAGGCACATATTTTCCTCAACCCATGCACGAACACACTTACCCATCACTCAATATGGGTTATGAGTACTTGGCATGACTATTATGAACATCAACTTTGGAAGATCTAGAAAACATCAACGAAGACTCACAACGACACAATCATGCTGGAATACAAGGAAGAAGCACATACCAAGGGACTACAACTTGCAAAGACTCGCAGTGACAAATGAAGAACCAGACAACCAACCCTGCCACATCTGGCTGTCAGACGACTTTTGTTCATACAGAAGGGACACTCCCTCTCAAAGCACTACTTGGAACAACCACTACAACAAGGGTCTGTCAGGGACGAGAGACTCGAGAGGGGGGGGGAGTGTTGAAGCTCAAGGTCAAGGACAAAGCATGGAAGCACATCAAAGAGGTGGACACACAGGGAAAGGGAGCAAGTAGGGAGCTCCAAGAAGTGTAGGTCAAATTTTCACAAGAATTCCCTACAGAAATAGTAATTTTCATAACTAAAAACCATTGTAAATACCATTTTCTATTTTTGTAACTCCATTTTGTTCAAGTTGAGGAGTCCTTGAGCTTGAGGAGTATTAGAACTATCATTTCATAATTTTTAGACTCCGTTTGAGCCCTCAAATAAGCTCTGGAACATAATTTTTAACTAGGTCGGACACTAGGTCTAAACAAGGCCAAAACTAGTCCAAAAATTATAAAAAGAGCTAGAGAGCTCATTTTTGGGGGTTAGCTTGTTAGAGAATAGAGCTTTGTAAGAGAACTCTTTTGGCAATCGAAGTTTCCCATTGTTCCTCTCTTTGATCTTACCTTGTGCGCGTATGTGTATGTGTGTGCATGTTTGTGTGTTTTCACTCACGCACTTGTGCCTTCACTTGCTCGTGGTCTTCATACCGGTCCTCACGTCTCCGCGGATTGACAAGTAAAGGAGATGGTTCTTACACTTGGGATACAGTTGCAGAGTGTCTTTCTGTAATTTCTTTAAGGTTCAAAGTGTTTGGAAGATTCAAATGAACCCTCTCTTAGGTGCACATTTGAAGAATGAAAAGGCAAAATGTGAAGGTATGTGAAGTGGCAGTGTACGCAAAAGTGAAAGTATGGCCCCCCAATTAAAATTTTTTGTTTTAGTCTAAAGTCACTACAGGACAAAACAGAGATTTGTTGGCTGCCCACTTTTGGAGATAATCTTGGGACATCAAAGTGAGCACCAAGATACTCTAGCAGTTAGGAGTGTACGTGAACCGACACTTAAATCAAGGCAAGGCATTATTCTTGGTTAGACTAAGCAAGGTGAGCATAGTCTACACTAGGAGAGAGAAGAGCAAGAGACATACAATGAGTGTGCGATGCAGAGAAGTGAAGTGCAAGGTGTGCAAGAAGAGTGACTTAGAAGTGTGCAGAGAAGTACTAAGCTATGCAATCAAAGGTCACAAGGTCCCATTGAAGCTGGGTGCATGTCGACATAAGGTGTCCATCCCTCCCCTATTGGAAGCTTGAGTGCAAGGTGTGCACAAGTGCAAGCTCTTAGAGAAGGTGGAGGTCTGGTGCAGAGAAGCTCGATGGCAGCAAGAACCTTGGGCTTTTTGTAACTTTGTTGATTGTGCACTCTTTGGGATTTTGCACATAGAGAATTTGGATTGTACTGTACATCATCATTGTACTTTCCTCCTTATAATCAATTTATAGAAGCTTCAGTGTCTGTATCTTTCTTCTTATCTTTCCCCCTTCTCCTACAAACACTCAAATCCCTTTCTGCACAAGAATCCCCCAACAAAATTTGGCAAGCCTGGTGGGACCACAAGGAGATTTGAGCACCAATGTAATGGTAGCAACATCCAATCAAGGTAATAATCACAACCATAGACATAGGGATAACTTTATAAATGGGCCAAGGAGGCCAATTATTTGCTTCAAATGTGGAGAATGTGGGCATTACCAAAGTAGGTGCACTCTATCAGAAAATGCCCCTCCTTGCAGGAACTGCCCAGAGGCCAGAGATCACTATACTAATTGTTGTCCTAAGAATGAAGCATCTTCATTTGGGCCCCACATTCAAATGATTTCCGTGCGCAAAGAAGAAATGGTAGATCAAGCCAATGTGCCATCCCCATCTACCAGAGTGGTGCAACTAGAAGAAATTGAATCTTTTACATTGCAGACAAGAAGCAAGGGGAGGCTCAACTAGAAATGGGTCGAGTCAAGGATTAATGGATTGAACAAAGACAAAGAAACATCTGAAGACAAAGACAACCCATGTGCAGATACAAGGCAAAAAGAGGATCTCATAGGAACTAGTGATTATATTGGACTTGCATTCAGTAGGGCTCATGAGGAGTTTGATAAGTCGAATGGAGCCCATGCTCTTAAGGAATCAGAAGCTTCAAGACTATTCAAGTCCATGAAAAAGGAGTTTAGTATTTTTTATTTAATAAAGATGGATATGAAATTCAGGTCAGAGCTCTTGCAAATAATTGATGAGGCTTCAAAACAACAAGTTTAATGGCATGATAAAATTTTAGGGGAAGCACCCTCACAGATTATAAGAGCCCTCGGCTAACAGTCTCTATCCAAGGTCATGAGTTCCAAGGAGTCATTGTAGATGGTGGTTCTGGCATTAACTTGATGCTTCAACATACCATGAAAAAGATTGGACTACACCCTTCAAGACCTTCCAAATTCATTGTAACACTGGCAGACCAAAGCATAGTAAGGCCTATGGGAGTGGTCCCTGGAGTCCCAGTCGAGATACAAGGTACCATCTTTAACTTGGATTTTGTTGTTTTAAGGCTGCCACAGGTAGAAGGAAGTTTCCCCCTGTTAATTGGGAGACCTTGGTTAAGGCATGCCAATGTACTACATGACTGGGGTAAGGACACAATGTGGATAAAGCAAGAGGGGAAAGAGTTACAATAGATATTTTTAGAAGAAGGTCCAGACAACCAAAGACATACCAACATGATGTAGACAATTGGTATTTGTATGGAAGAAGAATTGTTGGACAACCCAGAAGCAGGTCTATTTGAAGAAGCAAATTTATATGAAGAAGAAAACATGTTGGCTTGGCTCCATGCAGAAGACCCATCTTCCTACTACGGATTTTTTCCAAACTCAAGTAGAGAGGAAGCCTATGAAGAAAAATAGGAAATCATTCAGGTTACTGGTTCGAGTGAGAGAGTCTCAGTCAAAGGCCATAAAAGAGAGAAGAAAAGAAAAGCCCTTAAGTGCAGCAGTGATGAAGCTACTTCAAATCATATATCAATGGCCACTTTGCTATGGATACTGGTATGAATAGAGATTTCCATTGGATGAAGAAGCTGGAATAGTAAAAAAGGAATTTTGCAGATTAAGTCATAAAGTAGCTGAAACAAAGATACAAAAGATGGAGTATGGAGGAGATAATACTCTAATGAAGGGTTTAGGGTGGCCCTATCAGATGGTCAGTATGCCCAAAAAGAAAACAAACCAAATGAAGTGCAATACAATTGGAGATTATGGAGGGCAAAGGGCTTCTCTTAGTCATCATATCAGGGTTCAAGGCCTATCATCAACACAACTATAGATTCATTCCATTTTTGCTTAAGTTTTAGTAGTTTTTGTCCATTTCATGCTTGTTCCTCGAGTTTTTATGCAATTTAGAAGTCATTTCACAACCCTTTGCATAAGCAAAATTTTTGGAAATTTTTGGGAATTTTTAAAGCATTTTTAGAAATTTTCTAACATTTTTTCATCCTTTTCAAATGTCATTTTCTTGCTAAAATGGAGGAATAAAGGAAGCTCTCTGTGGTTTTGAGTGAGAAAATTTGGCCTAGAACTGTAGGAAATTTTTTGAGAATTTTTTCTAATTTTTTTTGCATTCTTTTTTGGATTTTATTTGTATTTTTATCCAATTTTTGGATATTAAAAAAAAAAGAGGCATCCCCATGGATATCTTCAAAAAAAAGAAACCCATGGATAATTTTCACAAAAAAAGGCCCCTCACCCCTCGTATTTCATAAACTCTCTCTCTCTCTCTCTCCCTTGCCCCCCTCGCCCCCCCCCCCCCCAAGTGGACCTCCCCTTCCCTCCCCCAACACATTCCTTTATTTATTTATTATTTATTTATTTATTTTATTTGATTAATTAATTTATTTTTATTTTTCATTTTTATTTTTATTTTCTTTATTTATTATTTTCTTTTATTTTTAACTTTTTCATTTTTTGTTTTGTTTTATTTTATTTTTTTATCTTTTTCGGATTTAAAATAAAAAAAAGAGAAGAGATAAAGAATATTTATATCAAATATATATATATATATATATTTTGTTTTCCTTAGTCCGATGTTTTTGGCTCTAGATTGCACCTCTGATGGCCATTTTTTTCTAACTTGGAGTCATTTTCATGCCTTTTGGCACCTCTGAATTCATTTTTTGACTTAGTTTTCCCAAGCACACATTTACCACTTGTTTTTCATTACACACATGGTCCACATGGCTATTCTCACTTTATTTTACCATATGTTTCATATTTTCCCATATGCAACTTTTGTAGCTTTACTATTTTCTCATTTTGACCCTCCCCTGAGCCCACAACCCTACTCGTTGACCTCCCTTTAGCCTTCTCATAAACCCCATAGTTACCCCTCCATACCTTATCCCTCTTAGCCCCCTCAGACTCTCCCTTCCCTCTCCTTCCTACCCTCCATTCGCCATCCATTGCTTTTTTGTGCAAAATTTCCACTTTTGGTTCTCTGGTGTTTGTTCTCTACTGCTCCTGGTGGACTTGGTTGCTGCTCAAGTGTCCTTTTGAAGATTTTGCAGCACACAAAATATGATGCCATGGCTGCTCAGAGTTTTGGCTATAGCTCTCTGGGACGAAGAGCCATTAAGTGGTGGGCAGTTATTGAGCCCATAAAAGTCATATTGGTCAAAGAATTCAGTCAAAGTCAAAAGATCAAAGTCAACATGTTCAAGATCAAAGTCAACATGTTCATGGTCAAAGTCAATATGGGCAAAGTCAAAGCGTTCGAAGCTCGGGTGTCAAGGTGCATAGGTAGTGTACAAGTAATTGTTCACAAAGGTTACATTTTGTTGAAAGTTGGTTGCAGCTTGTAGTGTCTTTCTATAATTTCTTTAAGGTTCAAAGTGTTTTAAAGTGTTTGGAAGGTTCAGGTGAACCCTCTCTTAGGTGCACATTTGAAGAATTAAAAGGAAAAATGTGGAGGTATGTGAAGCGGCACCGTACGCAAAAGTGAAAGTATGGCCCCCCAATTAAAATTTTTTGTTTTAGTCTAAAGTCAGTAGAGTGCAAAACATGGACTCGTTGGCTACCCAATTTTGGAGACAATCTTGGGACATCAAAGTGAGCACCAAGATAATCTAGCAGTTAGGAGCATACGTAAATCGACACTCAAATCAAGGCAAGACATTATTCTTGGTTAGACTAAGCAAGGTGAGCATAGTCTACACTAGGAGAGAGAAGAGCAAGAGACATATAGTGAGTGTGCAACGCAGAGAAGTGAAGTGCAAGGTGTGAAAGAAGAGTGACTTAGAAGTGTGCAAAGAAGTACTAAGCTATGCAATCAAAGGTCACAAGGTCCCATTGAAGCTGTGTGTGCGTCGACAGAAGGTGTCCACCCCTCCCCTATTGGAAGCTTGAGTGCAAGGTGTGCACAAGTGCAAGCTCTTAGAGAAGGTGGAGCTCTGGTGTAGAGAAGCTCAACAGCAGTAAGAAGCTTGGGTATTTTGTAACTTTGTTGATTCTGCACTCTTTGGGATTTTGCATAGAGAACATTTGGATTGTAATGTACATCATCATTGTACTTTTCTCCTTATAATCAATCTACAGAAGCTTCTGGTGTCTGTATCTTTCTTCTTATCTTCGTCCCTTCTCCTACAAACACTCAAATCCCTTTCTACACAAGAATCCCCCAATAAATTGGCACTTCCTTATACATGAGTGCCAACTCCTTGTTCACTGCATCATCACTCCCAGGGGGGATTTGTTGATATATTTTATTAATGATGTGTGTGAACACATTTAGGACCATCGAGGCACTTTTTTCCCTCTTTAGGAGGTTTTTCCCCAAGTTTGTATATATGTGTATAACCCTAATGGGTTACTTATCTTTGTATATTCACTTTCTAATTCATTAAGTGTTGTGTTGTGCTCCAAACTTCTTCTTCTTGTTCTTCTTCCTTGTGTTTTTCGTGTGTTTTTCAAAGACCCCAAAATCCAACACTCACCTCCCCGCACATAAGCTCATTCACTCTACCTTAATGTCAAAAGTGTGCACTTTCTCCTCATGAAGTCCTCATGCGGATATAGCATGCTTTGTAAGTTCTTTTCCATTCATTTATTTCATCATGTTTTCATATCTATTTTTTCTTCCTTCATAGTTTTGTAGGATTGTGCTTGATAGTAGAATAGGATTAGTCTCTTTCATTTCAACATATATCAAGCAAGGAATGAGGCTTGCATTGCTTACCTCTGAAAACACTTCAAGAGTCTATGAATGATATGGATATTTTCCTCACCAAGATATAAATTGGAATGAGCATTTGATTGTTGTGGATGAAATTTTTCTAGACAATTCAATTGTGTAGACTATTCTTAATGGTTTACTTGATTCTTATTAGAGTTTTGATTCTACTATTTTTTTGATGATGAAAGGCAATCCAAATGCCTTGACTTTTGGAGATTTGATGTGTATTCTGCTATAAGAAGGCTAGTCCAAGCAAAAAAAGTCCATTATCCATGTTGTAGATCAAATTTTTATTGCCAATCAAAAGGGCAATATTAAATGTGGCTTTTCCTTCAGTAAGAAAAAAGTTATAAGTGCCACAAAATCAAACAAGGAAGACAAGGATGAGAAGAAAATTGATAAATAGAGAAATGTTCTTGTAAACATTGTAAGGAAAATGATCATATCATCAAAAAATTGTCTTAAGCTTGCTACTAAAGACATGAAGAAGAAAGGGTGAGGAATGGTTGTTGCATACATTTCTACTTCTAATACTCAAACTACAAACTTAACACTTTATAATCCATCAACACATGATCATTGAATTTTAGTTGTGGACTTTAACATTGGATACTTTGATAGTGGTATGACCAAACATATTACCTTTTTAATTAGTTCCTTCACCTCACTTGAGTTCACCCCTAATGCAAATATTGTCACGTGCACAAACAACTCCTTGTATCCTATCATGGGAGTTAAAAGAATCATCCTTATTGTTGTGAATGCCATTACATTTGCATTCTCAGATGCCTTATATGTGCCAAGGATCAAGAAAAAAATTTTATCAATCTTAGCACATGTTGGAGTTCGCGGATTGCAAAAGCACACGAACAAAACAAGAGATAAAAAGATCCTATGTAGAATGTAGGAGAAAGTTTTTCATTGACTTTTGTCAACCTTACTTTAACTTGACCAATACAAATTCAAAATGAAATTTATCCAACTTAGGACACTTTTGTGAAAATCTTTAGCTTGAATTTCTTGGGAATTGTCAATCCTAGGAGCAATTCCTAACTTTAGTTTTCAAGAGTGTACTAAACTCTACAAAGTCATTAAAGTTATGCTATGTAACTTGAAGCAAACTAATTGAATGGGTTCTTATATAGAACATTTATCTAGGATGTTTAATTTAGTTATTTTGTTCCAACTGACTAAGCCTCAACTTTCTTGAAAGGAATCAGATACTCTATCTGAATCAAGTCCAAAAGATTTGAGAAGCGAAAAGAAAAAACTAAAACTTTGTACAACCAATTCAAACTGCTAAGATACATGAACTTGCTATGAGTCAAACTCTATGTGTTTCAACAATGTATTGAATCAATTTATCTATCTTTAAGAGAAAAAAATAGGATTCTAAAAAAGATTCATGGAGTAAAACTAAACATCATCATCCAATCACAAGATACTGGCATGGTAATAAAACATCAATGTGTCAACCCATCAAAGTTCTGTGACTTTTTTACTCACAACAAATGCTTCACTTGCGGCGACTAAGTTACTCTTTCTTTATTCAATCGCTTTATGAATTCCTTTCTTGGAATGCAATTCTTATGCATTACTTTGAGTCAAGAGTTTGACTCTATCGAGTTACACTATGAACTTGGTACTTTAACTTAGTCTATCTAACCTTAGTTGAAAGGATCATTTCAAAGTCCTATTTTCTTCATAAACTTATCAAATATTCTTGAATCAAAAACACTTTATCTATAAGTTCTCCATAGTTCAAATAAGAACATGTTTTGCCATATTTGGATTATAAATGAAGGTATTCAAAGTTAATTACTTCATGATCTTCTTACTTACTTGATCTTGAAGTGTCTTGTAAGATCATGCTTTTGGCCTCCTAAAATTTAAAATTCTCCTTTGACATTTTAATTCCCTTGAGGGTCCAATCTTACTTCAAGATTCATTCTAGGACTAAAAGATACTTATCATCCCATAGTCCAATGTCCCATACCATCTTTTTGACATCAATTGGAGTATAAAATCCGGTGCCCCAAACCACTCTATTTTATATTCACATTGATGTGTGAGTGATACTTATCCTAAAGTTCAAACATATCTTTAAGTACCTTCTCATTTAAATTATTAAATAAAACTTTGAAGTTTAAGGCATTGCCTCTAACTTGATTTTCTAGGTTTTGATTCCTCTATATGATCGCTTCATGATCTCGTGCTTTGCTTTGGAAACTTGAAAACCTTTAGATGGAACATCCATCCTTCTTTTATAGGATTTTCAAAAAGAACACCAATTATAATTACAAGTTCTTGAATTTTTCAAATTCAAGTCCTATTGGTTATACTCAATCAGTTTGTAGTGACAAGCTGCTCACTTCTTGTCTTCAGATTCCTTTCTTACTAGAGCTCTAAGTAGATACCCTGGGGACTTTACAAGAATCTCTCTACTGCTTAAGTCTAAGCATGCACTCATGCTTTTGGATTTCACCTCTAAGAAATCCCTTTAAGGATGGGCAAACATTATGTTTTCCTTTGACAGTACACTTAATTACCATCATCACAGTTGCAGACTACATACTTGAAATAACTAACTCTGTTCACACTTTCCTTAGATAAGTGGAAATTGGGAATGCTTTATCTTTTTGGTTTACAACCACCTTTTGGTTTAGGATCTCATATTTTCTAAAATTTAGCATGTTAGAAAGTTATTTTCTACACAATCTTCTTGGCCAAACATCTATATCCTAAAGATGTTTACTAGACAACTTTTTTGATGAAACATCTATATCCTAAAGATGTTTACTTTCCATTTCTTAACCGTTAGTTAGGCTTAATGATTCTACCTTTTTTTTTTTAGAAAAATAACTTGAAAAGAAATCAAAGCTTCCATCATGTGATAGCTTCTATCTTTAGAATATCTTTCAAAAAGACATCTTCATGTACTAGCCCTAACATATCTATGAGCTTATTTCTTGTTTTGGAAAAAGTTCATGGGTCAATTGAGATCCATTTCTTGGAACTTCTTGTATTCCCAAAAGAGAAGTTCATCTTGAATATGATAGGAAAATGGCGTGATTCATGAAATAGAATGCTCAACTATCTCATTTGAGTTATTGGCTTTAGGAACTATCTCATTTCGTAAAGATCACTTGTCTAGGTTTTATCTTGAAATTGTGAATCTCTTAGATGAAAGCATAGAGTAACTCTATAAATCTTTTAAGAGGAAGAAGTCTTTCAAAGTTTCCATATTTTTCTTTGCACTCTTCATTGTTACTATAGATGCAATCATGGAACCTACCATCCATCTATTGAACTTCAAAGTTCAATTAATGCTAAATTTTAATCACTTTTCATTGATTTCCATTACTCCTTTGGATGGAATCAATTGAGAGATTTCATTTCAAAGTGCTCATGGAACTATGGAAACTTTTTTAAGTTATCGTTCTTCTTGGATATAGGAGAAATACACAAGAAAGTGTTAAATCCCTTTTCTTTCTCTCTAACTATGAACTAGACTTAGAGTCATCATAAATTTTATAAATTTGCAAGTAGTCATGCATTCTTGCCTATCAACATGGCAAGAAAACTTAATGCTTGAATTTCTTCTTGTGCCTTCTTTTATGAAGAAGGACATCTAGCATACTTAATGTAACTCTCCATTAAGTATGTGATACCTAAGTATCACCTTGGAAATAATATACTAGTTAGTTGGGTTGGAAGGTTGGAGTTGGCATAACTTTGCAACTAACTAGTTTTGTGTTTCCCCAAATGTCAAACTTGAGCTTTAAAAAGTAAGCTAACTACTATGAAAGTACATTCATTTATCTACTTAACAAAAAAACATGTTTCTTATACATGCAAACACATGTGCTTGCATGCATTTGTAGGCATGTTTTTTCATGTCCTAAACTAACTCAAGCATTTATTGTGCTTGTTTTGCATGCACTTCATACATCTATGCACAAACATGATACTAACTTTGCTTCCTTTAAAAAATAGGAACATGCTAGTGCACATGCTTGAGTGCATCGAGAAATTTTTTCTAACAATAAGGAAGCTTGTATTGTGCATTGAAAGCATTCTATTAGCCTAGCAAAATGATGTTTTTTATGCATTAATAGGCTTTTATTTTTTTGAATTCATGTTTGATTTCAACTATTTTACAAAGAAAAGGGATGCAGTGGCATGGAACATTTGGATTGCAAGCTACAACAAGAAAGGACAATGGGGAGATGCAAATTGTGTGCTATGACTTTTTGATGAATTGCCACATCTGATGCTTCAAAATGGAGTGTCGTAACATCAAAGTGGGGGGGCTGAAGGCATCAAATTGATTGTTGATAGGAACATGCTCCTCTTCTTATTGAGGAACTTTTCATTGATGCCTAGAGTTATCATGTGGAAATCTCCTGAAGCATTTGCGAGTGAATCCCGAAATCCACAACACATATACAATTGCTTTACCAAAGTCCACGTTTCATAACTGGGTTGGTTAAGCACTTGCCTCTTGAAGCCGAGGTCTTGTGTTCAACCTCTGGGCTGAACATGTAATAGCTTTGGCCAATCTAAACCAGTTGTCATCAGTTGTGACCTTGTCTAATCCGTGCTTTGTGAGATATGGGGGGTATTGCGAGAATATGCCCATTCATTTGTAGAGTTGTTCCTTCAAAGTTAAAGCTGGAGAAAGTAGACGCTTGCCGAACTGCCATTTAAAAAAAAAACTTCTTTATCGCACTTGGACAAATAGAGGTGCATGCACAATTGTGTGAAGGGACCTAGAAGAGTAGTCTTCCTTCACGTTTTACTAAGTCCAAGTGTAATACCAATTTACGAGACTGCCTTTGTTTTAGATGTCCGCCCAAAGGTGTCAAAACCCCATGGAGAAAAGATGAATGATTAGGCTTCCTTCTTCCTCAATGGCATCATGGACTTTGATATATGCATAAGCCCTCTTTATTCTATCATGTTACTTCATGCAAGGTAAATTAATACAGAAGACTTTGAGTGATTCAAGATCTTTTTCGTATTCCCTATATAAGGCTTCTGTAGTCTATGTGTGGCTTTTATAGTCTGTGTGTTTTGTTCCACATGACATGGTGGTTAGGAGCTAGGATTATTTGAACTATAGTAAATATGTTGTATACATGCTTGGCTAGCTCACACTTGTGCATATACATGTCGTATACATATTTGGCTAGCTCACACATGTTGTATACATGCTTGGCTAGCTCACACATGTGTTTTGTTCAACATGACAGGGTGCTAAGGAGCTAGGATTATTTGAACTATAGTAAATATGTTGCACGCATGCTTGGCTAGCTCACAAAGCGGAGATAAGAGACCATATGGTCATGCATGCAAACTCGGGTTAACATGAGTTGACTTGAGTCTGGAGAGACTTAACTCAAGTGGCGAGTACACCTACCACTAGTGGACTCTAGTGCAAGGTGCTAAAGTAGTGGTCAAGATCACACGAACCACTAATAGACTCTCGTAGAAGATATTAAAGGAGTGGTGGGGATCACACATGCACTTGTGGACTCTAGTCACATTTATGGTCCTCGTTCATTCAAGCAGCTTTACGTATATACATAAGGTTGGGAGGAGAGTCATCCCTCTAGCATGTGGGGGTCCTAATCCTTAGTTCTTTGCATTGGTATCAGAGCATGGTGGAGCTTCCATGGAGGCCTTGTGAATATTTCATCTTCATGAGAGATATGTCTTTGTCTTCTTGATTCTTTTCTTCCCTTGTGTTGCAGCCATGGAGTTTCCTTTTTCGTCATGAATTCGGTTGTAGTCATTCATGTTAGCTTTTGTTAGAAAATAAAATAGGCAGCTGCTTTGAGTGCATGAGCACATGCATGCGAGTTTCGAACTCTAGACTTGCCACTATGGAGGGAGTCATCTAACCAATAGAAGCATTGAGATACACAACTAATCATTTGAAATTGTAGAATTGTTCGACGTCATGGAAATGTAGAAAATCAAAGAAAGATGATATGAAGACAACATGGTTAGGATTTGAACATAAAATTTCTCACGACCAACATGATCCACAAGGTGCTTGATTCGTTGTGGAGATACTTGAAGCTATTTATATGATAATGTGTAATATGTCTAGAACTCAAAGAGCTAAAGTTAAAAGTGGTTCTAGAATATATTGTTGTGTCAGAACTCCAATCAAACATCATCAGACCTTCTACATAATAGGGATTTGTATTATTCACAAACTTAGGCTACCTCACATAACAAAATATATTGTTGTGTCAGAACTCCAATCAAACATCATCAGACCTTCTACATAATAGGGATTTTTATTATTCACAAATCTAGGCTACCTCACGTATCATAAAGATCTAGCCAACCTTTTTGTGATTCAGCTATAAAACACAAACATAAAAAACAAAACATTAAAAATGAAATAATGTATTCAGCCAATGTCCAATATCAAGAATTTTATGCAGGAGCTTGTGTGCTCCTTGTTCTACTAAGTGAGTAAGGGGAGATAATTGTTGAGTCTCTTCAATTTCTTCTTTGATCTTCCAGCAGAGACAACAAGGGAAGTTCCTTTCTGCATCAAGTTCAAAGGAGGTGACCTTTCCACTTCACATGGGAAGCATAAAGCAAGGAGATTGAAGTTCATGAGATGGTGAACAACTCTTTGTTTCACTCATTTGTGGACATTAGGATTTTCCCTTATATACTCTTCTTTAAATATCGCACTTGCATTGTTGTTTTTTTAGGTCATTCTTGTACATTCCTTTTATGTAATAGAAGAAGAAGAAGGAGATCATTCTTCCTTGCCTCAATCTATGTGTGTGTGCTTCTCTTTGATTGTGAGAGTGTGTGTGTGACCTCTCTTCCTTATCTCCTTCCTCGTGAAATGGTATCAAAGCTAGTGTGGCTATAGAGCTCATGGAGAAGGCCGACGGTGAAGAGTACATGAGAAGGCGTGGAGAAAGCACGATTCACAAATGACCTCTGATTGCTACAAAAATTGGTGTGAAGGTAGAAGACATCAAAATATTTTCAGGAGTTATCCCTTTAGGGACACTTGTTTTTGTCAGATCAGAGTTTTGGAGCCATCTCGATATCTATTTTGAGCCTGCAAAGTGGGGCCCATAGAAAAACCAAGTCAGTTTGCAAAATTGTCACTTGTGTCCTGTTTGACAACACTCATATATTCCAGATGCAAAATTTCAAGCAATTTCATGTATTGTTGATACACGAAAATTGTGTTTTTCTAAGATTAAACTATCATAGTGTGACAGTGTTCAAGCAGAAGTACTACTTGTAGTGTTTTGCAGTGTTGTGAATTGCTGCATAAATGGCAAAGGTAGATGGAATGAGTCAGCTTATGAGCAATAAGCTGGACAAGAACAACTTCCATGCTTGCAGGTTCAGGATGAAGGATTTATTGATGGGAGAGGGCTACTGGAAGTACATCAAAGGAGAGAACGAAAATGCTCTATAGTTACCAGACAGGAATCAGATTGGAGACTAGTTAAGAGCATATGAAGGATGGAATCAAGGAGCACGAAAGGTAATGTATTGGCTATCTGTTAGCATACAAGATAGCATGATTGGGTTCATACAGGATGCCAAGACTTCAAAATAGGCTTGGAACAGTTTGGTCACATTGTATGAGACCAATACAAAGGCACGGAAATTGCAACTCAAGAACGAGCTGCATACACTGGAGAAAAAAGGCATGTCGATAAGTTACTACACCTTAAAAATCAAAAGCATATGTGAGTCACTTGCATCTATTGACATGAATGTAGATGATGATGATAAGGTGGAAGTGTGCCTTTGTGGTTTAGGTGTTGCTTATAAGCAGTTCAGAACTTCTATGCAGGCCAGGGAAAATATTCCAAATTTTGTTGATTTGGTATCCATGTTGATTATTGAAGAAAAGAATCTTTGCGAGGACTCAAAATCCCAAGGAAAACCTAGTTCTAAGCAGGTATTCTACTATGGCATAGGAAGAGGCAGAGGTAGAGTCTTTGAAAATGGAAGAGGAAATAGTAACCAAGGCCTAGGTCAACATCAGAATCATGCAAGAGATAGAGGATAGTTTTGAGGCATGGGGAGCCAAAAGGCCACAAAAATTTTCCAAAGAAATGATTCAGGTTATGACAGTAAAGGATGTTGGAATTGTGGTAAACATGCACACTTTGAACGTGATTGTAGGTTGAAGAATCAAAATAACAGAAGGCAGCAAAACAACTATGCATCCACAAGTGTAGATGATTCTGAGAAGTTGTTCATGGTTCAACATGAGATGATGAATACGATGTCTGCTAGTATTTCGAAATAGAATGTAAATGTCTTGTATGTTGATTCAGGTGCTTCAAATCACATGACCAATCATGTGGAATGGTTCGATAGTTTGCAAAAATTGTCAGTTCCTAGATATGTTGAAGCAGGTGATGACACATCACACCCTATAAAGCATACACAAAACATAGCACTATCTATGGAGGATAGAAAGGTAAAAAATCTTGCTGATGTGCTACATGTTCCAAATATAACAAAGAATCTGGTTTCTATTGGACAAATAGTTGACTAGGGACTACAAGTCAAGTTCAATGCTGATGGGTTATATGTAGAATTGTATAAACACGATGGATGATTGATTACCAAAGGAAACAAAGTGGGTAGGATGTTCACTGAACATTGGGAAAAAGCTATGGATGAGGAGATGGCTACACTTTATGGAAATGATACATGGAAGCTGGTCCCATTGCCACAAGGAAAGAAATCCATAGGATGCAAGTGGGTATACAAGGTAAAGCACAATGCTGATGGTAGCATAAGCAGGTACAAAGCAGGATTGGTAGAACAAGGATATGCACATACATATGGCATTGATTATGAGGAAATGTTCAACCCTATAGCCAAAATGTCTACTGTCGGAACACTTGTTGCATTAGCTACAACAAAAGGATGGACTTTGCATCAGATGGATGTAAAGAATGCTATCCTACATGGTGAGTTACAGGAAGAAGTATACATGGACCAGCCACAAGGATATGAAGATTCAAAACACCCAGAATATGTTTGTAGGTTGTAGAAGGCTTTGTATGGGCTTAAACAAGCCCCTCATGCTTCGCATGCAAGGATTGCTATCTACTTAACCACCATTGGGTTTTCTACATGTGATGCAAATCATTCATTATATGCAAGGAAAGGTGATGATGGCATCACAATTATGGCTATTTATGTTGAAAATATTTTGTGGGCAAACTTATAAGATTGTTAAATTCATGACCCAATTGATAAAAAAGACAATGAGATCATCTACTGACTTCAGTAGCTAAGAGAAGTTGACAGACTTTGGGAAGTACACAACAATAGAGAGCAATAGCTAGAGATAAACATCAAGCTTGAACTATATGTATTGATATGTGAAGTATATTAAACAACATATAAAAAGGTGTGCGATGATCATTCGACCTCTCATATGGACACTAACGGTAACATCATGGGTTGTATAAGCTCATACATCATGAAAAATCAAAGAATGATTCAACATGTGCAGTTCATGATTCTCATGCTATTTTAGATGCAAGAGTTTTGCATGCACGCATTGGTCATATGAATTTTGCCAGTTTGATGTACTTGCAAAAACCTAGAATACGTTGGTCACTAGTGCTAACAAGAAGAATATTGCTAAATTTAAAGCTAATTTGCATCCCTCTTTTGATATGCTAGATTTGGAGCCTTTGCATCATTATTCGGGCATTCAATTTATGCAGGTTGACGGGGAATAACTTTATGTGAAAAAATTACATTGACACATTATTGCATATTGCAAACGTATTGCCACTCCCATGGAAATAGGTTTATGGTTGAGTTTTCATGATGCTATACTATTCTTTATCAACATGCTATTGGATGCTTGATTTACTTATGCATAACCTAGCCTGATATTCAGTTTGATTTCTCTCAAATGAGCAAGTTTATGTATTGCCCAAGTGTCAAGCATTGGTAGTCATTTAAGTGCATCTTTCACTACTCAAGTGGTACCCAACCACATCGAGTGTTTTACGCCAAGGGGAGATCATTATTGTAACAAAGTAATTCTATGATCTAGGTGTCTAGCTGGTTTAAATAGATGTGAAATCGAACATTGTTTGGTCACTCATGTGTATGGCCAAAGATATTGAGATTAGAATTAAGCATATCTTCATGTGCTCTCTAAAAATAAGTGATTCACTTAGCTTAATGGTTAAGTCTCAAGGTTGCAAAGGAGGAGGTCTTGGGTTCAACCTTGACATAGCCCATGGGGGGAGTTTTGCCCAAAGAGATCTAGAGCCTTGTAAGTCGAGTTAACATGAGTTAACTTGAGTTTGGAGAGACTTAACTCAAGTGGCGAGTACACCTACCACTAGAGGACTCTAGTGCAAGGTGCTAAAGTAGTGGTCAAGATCACACCAACCACTAGTAGACTCTAGTAGAAGATATTAAAGGAGTGGTGGAGATCACACATGCACTTGTGGACTCTAGTCACATTTATGGTCCTCGTTGATTCAAGCAGCTTTAGGTACATACATAAGGTTGGGAGGACAGTCATCCCTCTAGCATGTGGGGGTCCTAATCCTCAATTCTTTGCATTGGTATCAGGGCATGGTGGAGCTTCCATGGAGGCCTTGTGAATATTTCATCTTCATGAGAGATATGTCTTTGTCTTCTTTATTCTTTTCTTCCCTTGTGTTGCGGCCATGGAGTTTCCTTTTTCGTCATGAATTCGGTTGTAGTCATTCATGTTAGCTTTTGTTAGAAAATAAAATAGGCAGCTCCTTCAAGTGCATGAGCACATGCATGCGAGTTTTGAACTCTAAACTTGCCACTATGGAGGGAGTCATCTAACCAATAGAAGCATTGAGATACACGAAGAGTAGGAATCAAGAAATCTATTGGTAAAATTGCATTGACCATAAAATAGATTAAAGGGCATCGTTCCTATAGCTATCTTATATGCAACTCAGAATGCCCAAATTGCATGATGCAATTGTTTATCTCAATCACCTCTTCATTATTGACTATCTTGGTATGAACCATACATAACACCTTATTTGAACTCTCAGCCTGCCCATTAGCTTGTGGGTGATAGGGTGTTGACTTTTTGTGAATCACTAGAAATTCATTTATGAGTGACTCAATGGCTTTGTTAATGAAGCGTGTACCTCTTTTACTTACGATCTTTCTACTAGGTAGTCCAAATCTAGTGAAGATGTTTTCAAATAGGAACTTTGTAGTAGTTTGGACATCATTCTTCCTAGTGTCTTTAGCTTATACCCTTTTAGTCAAGTAGTATGTGGCTATTATGATGTATTCAACATGATATCCTCTTGTTGGGGGATTAATGGGTCCAATAAGGCTATTCCCCATTTAGAGAAAGCTCTATCACTAACCATTGGTCTCAAGGGCATGTCATCTCTTCGTATTGGGTACTTGGTTCATTGGCATATGTAACAACTTTGTACATAAGTTTCGACATTTATATGTAGTGTTTGCCACCATAGACCTGCAAAGAGAATCACTTTAGCAATCTTGTGGGCTGAAAAATGGCCTCCAGCTGCTCCAGCATGAGCCATCTCTAATATGGGCAAATATTCTCTCTTGTGTACACATATTCATAGTTGATTTCTTCTCCTCATTTGAATAGTTGTTTACCCATAATTACATAATCCTTGCTCTCTTCTTGTGCTCTTTTCCTTGCTAGATTAGATCCTTCTGGATAAGTCTAGGATTTCAAGTAATCTACAAGTAGCTTACTCCACTCTAGTGCTATAACTGAATAACTTATGGATGACTGTTGTTCGGGTGTAGATTCTTGACATAGGTGACAACTTGTCACGTATTCATGTACATATTTTGCATATTCGGCCAATACACTCCTTTTCGTTTTAATTCTTGCATGGTTCCACTAACTCCTTTATGCATCCTTCATTTGCTCTCATGGGCTCGTTTCATCATCTAAGAAGTATTCCATTGGAATCTTTGAAGTACAAATTGCCTGCCATAATGTGGAGCCTTCTTGTTTTCTAGAGTTCTCCTCTTCCAATTGAATCGATCATATGGTTTGGTCCATGTGTGAGTATAGGTATCAATTTCTCATCCCATTTTGAATACACTTCCAAGTTGAACGAATAGGTGTCTGGTAGCTCATTTGCTACTCTAATTGGTGGTTCTCCATGTGTCATTCTTGACATATGATCACCACTTACATGCGTATTATGTTTCTTCACTACTACTTCAAAATCAAATTCCATTAGTAATAAAAACCATCTAACTAGCCTTCCTGTGTTCCAAGGTCTATTAACCAATTATAACAAAGATTGATGATCAATAAAGAACTCAAACTTGTTGGCTAGGAGGTATGTGTACCTAAGTCACAAGGTCTTAGGGACTTGTGTCAAAGAGACTAAATCTCATTTGCCCCACAAGTACGTATAGTGGTGGATTGACACACATTTAATTATCAATCCGAAGAACCACTTAACCAAGTGTATGAGGACATATGCACATGTGATGGAAAGTGAAGTGGCTCAGCCATAATGCATGAGAAAAGACTAAACTACCTCTCCAACTCACCAAATCTCTGGAAATCTCTGTTGCGATACCATTTACAGCAGTAAACACAAGTTCGAATGTTTCTCCCAGCTCCGAACTCCGAATATGGCCAATAGTGGGTTCGTTTCGAAGCTCTCGACGAGATGCATGTACTAGTCTAGTTTCACTCAAATCTGACAATCGCTCTTCAAGTTATGGCCAAAAAGGAATGGTGAAAAACACCTACACTCTCTCCACAACTCGTATTGGCTCGCACACACACTACAATCATTCAAAAGTGAAGGGGAGGGATAGACAACAGTCCTACACAACCATTCCAAGCTCCATACACACACAAAAGATCATAGAGAAGATGAAATCAACAAGGAAGAAGCAAATTCAAAATTTCAGTTCTCCTTCTTCACAATGGCAAAAAGTCTTTACAAAGAGTCACCAAGTGACTTATATACAAGTGCCCTAAAAATACTCCTTTCACACAAGGGACCGGTGTCGTTGAGATTTTCTCTCCTCTCTCACTCATGAAGGCCTACAGGAAACACATTCGGTGAAGGTAGCCAGAATTCCGTAAGAAGTACAAGATGCATCAAGGATGTCAAAGGGAGTTCACATGCAGACTTTGGAAGAAATCGGGCAAATCCAGGGTAGTGGTCAAAGCTGGTCAAACTTTGGAAATTAGGGCAAAAATTTCAATGTCTCCAAATCACATGTAAATGCGTATACTTGTAAAGCCTAGCAAAGGCAGTCTATAGACCAAATTTCACATGAAAATAGAATTTCTAGCACATTGATATGCCATGTGCATTTTGTAAAAAATGTAATTTCTCCACTTAGACCCTACAAAATCTTGTATAGGAATTTTTGTTAGCCATATGGTTTGGCATGTATAAAGACCATATGAGCCTACATATTTGTACAAAGTTTCAAGGCTATTAGAGCTTGCTAGACACCTTAATGCCACCTTGCAAGCTTCCAAATGTAGTCAAACTTGTACAAGGGAGATTCAGATGGGAGTTTTTTCTGCATATTCCTAAAGAAGGCCTTTCAAAACATAGCCTTACAAATTCTTATCTTCATCAAAGGATGTTTGAAGGGTCAAAGAGCACAAAATCCAGTTTTCAAGGTCACCGTAATTTCCTAGAATAAGAAAATTGAAGGCTTGAAGGGCTGCCACATGGCAAACAATGATTGAACCATGTTGTACGATCAAGATGAGCTCATATTCAAGGGTGGAGATGCACTAAAGCATAAAACAAGGAGGATCCACGAGTTTTTTCACCGGATAAGCCTTTTTTGATGATCAAAGATCAATAATGCAAAGTTTCTCCAAAAATAGTGGCTTATCTTATCCAAATTGATGTCAGCACTGATGTGACGGTCCAGATCAACCCGAGATCCAATGGTGGAGAATGAAGGCGCCTATTTTCCTCCCCTTTGCCCTAGATATCATATAAAGAACCAATCCTAACCATCCATTTGATAAATCCAATGGTTGTAATCAAAAGAAGCTGATCTTAGGGTTGAGAGTTGATTTCTCTAGATCCAAGGGCCCAAATTCATTCAAAAAACTATATAAACCCCCTCCAAACTCCTAAAGCATCATTGTTAGGAATCCATAAGGCCCTTGCTAGCACATGGTTTCCTTGAGACGATCACCCTCAGTTGAGTGTATGAGGATCCAAGGTGGGCTAGTAAGAGCATAGTTAGACTCAATTTTTAGACTTCCTTTATAGGATAGGCTCATAAACCCAATTTCTCTTTCTCTGCTCACCCTTAGTGCAGCATGTGAGTGCGTTTGAGTTGGTTTTATGTGTCTTAGAATTCTTTAGAAACACATTACGGTCCTAGAAAGACATAGGGTCAATGAAGTGGGACCTATCCTCTTACGTGTGACATTCTGTTGAACTATCATGGTGAGAGGGTCGTGCGGACCACCTTTGACCTGTAGAATGCTTAGCTTGACGTTTCACAACATTCATGTATATTTTTATCATAACAAGATCTTCTAATTCATGTCTCATGTCTCTTATCTCTTTGTCTCTTCTATGTGTTTACATGTCACCTTCTATCTCTTTCTATGTGGGAGAAGGCTTCACAATATTGCGTTGAACCAGTGAGGATGATCCATTAAGGTTGAGAAAATAATTTTCTTTTCATTCATAAATCATGACCCACATGCATTCATACCACCAACAAACACCCATGCATATGTTTTAGTTTCAAAAGTATATAAGAAGCTCCATTCTTGGACCATTCTTCCTTTCGAGACTGATTCATGTGTGTGGTTTTAGTTTTTTTCTCATCATGCATTCATTCCATTCAAAAGAACCTATGAATGTGAATTAAATTTGGAAAGTGTTTAAGAAGCTCCATATTTTTGGACCATTCTTCCTTTCCCAATTGATTCATGTGAATGGTTTCTCTTGTCCTCATCATTCATGTTCATGGGATTATCTTGTGTTCATATGTTCCCCTTTCTCTAATCAAATCATGACATCTCTTCCCCCCATACCGAACTTCATCTTCACCTTCACATTTTTTATTACATAAACCTTCCAACACTCACTAGCTTCATACACTCTACGTGTGCCATGACCGGATCCGATCCACTCGGATTGGGATCACCTCCACATTTGAACCCGATGTGAATCGCTTCGTGGCATTTGCTTTTGATCTTGTTGGGAGGTTGTGTTCCATATTTTTTGTTTCATATTTTTCATCCTCATCATACCATCATCATCATTCTTGAGTGTTGCACTGGATTTCTCACAATATCGTGCACATCTTTGCCGTGAAGTAAACTCATTTGTGAGAGATCTAGAGCATCGTGCATCACTTGCACATTCACGTAAGATGGAGGAAGGGTTCAAATCCCTTATTGTTGGGAAACAAGGCCAAAGAATAGCCTCTTCTATGTTGAGAGAGAAGGGAAAATTCAATGGCATCAACATCACAAGCTACTTAGATTTGTTTGAAGAGCAAGCTATGATTTTTGGTCTTCTCGAAGATCTTTTGATATCATTATTTGAACGAATTGTTGATAACTCTATCATAAACCGTGTCACTCAATACGATACTCTTCCTTGGAGTGATTTTAGAAAGGAGATGCTCAAAGAATTCTATCTTGAAGATTACAGCCAACATAATCAGGATGGATTCTTACGATGGGTCAATTCGCGAAACCCTAGTAGCTCTATTACTCACTTACAAAATGAGTATATTAGAGGCTATGAACAACTTCTTGATGAGGATAAGATAACTTTGGAACCTGATCTTGTGATCAATTTTCTTAAGCTTCTTCATCCTGAAACTCGTAAGGAAGCCCATAGACATCAAAGACAATCCATGCTTTATGAGCAAACTAGTCTTCCTCAATCTAACCTTCCACAAACTAAGGAGCAAATTAGAGAACAATCCCATGCTATGCTTTTTGACTCTACTTCTATTCCTCAAATGATGGAGACTACTCAAGGTTTTCAAGTAGAGCCAAATAAAAGTGTAGTAGAACAATCTCAAGTGGAAATTCTCACTAAGGAAATGGAAAGTCTTATTGCTACACAATCCAATTTGGCCAAGATAATAGATGCTTTACAATCTAATTACACCAAGACTTTCCAAAATCAAATGAACCCAATGTCTTTTCAAGAGCCTAATCAACATGTTATAGCTCCCAATCAAAATCCACAAGTAGCTCCTACTCAAGCATATCAAGCTCCTCCAATGCATAATCCTTCAATGCGAAATCCTCATTCTCATGTGCAAAATCCTCAAATTTATCAAAACATGTATCTTCAAGCTTCTCAAATAGCTTTTCAAAATCCTCAAAATCAAAATTTTCAAAATCATCAACCGTATACTATGGAAGCTCCTCTTGCACCTCAAGTACCATATATTGCTCCCCAAGCTCCTAAATACATCAATTCCCTTATCAAAATCCTAATTATCCTATTCAAGCAATACCTTATCAACAAAATCCTCAATTTCAAAATTTCCCACCATAAGTTAAATCAAAATCCTCAAAATCAAAATGGTTTTGTGCGTGGCCCTCGTAGGTGTCCTTGGTGTGATTTGTTAGAGCACTTTTTGTGAGATTGTGAACTATTGATGGCTGCTAAGGAGCAACGACTAGTAATAGACATAGACAAGAAAATCTGTGACTATCGATCTAGGCTACCTTTGCAAGGAAATTATGGTAAGGGAGGAAAAACACTATGAAAATATAACCATAACGAACGTAGGACTTAGAGGAGTGAAACTAGAAGCTCTTGATGAACAACAAGTAGAATCAAGTAAACCCACAAAGGAATTTGACTTTTCCATAGAGGCTTTAGTAAGAGCACAAGATGAGATTAGGAGAATAACAGCTTGGGAGTCACCGATAGAAGATCAATCCCTGATTTCTCATATATCAAATGTAGAAGAAAAACGAAAAAGAGATGAAGTTGAGCCTAGTGAAAGAAGAGTGACTGGAAAACAAACCTTAGAGGGAATAGAAACAATCATAGAGCAAGGAGAAACATCACCAAAGATAAAAAACAAGAATCACAACCCAATGAACAAAAACAAGAGGAGAAACAAAAAGGGAAGAAGACAAAGCAAAGAAAAACAAAACCAAAGCCTTTAGATAAACAAGAACAATCAAAACAAACTGAAGACCAAACACAAGAACATGAACAAAAACAAGATTCTGAGCAAAAACAAAAGAAACCAAAGAGAAAACTTAAAGCCATCTTGATTTCAAAAATTTAGAGAAAAATAGATCCTATGGAGATTTTAGATGAAATTTTGCTTAAGAGTCAAGTGACTATGTGTTTAGAACAAGTTTTCTCTATTGCAAAGCCTGTTTTTAAAGATAACTTTATCGGCCTAATTAAAAGGAAGAGGTTTCCGCTTAATCTAGATACTGAGATGCAAGATTCTCTAGATCAAGATCAGGCTATGAATGAAACCTTAAACTTTGATGAATCTGATGAAGAGGGCTTTGATGATGATGAAGTAAATGTTAATAAAAATTTCTTAGGATCTATTCAACCTGACCATGAAAATCATGAAAACAATCATGAAAGTCACTTTAAAAGAAAATTTTGGTCTAGAGGTACATCAGAGATGCATGTTAAAATAGGAAATGATAAGAATGCTATCACTATAAATGCATTAGGAGATTCCAGCTCCCAAATCAATGTGATTTCAAGAGAAGTCTATGATAAGTTTCGATGGCCCATAGATAAAGATTGTGGATGGCGTATGAGAACTGCAGATAATGGTGTAGGTACCCTCTATGGAGCTTGTGCTAGTGTGCCCATATCCATAGGAGGAATCAGAGAAGAGTTTCACTTTTTTATTCAAGATAATTACTCCTATGAAGTTCTCTTAGATCAACCCTTTATTTGTGAGAGTCGTATGGAAACTAAAGCCATGGATAATGGGTCTACCTATGCTAGATTTAAGTATAAGGATGGAATGCAATCACTTCAAGTCATGACAGTAGGAGTGAATCATCCTAGGAATCGATTGTCAATTAGAAAGAAACCTATTGTTACTCAGGGTCATGAGCATGCTTGTAGTGATTGTGCACCTCGATTCATGTTTGGAGCTACATATGATCAAAATTTCGGATAGAATCCATTGTTGAGCGGGACAATAGTGGATATTGGTTTGACATCTCACATCCAACCAACATATACAATAGTTTGTCACTTTGTTTTCCACATTCTAGATTAAATTTTCTTCATAAGAGTCAATTGTCCAAGTCTTTTATCCAAAAAACCCAAAAAAATTATAAAAACAACAAAATCATGGAACATGATAAGTGTTGATATATTTAGGTAGTGATGTGTGTGAACACACTAGGACTGACGGGGCACTTTTTTCCCTCTTTAGGAGGTTTTTTCCCCCAGCTTGTATATACGCCTATTGCCCTAATGGGCTACTTATCTTTGTACATTCTCTAGTAATACATTCAGTATTGTGTGTTTGTCCTCCAAGCTTCTTCTTCTTCCTTGTGCTTTCGCGTGCTTCCACAGACGTCTAACTCCAACAATTGGTATCAGAGCATGTCGTCGCTTCGTCTAGGGTGCCATTGACACTCCTCCGTTTGCAGTCTCAGAATCGTACGAATTTTGGTGAGCATACTCAGGGTGTTTTCGAGATCAAAAAAGCTTTGCATTGTGGTGCCGAAATCGCGATCTGAGCTCGTTTCGGCCTCCGAACGCACTATCACAGCGCTTGTGGAGGCTATTTCATCTTTTTGTGCCAAAGGTATATACCTGTTTCTGTTCGCCAATATAAGCGTCTCAAAGTCTGCTACAGGTTTAGCAGAACTCGTCTGGGCAGTTCCGTTCAACTTTTTGAGATACAGTCAATTTTTTGCATCAAGGTATTTTAGTCACCGGCCATGGCTGAAAGCAGTGATGTATTCCATATGTTGGCTGTTGAGGATAAGTTGGATGGTACCAACTACCCATTATGGGCTTATATGATGCGACATGTATTGGTTGCAAAAGGATTGTGGAACATTGTGCAGGGTGTTGAAAGACGTCCTGTTACACCTGTAACAACAGGTACTACGAATACAGGTGCTGGAGCTCATGAAGATGGTGTCGAAGATGATATTGTGCAGATTCCTGTTCGTGCTCTTGTTTCTGCTGCACCTACTGCAGAGCAGATTCGTTGGGATGGTAGACATGCCCAGACACATGCATTGATAGCTTTGTCTATCAAACGTGCCATTATTCCTCACATTCGCTCTTGCAGAACAACTAAGGATGCTTGGGATACACTTACCACATTGTACCAAGCTAGGAATGAGGCTCGTGTTGCTTACCTTCAAAAACAGCTAGAGAGTGAGCACATGAATGAAGGTGATTCTATGGACAGTTTCCTAACGAAGATCAAAGACGTGAAGGAACAATTGATTTCTGCTGATGAGGTTATACCAGATAGCTCATTTGTGCAGACCGTTCTGAATGGTCTTCCTGATTCATATCAGAGTTTTGCTTCTACTCCTCGGTTGATGATGAAATGCAATCCAAATGCCTTATCATTTGAGGAGTTAGTCTCTGTTCTGTTGCATGAAGATCAATCCAGGCAAAACAGGTCCATTATGCGAGTTGCAGATCAAGCTTTCCTGGCTAGTCAGAAGGGCAAAGGAAAATGGAGCTCTTCAACTAGTAAGCAGAAATCTGCTAATTCTGCATATTCGAAGAAGGAAGATAAAGATGAGAAGAAATCAGAAAAGCAGAAACCTAAACAACATCGTAGAAAATTGGATGATAAGGCAGTAAAATGTATTTTTGTTGGCTACAGTTCTGAAAGTAAAGGCTATCGTCTGTATCATCCACAGACTAAACACATTCTGGTTAGCCATGATGTTGTCTTTGTGGAAGATGCTATTCAGCCATTGATTCCATGTACTAAGGAGACATCTGTTAGCTCCAAAGACATGTATGCTACTTTGATGCCTCTTTTTACAGGTGGACAGTCTAGTGCTAGTCCTAATGAGGCAACTTCTCAACCTTTGCAGGTTTCATATGATGATGCAGATCATTCAATTTCTGATGCAGATTTACATGATGCACTTGTTGATGAGAGAGCTGATATTGAGCAGGCAAAAACTATGCCAAAATGGCTGGTGCAAACTTTGCGTGATAGAAAATTAGATGCACCTTTGTCATATCGTACTCGTTCAGGCTCTCATAGTGCCTCCTTTGCATCAGATTGCTATGCTATGGCTATGTCTAGTCTCTGTGATGAGAATGAGCATGTTTCTTTTGATGAAGCACATAATTCAAAAAATTGGATGGCTGCTATGCAATCTGAATATGATGCTATAATGAAGAATGGTACATGGTCTTTATGTGACTTGCCTCCTGGCAAGAAGGCCATTGGCACTAAGTGGGTATACAAGCTGAAGCGTAAACCTGATGGTACAGTTGACAAGTATAAGGCTAGGCTTGTTGCAAAGGGTTATGCGCAGGAAAGAGGCATTGATTTTGATGAGACCTTTGCACTTACATGCCGTATGACTACTGTTCGGAGTATTTGTGCACTTGCAGCGCATCATGGTTGGAATGTACATCAGTTGGACATTAAAACAACATTTCTGAATGGTGACTTGCATGAAGAAGTGTATGTTTTTCAACCCCGTGGCTTTGTGCAAAAAGGGCATGAAAACTAGGTGTGCAGGTTAAAGAAGGCATTATATGGTTTAAAGCAAGCACCACGTGCTTGGTATGAGAAGATACATGCCTATCTGGTTGCACATGGTTTTGAGAATAGTCCAACTGAAGGCACCTTATATGTTAAGCGTGCTAATGATGTGCTTCTGATCATTGTTGTCTATGTTGATGACATGCTGCTCACTGGTCCTATTGAGAAACATATTTCTAATTTCAAGGCTGATTTGCATGCCTCATTTGAGATGTTTGATTTGGGACATTTGCATAACTATTTGGGCATTCAGTTTATGCAAGTTGATGGTGGAATGGATTTGTGTCAAACGAAATATATTGACACATTATTGCAGCATTTTGGCCTTGTTTTAAGCCTATTGCCACTCCTATGGAGATAGGTTTACGATTGAGTCTTCATGATGCTGGAGATGCATTTGATACTGTTCTCTATCAGCAGGTTGTTGGATGCTTGATTTACTTATGCATTACTTGGCCAGATATTCAGTTTGCTATCTCACAGATGAGCAGGTTTATGCATTGCCCAGGGGTCACACATTGGAAGGCGGTTAAGCGCATCTTTCGCTACTTGAGTGGTACTCGGATACTTGGGTTGTTTTATCCCAAGGGGGGATCACTACTGCCAGATTTGGCATGCTTTTTCTGACTCAGATTGGGCTGGTTGCTATGACACTCGTGTCTCCACCAGTGGTTTTTGCTTCATGCTTGGTAGCTCATGTATATCTTGGTTGAGCAAGAAGCAGCCTACTGTGGCCACTTCTAGTTGTGAGGCTGAGTATAGGGAAGCTTTCATAGTGACTGTTGAGTGTGTGTGGCTCAGACGCCTTATGGCTGATTTGGGTGTTGGCCAGTCTTCTCCCACCACCATCTTCACTGACAGTCAGAGCGCATTGGCAGTTGCGAGGAACCCTGTGTTCCATGCTCGCACTAAGCACATTGAGGTGCATTATCACTATGTCAAGGAGAGGTTCTCTGCTGGGGAGATCAGCTTGGCATATGTGCCCACGCAGGAGAACATTGCAGACCTTTTCACGAAGGCTCTGCCTAGGGAGAAGTTTGAAGCTTTCCGCAAAGGTTTGGGCTTACTTCCTTTTGTGGAGTGATTTCCACCTAGCTTGGCACTTCCTTATACATGAGTGCCAACTCCTTGTTCACCGCATCACTCCCAGGGGGGATTTGTTGATATATTTAGGTAGTGATGTGTGTGAACACACTAGGACTGATGGGGTACTTTTTTCCCTCTTTAGGAGGTTTTTTTTCCATGACTTGTATGTACGCCTATTGCCCTAATGGGCTACTTATCTTTGTACATTCTCTAGTAATACATTCAATATTGTGTGTTTGTGCTCCAAGCTTCTTCTTCTTCCTTGTGCTTTTCGCGTGCTTCCACAGACGTCTAACTCCAAGAATAAGAACATTGAGCATGTGATTGAAACATCTCATTGTTTCTCTACTCTTGAGGAGTTAGAGTTATGTCTTCAACAAAATTCTAAAAAAAGTCCCATATTATTCTTCTTTCTTCCCTTGACGAGTATGCTCTTATCCAGGAATATGCTCTCAATGTTGACAAGTGCTCAAAATTTAACCAAACACATGATGCCTTAGTTGAAACAAAGTACAAAACTATAGACAAAAAAAATCAAACCCATGGCTCAACCATTACCCCAAGGAAGTAATGAAAAAATTATTGATATGAAAAACGATCCAATTCTTCGGGATAAGAAAAACATAGGAGATACATTGACCAATGAGATAATCAAACATGTGAAAATTGCTAAAGATGATGAGTTTCTTTTGCCAGTAGAGAGAGATAAATCTGAGAGAGTCATACGTAGCCATGGAAAAGCCTTTAGTATGTATCCTCATGAGATTGGTTGCATAGATCCTAAGCTAGTTGCACCCATGATAATCTTTACTATTCCACATATTCCATGGAATCTTGGCCCTATAGCAATTCCAAAGGCTCACTTACCTAAGCTAATGAAACTACTTAAGGAGAAGATAAACATGAGAATTTTAGAGCCATCTTTTGCACCTTACTCAAATAGATGGTTCATTGTGCCTAAAAAGAATGGGAAACTATGTTTTATTCAAGATCTCCAAACCGTCAATAAAGTCACCATAAGGAATGTAGGAACAGGACCCATTGTAGATGAGTTTGCTGAATCATTTTCAGGACATTCTATCTATTCAATGGGTGATTTATATTCTGGATATGACCAATTCCAATTAGCAATTGACAGTCATGACATAACCACAATGAAAACTACTTTAGGCTTAGTGCGAATGTGCGACTAATTATGTGTCTCATATGATGAGTGCTATGAATATGGTCTTACATGATTTTATCCCTCATATAACTATGCCATTCATTGATGATATTCCAATTAAAGGGAGTGAGGAACGTGTAAAGGACATTACTTTAGACTCATCTAGATGTCATAAATTTGTTCTTGACCATATCTATGATTGTGAAAGAATATTTCAACAATTTGAAGAGGTAGGTCTCACATTTTCCATAGAAAAATCTGTTTTTGGTGTTATGAGGTTCTTATTGTTGGACATTTATGTGGTCATTATGGTTGAAAGCCATACCCACAAAAAGTTGATGCAATTACCAAGATTTCTGAAACATGTAACAACGTGAGTGAGGTACGCAAATTTCTTGGTGCATGCATCTTCTATGTTATTTGGATCCCACACTTTGCTCATGTTGCTGATTGTCTCTATGACTTGTTGAGGAAGAAACGAAAACTGATTTGGACTGACAAACACACTCAAGCTATGTGAAAATTGAAGAAATTATTGCTTGAAGCTCCCATCCTTAAGCGTGTAGACTATTCTGCTAACAAACCTATTATATTGACTGTTCATACTAGTCCTATTGGTATAGGTTGGGTCATAAGTCAAGATGATAGTGAAGGGAGAAGATATGCAATTAGGTTTGGTGCCAAAATTTTACATGAAACACAACGAAAATATCCACAGATCAAACGAGAACTATGGGGTATGGTAACAGCTTTGAAAACAGACAAAGAATATTTCATTGGTGCAAATGTCAAAGTTGAGACTGATTGTTTGCCTCTCATTGGAATGATAGCCAATTGTTCATCTCCTGATATAGCCATGCTTAGATGGATCTCATATATTAACTTCATAAATCCTGAGTTAGTTCATATATCAGGTAAGTCAAACTCAGTTGCTGATATGTTATCGAGAGCTAGATTTGATGATGATCTTGAAAGTGATCTAATAAAGAATGTGAACTTAGTTGACTATGTTCCATATATATACGAGTATGAAAAATTTCATGAGTTTGAATACAAAAATGAATGTGAGACATAGGAAAGTATCTGAGTACACTACAACCATTACCTAGTTGGACTACGAATAGATTCCATAACATTAGGAAACGAGCTTATAACTTTTTCCTATGTAACGGTTATCTTGGAGACATGCTAACGGTTAGGTTAAGAATCCACAATGAGTCCTAGGAAAATGAGGTCTTCAATTGTAAGTAATGAAGGAAATGCATGAGACATTATGGGCAGGTCATAAAGGATTTTTTGGAACATATGAAAAAATTAGAAGTACCTATTATTGGCCTAGGATGTATGTTGACATTAGTAGCTATGTTTCTACATGTTCTACTTATCAACTTCATTCATCAGTCAAACATAGAGATCCATTGCATCCTACTTATCCACCCTGTATTCACTACAAGTGGGTAGTAGATGTTGTAACTATGCCTAAAGGTATTGACAAAATGCGTTACATTGTACTTGCAAGAGAAGACTTAACTAATCATGTAGAGGGATGTGCACTACGAGCTAAGACCACTTACAATGTTTGCAAATTCCTGTTTGAAGATGTCATAAGTCGCTTTGGGTACATAGAGAAAGTAGTTGCCGATCGTGAAGAGTTAAATGCGAGAGAAGCTAAAGAGTTCTTTGAACATCACGATATTCGTTTGTCTCTTACTATTGCATATAATCCAGAGGCCAATGGTAAAATAGAGAGAGGGCATCCACCTATTGTGAAAGCCATATCTAAAGCATGTAATGGTGACATCAAACAATGGCCTAGATTCTTACGTTTTGCACTTTGGGCAGATAGAATGCCTGCTGAACTCATGTACTGTCAAAAACCATTGTTTCCAATTCGGTCTCATATTTCTGCATGGTCAAATTTGCCTTGGTCTGAAAACATGTCTACTGATGATTTTTTGAGTTTGCGCATTAAACAGTTGGAACAAGGTAAATTAAGACTTGATGATACCGTTGAAAAATTAAGAGAATCTAGAATGAAGAACAAACATTATTTTGATAAAACTCATGGATTGTGTCCTAAGCCAATTGAAGTAGGAGATTGGGTGCTCATTTATGATAGTACATTTGACTCTCAATATGATGCACGCAAAAAGTTCACTCAACGGTGGTTTGGGCCATACATTGTATCAAAAGTCAACAACAATGGTATGTATACTCTTTGTGAATTAAATGGTGTTGCACTAGAAACTTTGATTGCAGATAAAAGGATAAAGCTATTCACGAAACGTGATAATGATGAGTACATTTTGGATGAGGACATTGAAGAAGATGACAAAAATGAGGCCGATTCATAAACAGGAGTATCCATGTTATAAAAATAAAAATAAAAAATAAATAAAAAGAGAAAAAAAAATATATAAAAAACATATAAAAATATCATTAATTTTTCAAGTTCATGTTGCTATGTTTTTTTTCAAGTTCATTCTAATTTTTTTCCATTCTTGTTTCATGCATGTTTGTTTTCAGTCTTTGCATTGCATTGCATATCCACATCACTTGAGTTAAAAAGGGAAAATGATGATTTCTCTACTTGTGTAAAATTGTATCTTAAGTAGTAACTTATCTACTAAGAAATTGATTATAATCTAAGATTATCGAAAGATAGGGCATGTAGATTTGGAGTTTTTTTTTAATGACATGACTTTCATATATAAACATGCATATGTATCCTGTATCAAAAGCATAATTGTTGAAATCCTAGCTTCTGCTACTGCATGTTTCTACATCCTTAGTCCATCTCACAGCACTTGTATCAGAGTTAAAACGACTGTTCTCCGTCATCAAAAATGGTTGTACCTTGTATCGGGGTCTAATTTTTCCCTGTCATAAAAAAATAAGTTGTTACATGTTACTAGGAAGTTTACACTTTCTTCCATCCCAAAAAAAGTGAACATAACCATAAAGTCGCCGAATCATCATCATAAAAAAAAAAAGTGAACATAACCATAAAGTCACCGAATCATCATCATCAAAAGAAAAGAGAGAGAGAGAGAGAGAGCAAGCCAAAGGTAGCTAAGGGCATACAAGAATAAAGCACGGGCTATACAAGAAGATTTATGCATTAGTGGAGTTTAGTTAGATTTCCTTGCATGTTATTAAAGAAAAAGCATATTCATATTTATATAGGAAAGAAGTTGATCTAAAATAAGCTAAAGATGAAAGATGTCTCTTGAAAATCCTAAATCTTTGTTTATAATCGTATTTAAGGTAGATTATTTTATGAAAAAGGTACAAATTTTTCTTCAAGATGAGAGGAACTGATGCTTGAAACGACTCAATACATCCACTTCCACTTCGTATTGATGCTTTTTTGTTTTCTTTCTTGTTGTCAATGTTGCTTGTTCATTTGCATATATGTTGCCTATTTGTTCATGCATATTCATGTTGTATGTTTCAATTCTTTCTTTCATGCAAATTTTGCTTCATGTCACGTTGCCTACTCATTCATGCATATGATCAATTTTTCCTTCCATGTTTCTCATGTTGCCTATAAAACAATTTATGCCTCGAACATTTTGTTTTTCATAGATACTAGAGTGGCGCTTCCGGAGGAATCGCAGGTTTAGTAGGGGCGAATGTCGCCAAGATTTTCTCTCCCTTCTCACTCATGAAGGCCTACAGGAAACACATTCGGTGAAGGTAGCCAGAATTCCATAAGAAGTCCAAGATGCATCAAGTATGTCAAAGGGAGTTCACATGCAAACTTTGGAAGAAATCGAGCAAATCCAGGGTAGTGGTCAAAGCTAATCAAACTTTGGAAATTAGAGCAAAAATTTCAATGTCTCCAAATCACATGAAAATTTATATACTTGTAAAGCCTGACAAAGGCAGTCTATAGCCCAAATTTCACATGAAAATGGATTTTCTAGCACATTGATATGCCATGTGCATTTTGTAAAAAATGTAAGTTTTCCACTTAGACCCTACAAAATCTTGTATAGGAATTTTTGTTAGCCACATGGTTTGGCATGTATAAAGAGCATATGAGCCTACATATTTTTACAAAGTTTCAAGGCTATCAGAGCTTCCTAGACACCTTAATGCCACCTTGCAAGCTTCCAAATGTAGTCAAACTTGTACAAGGGAGATTCAGATGGGAGTTTTTTATGCATATTCCTAAAGGAGGCCTTTCAAAACATAGCCCTAAAAATTTTTAACTTCATCAAAGGATATTTGAAGGGTCAAAGAGCACAAAATCCAGTTTTCAAGGTCATCGCAGTTTCCTAGAATAAGAAAATTGAAGGATTGAAGGGCTGCCACATCGCAAACAATGATTGAACCATGCTGTATGATCAAGATGAACTCATATTCAAGGGTGGAGATGCACTAAAGCATAAAGCAAGGAGGATCCACGAGTTTTTTCACCGGATAAGTCTTTTTTGATGATCAAAGATCAATAATGCAAAGCTTCTCTAAAAATACTGGCTTATCTTATCCAAATTGACGTCAGCACTCATCCGACGATCCGGAATAGCCCCAGATCCAATGGTGGAGAATGAAGGCGCCTATTTTCCTCCCCTTTGCCCTAGATATCATATAAAGAACCAATCCTAACCATCCATTTGATAAATCCAATGGTTGTAATCAAAAGAAGCTGATCTTAGGGTTGAGAGTTGATTTCTCTAGATCCAAGGGCCCAAATTCATTCAAAAAACTATATAAACCCCTCTCCAAACTCCTAGAGCATCATTGTTAGGCATCCATAGGGCCCTTGCTAGCACATGGTTTCCTTGAGATGATCACCCTTAGTTGAGCGTGTGAGGATCCAAGGTTGGCTAGTAAGAGCATAGTTCCTAGATGCAATTTTTAGACTTCCTATGCACATTGGGAAAAAGCTATGGATGAGGAGATGGCTACACTTTATGGAAATGATACATGGAAGCTGGTCCCATTGCCGCAAGGAAAGAAATACATAGGATGCAAGTGGGTTTACAAGGTAAAGCACAATGCTGATGGTAGTATAAGCACGTACAAAGCACGATTGGTAGAACAAGGATATGCATATACATATGGCATTGATTATGAGGAAACGTTCAGCCCTATAGCCAAAATGTCTACTCTCGGAACACTTGTTGCATTAGCTACAACAAAAGGATGATGCATCAGATGGATGTAAAGAATGCTATGCTACATGGTGAGTTACAGGAAGAAGTATACATGGACCAATCACAAGGATATGAAGATTCAAAACACCCATAATATGTTTGTAGGTTATAGAAGGCTTTGTATGGGCTTAAACAAGCCCCTCATGCTTCGCATGCAAGGATTGCTATATACTTAAGCACCATTGGGTTTTCTACATGTGATGCAGATCATTCATTATATGCAAGGAAAGGTGATGATGGCATCACAATTATGGCTATTTATGTTGAAAATATTTTGTGGGAAAACTTATAAATTGTTAGATTCATGACCCAATTGATAAAAAAGACAATGAGATCATCTACTCACTTCAGTAGCTAAGAGAAGTTGATAGACTTTGGGAAGTACACAACAATATAGAGCAATAGCTAGAGATAAACATCAAGCTTGAACTATATGTACTGATATGTGAAGTATATTAAACAACATATAAAAAGGTGTGTGATGATCATTCGAGCTCTTATGGACACTAACAGTAACATCATGGGTTGTATAAGCTCATACATCATGAAAAATCAAAGAATGATTCAACATGTGCAGTTCATGATTCTCAGGCTATTTTAGATGCAAGAGTTTTGCATGCACGCATTGGTCATATGAATTTTGTTAGTTTGATGTACTTGCAAAAATCTAGAATATGTTGCTCACTAGTGCTAACAAGAAGCATATTGTTAAATTTAAAGCTAATTTGCATGCCTCTTTTGAGATGCTAGATTTGGAGCCTTTGCATCATTATTTGGGCATTCATTTTATGCAGGTTGACACGGAATAACTTTATGTGAAAAAAATACATTGACACATTATTGCATATTGCAAACGTATTGCCACTCCCATGGAAATAGGTTTATGGTTGAGTCTTCATGATGCTATACTATTCTTTATCAACATGCTATTGGATGCTTGATTTACTTATGCATAAGCTAGCCTGATATTCAATTTGATTTTTCTCAAATGAGCAAGTTTCTGTATTTCCCAAGTGTCAAGCATTGGTAGTGAGTTAAGTGCATCTTTCACTTCTCAAGTGGTACCCAACCACATCGAGTGTTTTACGCCAAGGGAGATCATTATTGTAACAAAGTAATTCTATGATCTAGGTGTCTAGCTGGTTTAAAGAGATGTGAAATCGGACATTGTTTGGTGAGTCATGTGTATGGCCAAAGATCTTGGGATTAGAATTAAGCATATATTCATGTGCTCTCTAAAAACAAGTGATTCACTTAGCTTAATGGTTAAGTCTCAAGGTTGCAAAGGAGGAAGTCTTGGGCTCAACCTTGACATAGCCCATGTGGGGATTTTTGCCCAAAGAGATCTAGAGCCTTGTAAGTTGAGTTAACATGAGTTAACTTGAGTCTGAGTTAACTTGAGTCTGGAGAGACTTAACTCAAGTGGCGAGTACACCGACCACTAGTGGACTCTAGTGCAAGGTGCTGAAGTAGTGGTCAAGATCACACCAACCACTAGTAGACTCTAGTAGAAGATATTAAAGGAGTGGTGGAGATCACACATGCACTTGTGGACTCTAGTCACATTTATGGTCCTCGTTGATTCAAGAAGCTTTAGGTGCATACATAAGGTTGGGAGGAGAGTCATCCCTCTAGCATGTGGGGGTCCTAATCCTCAGTTCTTTGCATTGGTATGAGGGCATGGTGGAGCTTCCATGGAGGCCTTGTGAATATTTCATCTTCATGAGAGATATGTCTTTGTCTTCTTTATTCTTTTCTTCCCTTGTGTTGCGGCCATGGAGTTTCCTTTTTCGTCATGAATTCGGTTGTAGTCATTCATGTTAGCTTTTGTTAGAAATAAAATAGGCAGCTGCTTGGAGTGCATGCACACATGCATGCGAGTTTCGAACTCTAGACTTGCCACTATGGAGGGAGTCATCTAACCAATAGAAGCATTGAGATACACGAAGAGTAGGAATCAAGAAATCTATTGGTAAAATTGAATTGACCATAAACTAGATTAAAGGGCATCGTTCCTATAGCTATCTTATATGCAACTCAGAATGCCCAAATTGCATGATGCAATTGTTTATCTCAATCAGATCTTCCATTATTGACTACCTTGGTATGAACCATACATAACATCTTATTTGATCTCTTAGCCTACCCATTAGCTTGTGGGTGATAGGGTGTTGACTTTTTGTGAATCACTAGAAATTCATTTATGAGTGACTGAATGGCTTTGTTAATGAAGCATGTACCTCTTTTACTTACGATCTTTCTACTAGGTAGTCGAAATCTAGTGAAGATGTTTTCAAATAGGAACTTTGTAGTAGTTTGGGCATCATTCTTCGTAGTGGCTCTTGAACTAACCATTGGTCTCAGGGGCATGTCATCTCTTCATATTGGGTACTTGGTTCATTGGCATATGTCACAAATTTGTACATAAGTTTTGGCATTTATATAAAGAACCTATGAATGTGAATTAAATTTGGAAAGTGTTTAAGAAGCTCCATATTTTTGGACCTTTCTTCCTTTCCGAATTGATTCATGTGAATGGTTTCTTTTGTCCTCATCATTCATGTTCATGTGATTATCTTGTGTTCATATGTTCCCCTTTCTCTAATCAAATCATGACATCTCTTCCCCCCATACCCTACTTCATCTTCACCTTCACATTTTTTATTACATAAACCTTCCAACACTCACTAGCTTCATACACTCTGCGTGTGCCATGACCGGACCCGATCCATCTGGATTGCTATCACCTCCACATTTGAACCCAACATGAATCACTTCGTGGCATTTGCTTTTGATCTTATAGGGAGGTTGTGATCAATGTTTTTTTCATATTTTTCATCCTCATCATATCATCATCATCATTCTTGAGTGTTGCATTGGATTTGTCACAATATCGTGCACATATTTGCCGTGAAGTAAACGCATTTGTGAGAGATCTAGAGCATCGTGCATCACTTGCACATTCACGTAAGATGGAGGAAGGGTTCAAATCCCTTATTGTTGAGAAACAAGGCCAAAGAATAGTCTCTTCTATGTTCAGAGAGAAGGGAAAATTCAATGGCATCAACATCACAAGCTACCTAGATTTGTTTGAAGAGCAAGCTATGATTTTTGGTCTTCTCGAAGATCTTTTGATATCATTATTTGAACGAATTGTTGATAGCTCTATCATAAACCGTGTCACTCAATATGATACTCTTCCTTGGAGTGATTTTAGAAAGGAGATGCTCAAAGAATTCTATCTTGAAGAAGATTATAGACAACATAGTCGGGATGGATTCTTGCGATGGGTCAATTCCCCAAAGCCTAGTAGCTCTATTACTCACTTACAAATTGAGTATATTATACACTATGAACAACTTCCTAATGAGGATAAGATAACTTTGGAACCTGATCTTGTGATCAATTTTCTTAAGCTTCTTCATCCTGAAACTCGTAAGGAAGTTGAGCGGCGATTAGAAGAGTCGGATAAGCGCTATGGTCTTACTGATTATTGGCAAAAAGTACGTAAAGTAGTAGAGGTTGTCGCCCATAGACATCAAAGAAAATCCATGCTTTATGAGCAAACTAGTCTTCCTCAAGCTAGCCTTCCATAAACTAAGGAGCAAGTTAGAGAACAATCCCATGCTATGCTTTTTGACTCTACTCCTATTCCTCAAATGATGGAGCCTACTCAAGGTTTTCAAGTAGAGACAAATAAAAGTGTAGTTGAACAATCTCAAGTGGAAATTCTCACTAAGCAAATGGAAAGTCTTATTGCTACACAACCCAATTTGGCCAAGACTATAGATGCTTTACAATCTAATTACACCAAAACTTTCCAAAATCAAATGAACCCAATGTCTTTTCAAGAGCTTAATCAACATGTTATAGCTCCCAATCAAAATCCACAAGTAGCTCCTACTCAAGCATATCAAGCTCCTCCAATGCATAATCCTTCAATGCAAAATCCTCATCCTCATGTGCAAAATCCTCAAATTTATCAAAACATGTATCCTCAAGCTTCTCAAATAGCTTTTCAAAATCCTCAAAATCAAAATTTTCAAAATCATCAACCGTATACTATGGAAGCTCCTTTTGCACCTACAGTACCATATGTTGCTCCCCTAGCTCCTCAAATACATCAATTGCCTTATCAAAATCCTAATTATCCTGTTCAAGCAATACCTTATCAACAAAATCCTCAATTTCAAAATTTCCCACCACAAGTTAATCAAAATCCTCAAAATCAAAATGGTTTTGTGCGTGGCCCTCGTAGGTGTCCTTGGTGTGATACATTAGAGCACTTTTTGAGAGATTGTGAACTATTGAAGGCTGCTAAGGAGCAACGACTAGTAATAGACATAGACAAGAAAATCTGTGACTATCGATCTAGGCTACGTTTACAAGGAAATTATTGTAAGGGAGGAATGAAAAAACACTATGAAGATATAACCATAACGGACGTAGGACTTAGAGGAGTGAAACTAGAAGCTCTTGATGAACAACAAGTAGAATCAAGTAAACCCACAAAGAAAGTTGACTTTTCCATAGAGGCTTTAATAAGAGCACGAGATGAGATTAGGAGAATAACGGCTTGGGAGTCACCGATAGAAGATCAAACCCTGATTTCTCACATATCCAATGTAGAAGAAAAACGAAAAAGAGATGAAGCTGAGCCTAGAGAAAGAAGAGTGACTCGAAAACAAACCTCAAAGGGAATAGAAACAATCATAGAGCAAGGAGAAACATCACAATCCAAAGATAAAAAACAAGAATCATAACCCAATGAACAAAAACAAGAGAAGAAACAAAAAGGGAAGACAACAAAGCAAAGAAAAACAAAACCAAAGCCTTTAGATAAACAAGAACAATCAAAACAAACTGAAGACCAAACACGAGAACATGAACAAAAACAAGATTCTAAGGAAAAACAGAAGAAACCAAAGAGAAAACTTAAAGCCATCTTGATTTCAAAAATTGAGAGAAAAATAGATCCTATGGAGATTTTAGATGACATTTTGCTTAAGAGTCAAGTGACTATGTCTTTAGAACAAGTTTTCTCTATTGCAAAGCCTGTTTTTAAAGATAACTTTATCGGCCTAATTAAAAGGAAGAGGTTTCCGCTTAATCTAGATACTGAGATGCAAGATTCTCTAGATCAAGATCAAGCTATGAATGAAGCATTAAACTTTGATGAATCTGATGAAGAGGGCTTTGATGATGATGAAGTAAATGTTAATAAAAATTTCTTAGGATCTATTCAACCTGACCATGAAAATCATGAAAACAATCCTGATAGTCACTTTAAAAGAAAATTTTGGTCTAGAGTTACATTAGAGATGCATGTTAAAATAGGAAGCGATAAGAACGCTATCACTGTAAATGCATTAGTAGATTCCGGTTCCGAAATCAATGTGATTTCAAGAGAAGTCTATGATAAGGTTCAATGGCCCATAGATAAAGATTGTGGATGGCGTATGAGAACTGCAGATAATGGTGTAGGTACCCTATATGGAGCTTGTGCTAGTGTGCCCATATCCATAGGAGGAACCAGAGAAGAGTTTCATTTTTTTATTCAAGATAATTGCTCCTATGAAGTTCTCTTAGGTTAACCCTTTATTTGTGAGAGTCATATGGAAACTAAAGCCATGGATGATGGGTCTACCTATGCTAGATTTAAGTTTAAGGATGGAATGCAATCACTTCAAGTCATGACGGTAGGAGTGAATCATCCTAGGAATCGATTGTCAATTAGAAAGAAACTTATTGTTACTCAGGATCATGAGCATGCTTGTAGTGATTGTGCACCTCGGTTCATGTTTGGAGCTACATATGATCAAAATTTGGGATAGAATCCATTGTCGAGCGGGACAATAGTGGATATTGATTTGACATCTTGCATCCAACCAACATGTACAATAGTTTGTCACTTTGTTTTCCACATTCTAGATTAGATTTTCTTCATAAGAGTCAATTGTCCAAGTCTTTTATCCAAAAAACCCAAAAAAATTATAAAAACAACCAAATCATGGAACATGATAAGAACATTGAGCATGTGATTGAAACATCTCATTGTTTCTCTACTCTTGAGGAGTTAGAGTTGTCTTTAAGAAAATTCTTCTTTCTTCCCTTGACGAGTATGCCAGACACATGATGCCTTAGTTGAAACAAAGTACAAAACTGTAGACAAAAAAATCAAACCCATAGCTCAACCATTACCCTAAGAAAGTAATGAAAAAATTATTGATGTGAAAAACGATCCAATTCTTTGGGATAAGAAAAACATAGGACATACATTCACCATTGATGAGTTTCTTTTGCCAGTAGAGAGAGATAAATTTGAGAGAGTCATACGTAGCCATGGAAAAGCCTTTACTATGTATCCTCATGAGATTGGTTGCATAGATCCTAAGCTAGTTGCACCCATGATAATCTTTACTATTCCACATAATCCATGGGATCTTTCCCTTATACCAGTTCCAAAGGCTCACTTACCTGAGCTAATGAAACTACTTAAGAAGAAGATAAACATGAGAATTTTAGAGCCATCTTTTTCACCTTACTCAAACAGATGGTTCACTGTGCCTAAAAAGAATGGGAAACTACGTTTTAATCAAGATCTCCAACCCGTCAATAAAGTCACCATAAGGAATGTAGGAATTGGACCCATTGTAGATGAGTTTGCTGAATCATTTTCAGGACATTCTATCTATTCAATGGGTGATTTATATTCTAGATATGACCAATTCAAATTAGCAATTGATAGTCGTGACATAACCACAATGAAAACTCCTTTAGGCTTAGTGCGAATGTGCCACTAATTATGTGGCTCATATGATGAGTGCTATGAATATGGTCTTACATGATTTTATCCCTCATATAGCTATGCCATTCATTGATGTTATTCCAATTAAAGGGAGTGAGGAACGTATAAAGGACATTACTTTAGACTCATCTGGATGTCATAAATTTATTCTTGACCATATCTCTGATTGTGAAAGAATATTTCAACGATTTGAAGAGGTAGGTCTCACATTTTCCATAGAAAAATCTATTTTTGGTGTCAATGAGGTTCTTATTGTTGGACATTTATGTGGTCATTATGGTCGAAAACCATACCCACAAAAAGTTGATGCCATTAGCAAGATTTCTGAAACATGTAACAACATGAGTGAGGTACGCAGATTTCTTGGTGCGTGCATCTTTTATGTTATTTGGATCCCAAACTTTGCTCATGTTGCTGATTGTCTCTATGACTTGTTGAGGAAGAAATGAAAACTCATTTGGACTGACAAACACACTCAAGCTATGCGTAAATTGAAGAAATTATTGATTGAAGCTCTCATCCTTAAGCGTGTACACTATTCTGCTAACAAACCTATTATATTGATGATTGATACTAGTCCTATTGGTATAGGTTGGGTCATAAGTCAAGATGATAGTGAAGGGAGAAGATATGCAATTGGGTTTGGTGCCAAAATTGTACATGAAACACTACAAAAATATCCACAGATCAAACGAGAACTATGGGGTATGGTAACAACTTTGAAAACAGACAAAGAATATTTCATTGGTGCAAATGTCAAAGTTGAGACTGATTGTTTGCCTCTCATTGGAATGATAGCCAAATTGTTCATCTCTTGATATAGCCATGCTTAGATGGATCTCATATATTAACTTCATAAATCCTGAGTTAGTTCATATTTCAGGTAGGTCAAAATTAGTTGTTGATATGTTATTGAGAGCTAGATTTGATGATGATCTTGAAAGTGATCTAATAAAGAATGTGAACTTAGTTGACTATGTTCCATATATATATGAGTATGAGAAATTTCATGAGTCTGAGTACGAAAATGAATGGAGAGACATAGGAAAGTATCTGAGTACACTACACCATTACCTAGTTGGACTACGAATAGATTCTGTAACATTAGGAAACGAGCTTATAACTTTTTCCTATGTAACGGTTATCTTTGGAGACATGCTAAGGGTAAGGTTAAGAATCCACAACGAGTCCTAGGAAAACAAGCACTACAAGGAATACGGGCGTGTAGCGACGGTTAACGCGACAGAATTTCGTCGCTATAAAATTGCAACTTGCGTCGGAATTACTGTCGAGCGCGGACCATCGATTATACGACGCAAAAAACGACGGTATTTGCGACCTCTATTGTGACGCTTCCGCCTAACGTCGCTTAAATGACGCTTGTCAAAGGCGTCGCTTAAGCGACGCTTTTTTGCGTCGCATAAGCGACGGTGCACACCGTCGTATAAGCGGCGGTGCAGACCGTCGTATACGCGACACTAAGCAAATGTCGCTTATACGACGATGCGTTGCATCGCTTATACGACGATCTGTTGACGGACAAAAATTAAAACGTTGGAGGCTCTGCAATCGGCATTTTCACGCATCTGATCGAAGAGCTCTCCAACGTTCGCAATTGCGCTGCGCTTACGAGCTGAAGCAAGTATATGCAGAATTGTTGTTTTGCTTAAGCTCTCTGTTATTGTCTCCCTCTGTCTTTGTTTCTCTCTTTCTACATCTTTCTCTCTTTGAATTTTCTCTCTCTCTCTAGATCTCTCTCTCTCTAGATCTCTCTCTCTCTCTCTAGATCTCACTCTCTCTCTCTCTCTAAATCTCTCTCTCTCTAGATCTCTCTCTCTCTCTCTAGATCTCTCTCTCTCTAGATCTCTCTCTCTCTCTCTCTCTCTCTCTCTCTCTCTCTCTCTCTCTCTTCTCTCTCTTTATTGCAGGTTATTCAAGAAGCTAACCAAGCAAAAACTATGGATCACAATTGTAAGTACAATTTCTATTATTTGTAGATCATTTGAATTGTGTTATTTTCATTACATACTATACTCACACTTATTGATATGCACTCATACACTTATACATGATGAAGAAGCACACACACATGCATATACCTACATATACACATATACATGCAGATACACACACATACACATAGAGTTATACATATACACACACATACACAAGAACATGCACATATTGATACATACATATACACTTATACATGCACATGCATATACATACATATACGCACACATACACATGCACATATACACATATACATGCACATACACACACATACACATAGAGTTATACATATACATGCATATACATATACACACATACACATGCACATGCACATACTCATACACACATATACACTTATACATGCACATGCACATACATACATATACACACACATACACATGCACATACATACATATACACACACATACACATGCACATACATACATATACACACACATACATATACACTTAGGTACACACGTATGAATGAATTATATAATTAAAGTATTAAAACACATGCTTAATATAAACAATAATAACAATCAATAGAACAAAACTCTTCATTACTTAATACCATACACACAATTCAAAACATGACTGAAATGAAAAATATATAGATAAATATATATATATATATATATATCAATGTAAATACATATAATCCAATGTCATAATCAACGTCTAAAATCCTAATCATCATCATCATGATCATCATCATCATCAGCAATATCATGATCATCCTGATCTTGCTCATCCTCATCCTCATGATCACCCTGTGACGATCGAGATCGTCCCTCCTGTGTCTGTCTCTCCACCTCATCCATATTTGTCTCCCCATAATACTCTTGTATTACATATAACAAACATAAATCAATAAAATAATTAAAACATTCATAACAACAAAATAATTATATAAAATTTAAAAATACTCACAAAGGCATCAGGTTGATCTTGTATATACTCGCTCAAACGCCGATATCCAAAATGTGTAGCATACAATAATCAGAATTCCTCATGATAGTGTTGCTTTTCAGCATATTGATTCTACATGGCCTGAATTTGCACAAAATCCACAAAATCTAAAGTTAGGAGTTGCATTAGATGGGGTTAATCCATTCTCCATGAAATCCAGTAAATGGTCAACATGGCCAGTGGTAGTCATAAACTACAATCTTCTGCCATATCTTAGCATTAAAAAGGAACATTTAATGCTTTCACTTTTAATCCCAGGCAAAAGACAAGTTAAAGATATGAATGTATATCTTGCTCCTCTCATTGACGATCTTCAAGAGTTATGGAGAGGTATTAATGTCATTGATATATCAAAAAGCATCAATGAAAGACATATTACGATTCGTGGTATTGTGGCTTGGACTATTCATGATTTTCCTGGATATGGCGTTTGTTCAGGTATTGATGTAATTTTTTTATTCAATATGCATGTAAATAAATATGATTTAATCTAATTATATTTTTATCCTTTTCCATGATGCAGGAATATCTACTAAGGTTTATAAAGCTTGTCCATATTGTGGTGATTGGTTGAGATCAATCTATAGTAAGAATCTCAACAAAAATATTTATCTTCGACATCGACGATTCTTGCCTGATGATCATCCATTAAGATCTAAAAGAGAAGCGATACATTTTAATGGAAAGCTTGAAACAGGCCAGTATCCAAAACCTATGACGCCTATGGATTGGTATAAAAAATGGACAGATGGACCTCTGATAGATCCAGAAGCAGAAATCTTCAGTGATGATTCAGATAATGAGTATGTGAACAGAGGTAAAGGGAAATTGGCACTCGCAGAGAACATATCAATATGGTATTCTTTGGAGTATTGGAAAGAGTTAAAAGTATGTCATCTTCTTGATCCTATGCATATATTCAAAAATATTGGTTATTCACTATGGCAGCATCTTCTTGGACTAAAAGATACCACAACATCAAGGAATGATTTGAAAGATCAAAAATCCAAACCAAAGTTATGGCCAGTTTTTGATAAACATCGACAAGAAACGACTTATGCATCTGCTCCTTGGGTACTTACAACAAAAGAGATACAGACTATCAACAATAGAATTCAATTGATCAAGACTCCTACAGGATATGGAGCATCGTTTCAAAACATGTTTACTATGGATGATAAGAGCTTATCTGGATTAAAGACCCATGACTGGCATAACTTTTTGAAACATATTTTACCTTTGGTTATCGATGGATGTACAACGAAAGGAGTACGAGATGTGATCTATCGTCTTGGATCACTTATAAGGTAATTATGATACTTTTATATTTAATATGTATGAATATTGGATATCTTTTATTTTTTAATTAACTTCTTTACAATTGTTTTTATGATTTGTATAGGTGGATTACATCCAAAGAGCGATAAAAATTCGATCCCACAAAAAAAACGTGAATGCAAAGAGCTACTATGTTTGATGGAAAAAGAACTTCCTACTTCATTTTTTGATATTCAAGTTCATTTACTAGTCCATCTTGTAGATGAGATAGAGATTGCCGGTGTTGTCAACACTCGATGGATGTTTTGGGTCGAGCGATTTATGGGAATACTAAAAGGTTATGTGCGACAAAGAGCAAAACCAGAAGGATCCATGGCAAAGGGTTGGATGCTTGAAGAGTGCATGTATTACGTTAGTGAGTACCTTGAAAGAGTTCATGAAGAAGCTCCACGTGCATGGACCAACGAGTCTTCTTCAAAAATAACAGATGAGGTATTATCAGGTAAGGGGGTTCCATTCTTATTTACATTTCAAGAAAAAAATGATGTTTCTACTTTTGTAGCATATAATAGCGAATGCATGCAAGCATTCGTTAGCGAGTACGAGGAACTTCAAAGTCTCCAAAGTAAAAGGCGAAAAAACAAAAGATCTAGACGTAATCTCGATAATAATGAGATTACAGATATACCTTCTTTCACAGATTGGCTATATAGTTGTTTGCAATGCGCCAACGCAAATAATGAAGAAATCTCAGATGAGCAAAGAGAGTTAATGATAGGTTGTGAACAAAAGGTAATTTTATTAAAATATATATTTTATTTTTTTCATATATGTATGTTAGTTTCTATTTACTAATTGAATTTATTTTGCAGGCTCGAATGTTCACTAATATGTGGGCTTTTGGACAGCATATTAGAATCAAAGCCATTGATTCTTTACGTAAAACAGAGGATTCTAGTATTGTTGCTTGTTTCAAGCAACTATCACGTGCTAGCTCAAAAGACACGAACCTTATAGATAGCGAACTTGGTTACGTAGGAACTATTGTTGGTATCTACGAAATTTCATTTCGTACATTCAAACAGGTAGAAAAAAGTTTATATATATCTTTTAGAGTTAGTTATTTTTTTAAGCACCTAATAATGGGACGTTTTTGTTGTTATATATTTTGATAGGTCATTTTGAAGGTTGATTGGTATTGAGCGGAGTATAAAGGTAGTAATTCTACAATAAGAAAGGAACTATCTGGGTTTTGGGCAATTGATTCTTCCAAGGTAATGCGATCTACTAAAGAACCATATATTCTTCCTAGGCATATTGAACAAGCATTTTTTTATAAAAACCCAGATGCTCATCCTTGGTGGCAAGTCATTCATGTGCAACCTAGAGGTAGGTCATTGTTTGAACAGTTTATTGTTAGAGAGATTGAAGAAAGTCCTCTTGATGATTCAGCATCAGATACTGATACATCAACATCTGGAATAGAAATTAGACTCATTATACGTGATAATGATACTAATCTTTTTGATGAAGAGGATAATTCTCTACATGCTGATTCTACTGATGAGGAAGAGGAATTACCAGAAATAGATATTAATCCACCAATAGATGATGTGATTCATGAGAACATAGATTTAACAATAGAAGAAATAAATGAAATCAATAAGGATAATGAAGATGAGACTATATTGATGTCTTACCAAAAATGATGGCAATAATGAAAACATATGAGCAGATTAGATAGTAACTTGAAGCTTCTGAATGGATATCAGATAATAGGTTTTCTTTATTAACTTGAATAACGATGAATCCTACTAGAGAGATGAAATCATGTTCTTCTAAGTTAGAACATGAAGCTCGGGGGTATGCCTAATTATTTTATATATAGCTTTATCTTCGAGGAGTAAATTTTTATCATGTATGTATGCATATGTGTGTGTATTCATGTGTATTATATGTATACATATATTACTATGCATATATATGTATTTCATGTATATGTATGTGTTTGCATGTGTGTGATATATGTATACATGTATTCATGTACGTAATATATGCAAGTGTTTATAATTGTGTACATGTATATATGTATATGTGTCTATGTGTAAATATGTACATGTAAATATGTATGCATGTATATATATGTTTATGTGTGCATGTAGGCATGTACATGTATGTGTAAATATGTACATGTAAATATGTTAGTATGTATATATATATTTATGTGTGCATTTAGGCATGTATGTGTGAAGCATAATATATCTACTCCATTTTATATTTATGTATCCTATCTACATGATGTGTATATATCTTTACATATATTATGAATCATGATCCTCGTTGATTCGAGTAGCTATATATAGAGGCATAAGGTTGGGAGGAGAGACATCTCTCTAGTAGGACGTCGGAGGTGTACATATACTTCAAACATATGGCTAAAAGGTTGAATTAGAGTTTTTAAATTAGGGATTTCAAAACCCTAATATCGAGATTAGTGCTCTCTGTCTCTCTCTCTCTCTCATATACATACATACCGTGCATTGTCACGACGATGTGCCATAAGTGTCCGCATCTCTTTTAAACACCATTTAAGAGACCACCCTGTCCCAAACTCCGTCTCAAGTGAACTGAGCACGTACTTTTTATCCCTCTCATCATGCTCACTACAAAAATAAAAAACATAATATAAATAAAACATAAGATATATATTTCAATTTATATGTAAAACTTTTACTTACTTCCACGGTAAGTGGATAAAGCGCAGGTAAGAGTCGCATAGTGCACGCATTCTCCTCTTGAACTCCAATCCATTTCCTATGTATACAATATTCCCCTCTGGCTCTATGTCGCACTCTAGTCCTAACGTGCCTATGCATGTCCTCATAGGCAACGTCTCTGCTCTGCTATCACGTGCTGGAGGTGGTATAGGTGTCCTGAAAATAGATAGATAGAAATAAATAAAAATATGTGCTATAATATCATTAAAAAAATTTATGAAAAAAAACATACCTATGAGCAGATAGCTCTCTTCCTGCATGTGGATCCGCAAAAGAGCCCTCGTCTGATCGCGTAAGCATCTGGATCATATAATCCAGCTCCTCATCGGACATCTCTGCGTAGTCCCGCATTATGGCCCCTAGAGTATCTGACGGAACTCTTGCTCTCATAAGACTTTTTATGAGAGTGAGTTTCGCCTTTCTCTCTTTACTGGGATCCATAATACCTAACATATAAAACAAAATGGTTAGAAATCAATATATATATACGTGTATGTGTGTATGCATGTGTATGTGTGTGCATGCATGTGTATGTGTGTGTATGCATCATTATGTGTGTATGTGTGTAGGTATATGTGTGTGTTGTCTATGTGTATGTGTGTGTGTGTCTATGAGTGTGTATGTGTTTATGTATATGTATGTATCTATGTGTGTGTATGTATCTATGTGTGTATGTGTATGCATGTATGTATGCATATGTGTGTGTATGCATATGTATGTGTGTGTATGCATCATTATGTGTGTCTATGTGTGCATTTGTACGTGTGTATGCATCATTGCATGTGCATGTGTCTATGTGTGTATGTGTGTGTATATGTGTGTGTGTCTATGTGTATGTGTGTGTGTTTATGAGTGTGTATGTGTTTATGTGTATGTATGTATCTATGTGTGTCTATGTGTCTAAGTGTGTATGTGTATGCATGTATGTATGCATATGTATGTGTATGCATATGTATGTGTGTGTATGCATTATTATGTGTGTCTATGTATGCATGTGTATGTGTGTATGCATCATTACGTGTGTATGTATCTATGTGTGTATGTGTGTGTGTATATGTGTTTATATGTGTGTATGCATGTGTGTGTGTATGCATGTGTATGTGTATATGTGTATATGTGTGTGTATATGTGTGTATGCATGTGTGTGTGTATATGTGTGTATATGTTTGTATGCATGTGTGTGTATGCATATGTATGTGTGTGTATGCATTATTATGTGTGTCTATGTATGCATGTGTATGTGTGTATGCATCATTACGTGTGCATGTGTCTATGTGTGTATGTGTGTGTATATGTGTGTGTGTCTATGTGTATGTGTGTGTGTCTATGTGTATGTGTGTGTGTCTATGAGTGTGTATGTATTTATGTGTATGTATGTATCTATGTGTGTGTATGTGTATGCATGTATGTATGCATATGTGTGTGTATGCATATGTATGTGTGTGTATGCATAATTATGTGTGTATGTGTCTATGTGTGTATGTGTGTGTGTATACATTCTGACAGTGTATGTAAGCATGTGCATTATGTATGCATATAAGTATGTATGTATGCATATGCATATGCATTATGTATGCATATGCATATGCATTATGTATGCATATGCATATGCATTATGTATGCATATGCATATGCATGTGTATGCATATGCATGTAAGTATGTATGTATGCATATGTGTGTGTGTATGCATATGCATGTAAGTATGTATGTATGCATATGCATATGCAATATGTATGCATGTATGTATATGTGTGTGAATGTGTGTGTGAATGTGTGTGTACATGTGTCTGTATGTGTGTATGCATGTGTATGTGTGTGTATGCATCATTATGTGTGTATGTGTGTGTACATGTGTCTGTATGTGTGTATGCATGTGTATGTGTGTGTATGCATCATTATGTGTGTATGTGTGTGTGTCTATGTGTATGTGTGTGTATCTATGAGTATGTATGTGTTCATGTGTGTGTATGTGTCTATGTGTATATGTATCTGTGTGTGTGTGTATGTATCTATGCATGTGCATTATGTATGCATGTAAGTATGTATGTACATTATATGCATATGCATATGGATTATGTATGCAAATGTATGCATGTATGTGTTTATGTGTGTATGTCTCTGTATGTGTGTGTATGCATATATGTGTGTGTATGTGTGTGTATATGTGTCTGTATGTGTGTATGCATGTGTATGTGTGTGTATGCATGTGTATGTGTGTATGTGTCTATGTGTGCATGTGTGTGTATATACTATATGCGTGTGTGTCTATGTGTATGTGTTTGTACCTATGAGTGTGTATGTGTTTATGTGTGTATGTGTCTATGTGTGTGTATGTGTTTATGTGTGTATGTGTATGCTTGTATGTGTATGTGTGTGTATGTCTCTCTATGTGTGTGTGTATGCATATGTGTGTGTGTGTATATGTGTGTCTATGTGTGTATGCATGTGTATGTGTGTGGATGCATCATTATGTGTGTATGTGTCTGTGTGTGTATATGTGTGTGTATGTGTGTGAGCGTCTATGTGTGTGTGTGTGTGCGCGTCTATGTGTATGTGTGTCTGTGTGTGTATGTGTGTGTGTCTATGTGTATGTGTGTGTATCTATGAGTATGTATGTGTTCATGTGTGTGTATGTGTCTATGTGTGTATGTATCTGTGTGTGTGTATGTATCTATGCATGTGCATTATGTATGCATGTAAGTATGTATGTACATTATATGCATATGCATATGCATTATGTATGCAAATGTATGCATGTATGTGTTTATGTGTGTATGTCTCTCTATGTGTGTGTATGCATATATGTGTGTGTATGTGTGTGTATATGTGTCTGTATGTGTGTATGCATGTGTATGTGTGTGTATGCATGTGTATGTGTGTATGTGTCTATGTGTGCATGTGTGTGTATACTATATGTGTGTGTGTCTATGTGTATGTGTGTGTACCTATGAGTGTGTATGTGTTTATGTGTGTATGTGTCTATGTGTGTGTATGTGTTTATGTGTGTATGTGTATGCATGTATGTGTATGTGTGTGTATGTCTCTCTATGTGTGTGTGTATGCATATGTGTGTGTGTATATGTGTGTCTATGTGTGTATGCATGTGTATGTGTGTGGATGCATCATTATGTGTGTATGTGTCTGTGAGTGTATATGTGTGTGTATGTGTGTGAGCGTCTATGTGTGTGTATGTGTGTGCGCGTCTTGTGTATGTGTGTCTATGTGTGTATTTGTGTGTATGTGTGTGTGTGTCTGCGTATGTGTGTGTGTGTCTATGCGTGTATATATGTGTGTACATATGTGTGTACATATGTGTGTGTGTGAGTGTGTGTGTGCGCATACCTTGTGTATGTCTCGCTTCTCTCTCTCCCTCTCGCGCACGCTCTTTCTTTCTCTCTCTCTCTCTCGGTCTTTGTGTTCTTCCTCGCGTTCAAGGCCCGGCACAAATGTGCCGGGAGAATTGATTTTTTTTTTTACATTGCAGAGCGTCGCATATGCGACGCTCTGTAGTTTGCCAACGTCGCTAGTAGCAACGCTAACCAGCGACGCTACTAGCGACGCTTGTGGTCTAGCATCGCTTATGCGACGCTATCGTCGCTTATGCGACGAGGCTCGGCCAAAAAAAAAATCCGAAATTTTTACCGTCGCTTATGCGACGGTTTCGTCGCATAAGCGACGGTTTTCGTTTTTTTCCCGATTCGGGGCCGTCGCTACGCCCCCCTTTTTCTTGTAGTGAAGGTCTTCAATTGCAAGTAATGAAGGAAGTGCATGAGACATTATGGGCAAGTCATAAAGGATTTTTTGGAACATATGAAAAAATTAGAAGTACCTATTATTGGCCTAGGATGTATGTTGACATTAGTAGCTATGTTTCTACATGTTCTACTTATCAACTTCATTCATCAATCAAACATAGGGATCCATTGCATCCTACTTATCAACCCTGTATTCACTACAAGTGGGTAGTAGATCTTGTAACTATGCCTAAAGGTATTGACAAAATGTGTTACATTGTACTTGCAAGAGAAGACTTAACTAATCATGTAGAGGGAGGTGGATTACGATCTAAGACCACTTACAATGTTTGCAAATTCTTGCTTGAAGATGTCATAAGTCACTTTGGGTACATAGAGAAAGTAGTTGCCGATCGTGGAGAGTTAAATGCAAGAGAATCTAAAGAGTTCTTTGAACATCACGGTATTCATTTGTCTCTTACTACTGCATATAATCCAGAGGCCAATGGTAAAATAGAGAGAGGGCATCCACCTATTGTGAAAGCCATATCTGAAGCATTGAATGGTGACATCAAACAATGGCCTAGATTCTTACATTTTGCACTTTAGGAAGATAGAATGACATGCACACGTACTACTAGGTATATGCATGTTGAACTCATGTACTGTCAAAAACCATTGTTTGCAATTCATTCTCATATTTCTGCATGGTCAAATTTACCTTGGTCTGAAAACATGTCTATTGATGATTTTTTGAGTTTGCGCATTAAACAGTTGGAACAAGATAAATTAAGACTTGATGATGTCATTGAAAAAATTAAGAGAATCTAGAATGAAGAACAAGCATTATTTTGATAAAACTCATCGATTGCGTCCTAAGCCAATTGAAGTAGGAGATTGGGTGCTCATTTATGATAGTACATTTGACTCTCAATATGATGCGTGCAAAAAGCTCACTCATGGTGGTTTGGGCCATACATTGTATCAAAAGTCAACAAAAATGGTACGTATGCTCTTTGTGAATTAAATGGTGTTGCACTAAAAACTTTGATTGCAGGTAAAAGGATAAAGCTATTCAAGAAACGTGATAATGATGAGTACATTTTGGATGAGGACATTGAAGAAGATGACAACAATGAGGCCGATTCATAAACATGAGTATCCATGTTATGAAAATAAAATAAAAATAAATAAATAAAGAAAAAAACAAATATATATATATATAAAATATATAAAAATATCATTAATTTTTCAAGTTCATGTTGCTATGTTTTTTTTCAAGTTCATTCTACTTTTTTTCCATTCTTGTTTCATGCATGTTTGTTTTCACTCTTTGCATTGCATATCCACATCACTTGAGTCAAAAAGGGCAAATGATGATTTCTCTACTTGTGTAAAATTGTATCTTAAGTAGTAATTTATCTACTAAGAAATTGATTATAATCTAGGATTATGGAAAGATAGGGCATGTAGATTTGGAGGTTTATTTTGATGACATGACTTTCATATATAAACATGCGTATGTATCCTGTAGCAAAAGCATAATTGTTGAAATCCTAGCTCTTGCTACTGCATGTTTCTACATCCTTAGTCCATCTCACAGCACTTGTATCGGAGTTTAAACGATTGTTCTCGGTCATAAAAAATGGTTGTACCTTGTATCAGGGTTTAATTTTTCCCCGTCATAAAAAAAAAAAGTTGTTACATGTTACTAGGAAATTTACACTTTCTTCCATCCCAAAAAATGTGAACATAACCATAAAGTCGCCAAATCATCATCATAAAAAAAAAAGTGAACATAACCATAAAGTCATCGAATCATCATCATCAAAAAAGAGAGAAAGAGAGAGAGAGAGAGAGACAGAGAGAGATACAAAGAGAGAGAGAGAGACACAAAGAGAGAGAGAGAGAGACACAAAGAGAGAGAGAGAGAGACACAAAGAGAGAGAGAGAGACACAAAGAGAGAGAGAGAGAGCAAACCAAAGGTAGCTAAGGGCATACAAGAATAAAGCACGGGCTATATAGGAAGATTTATACATTAGTGGAGTTTAGTTAGATTTCCTTGCATGTTATTAGAGAACGAGCATATTCATATTTATGTAGGAAAGAACTTGATCTAAAATAAGCTAAAGATGAAAGATGTCTCTTGAAAATCCTAAATCTTTGTTTATAATCATATTTAAAGTAGATTGCTTTATGAAAAAGGTACAAATTTTTCTTCAAGATGAGAGGAACTGATGCTTAAAATGACTCAATACATCCACTTCCACTTCCTACTGATGCTTTTTTGTTTTCTTTCTTGTTGTCAATGTTGCTTGTTCATTTGCATATATGTTGCCTATTTGTTCATGCATATTCATGTTGCATGTTTCAATTCTTTCTTTCATGCAAATTTTGCTTCATGTCACGTTGCCTACTCATTCATGCATATGATCAATTTTTCCTTCCATGTTTCTTATGTTGCCTATAAAGAATTTGATGCCTGGAACATTTTATTATTCACATATACTATAGTGGCGCTTCCGAAGGAATCGTAGGTTTAGTGGGGGCAAATGTCATTGAGATTTTCTCTCCTCTCTCACTCATGAAGGCCTACAGGAAACACATTCGGTCAAGGTAGCCAAAATTCCGTAAGAAGTACAAGATGCATCAAGGATGTCAAAGGGAGTTCACATGCAAATTTTGGAAGAAATCAAGCAAATCCAGGGTAGTGGTCAAAGCTGGTCAAACTTTGGAAATTAGGGCAAAAATTTCAATGTCTCCAAATCACATGAAAATTCATATACTTGTAAAGCCTAACAAAGGCAGTCTATATTCCGAATTTCACATGAAAATGGATTTTCTAGCACATTGATATGCAATGTGCATTTTGTAAAAAATGTAATTTTTCCACTTAGACCCTACAAAATGTTGTATAGGAATTTTTGTTAGCCATATGGTTTGGCATGTATAAAGACCATATGAGCCTACATATTTTTACAATGTTTCAAGGTTATTAGAGCTTCCTAGACACCTTAATGCCACCTTGCAAGCTTCCAAATGTAGTCAAACTTGTACAAGGGAGATTCAAATGGGAGTTTTTTTTTGCATATTCTTAAATGAGGCCTTTCAAAACATAGGCCTATAAATTTTTATCTTCATCAAAGGATATTTGAAAGGTCAAAGAGCACAAAATCCAGTTTTCAAGGTCACCGCAGTTTCCTAGAATAAGAAAATTGAAGGCTTGAAGGGCTACCACATGGCAAACAATGATTGAACCATGTTGTAAGGTCAAGATGAGCTCATATTTAAGCGTGGAGATGCACTAAAGCATAAAGCAAGGAGGATCCACAAGTTTTTTCACCGGATAAGTCTTTTTTTATGATTAAACATCAATAATGCAAATTTTCTCCAAAAATAGGGGCTTATCTTATCCAAATTGATGTTAGCACTGATCCGACGGTCCAGAACAGCCCCAGATCTAATGGTGGAGAATGAAGGTGCCTAATTTCCTCCCCTTTGCCCTAGATATCATATAAAGAACCAATCCTAACCATCCATTTGATAAATCCAATGGTTGTAATCAAAAGAAGCTGATCTTAGGGTTGAGAGTTGATTTCTCTAGATCTAAGGGCCCAAATTCATTCAAAAAACTAAATAAAACTCCCTCCAAACTCCTAGAGCATGATTGTTAGGCATCCATAGGGCCCTTGCTAGCACATGGTTTCCTTGAGACGATCACCCTCGGTTGAGCATGTGAGGATCCAAGGTGGGCTAGTAAGAGCATAGTTTCTAGATTCAATTTTTAGACTTCCTCATTAAGATAGGCTCATAAACCCAATTTCTCTTTCTTTGCTCACCCTCAATGGAGCGTGTGAGTGAGTTTGAGCTGGTTTTATGTGTCTTAGAATTCTTTAGAAACACATTACGATCCTAGAAAGACATAGGGTCAATCAAGTGGGACCTATCCTCTTACGTGTGACATTCGATTGAACTGTCATGGTGAGAGGGTCGTGCGGACCACCTTTTAACCAATAGAATGCTTAGCTTGAAGTTTCACAACATTCATGTATATCTTTATCATAACAAGATCTTCTAATTCATGCCTCATGTCTATTATCTCTTTGTCTCTTCTATGTTTTTACATGTCACCTTCTATCTCTTTCTATGTGTGAGAAGGCTCTGCAGTATTGCGTTGAACTAATGAGAATGATCCATTAAGGTTGAGAGAATAATTTTTTTTCATTCATAAATCATGACTCACATGCATTCATACCACTCACAAACACCCATGCATATGTTTTAGTTTCAAATATGTATAAAAAGCTCCATCCTTGGACCATTCTTCCTTTCGATATTGATTCATGTGTGTGGTTTTAGTTTTTTTTCTCATCGTGCGTTCATTCCATTCAAAAGAACCTATGAATGTGAATTAAATTTGGAAAGTGTTTAAGAAGATCCATATTTTTGGACCATTCTTCCTTTCCGAATTGATTCATGTGAATGGTTTCTTTTGTCCTCATCATTCATGTTCATGCGATTATCTTGTGTTCATATGTTCCTCTTTCTCTAATCAAATCATGACATCTCTTCCCCCCATACCCTACTTCATCTTCACCTTCACATTTTCTATTACATAAACCTTCCAACACTCACCAGCTTCATATACTCTACGTGTGCCACGACCGGACCCGATCCACCCGGATTGCGATCACCTCCACATTTGAACCCGACATGAATCACTTCGTGGCATTTGCTTTTGATCTTGTTGGGAGGTTGTGATCCATATTTTTTGTTTCATATTTTTCATCCTCATCATATCATCATCATCATTCTTGAGTGTTGCACTGGATTTCTCACAGTATCTTCTTTCTTCCATCCCAAAAAATGTGAACATAACCATAAAGTTGCTGAATCATCATCATCGAAAAAAAAGTGAACATAACCATAAAGTGATCGAATCATCATCATCAAAAGAGAGAGAGAGAGACTGACAGAGAGAGAGAGAGCAAGCCAAAGGTAGCTAAGGGCATACAAGAATAAAGCACGGGCTGTATAGGAAGATTTATGCATTAGTGGAGTTTAGTTAGATTTCCTTGCATGTTATTAGAGAAAGAGCATATTCATATTTATGTAGGAAAGAACTTGATCTAAAATAAGCTAAAAATGAAAGATGTCTCTTGAAAATCCTAAATCTTTGTTTATAATCGTATTTAAGGTAGATTGCTTTATGAAAAAGGTACAAATTTTTCTTCAAGATGAGAGGAAATGATGCTTAAAACGACTCAATACATCCACTTCCACTTCATATTGATGCTTTTTTGTTTTCTTTCTTGTTGTCAATGTTGCTTGTTCATTTGCATATATGTTGCCTATTTGTTCATGCATATTCATGTTGCATGTTTCAATTCTTTCTTTCATGCAAATTTTGCTTCATGTCACGTTGGCTACTCATTCATGCATATGATCAATTTTTCCTTCCATGTTTCTTATGTTGCCTATAAAGAATTTGATGCTTAGAACATTTTATTTTTCACAGATACTATAGTGGCGCTTCCGGAGGAATTGCAGGTTTAGTGGGGGCGAATCTCGTCGAGATTTTCTCTCCTCTCTCACTCATGAAGGCCTACAGGAAACACATTCGGTGAAGGTAGCGAGAATTCCCTAAGAAGTCCAAGATGCATCACATGCAAACTTTGGAAGAAATCGAGCAAATCCACGGTAGTGGTCAAAGCTGGTCAAACTTTGGAAATTAGGGCAAAAATTTCAATGTCTCCAAATCACATGAAAATTCATATAGTTGTAAAGCCTAACAAAGGCAGTCTATAGCCCGAATTTCACATGAAAATGGATTTTCTAGCACATTGATATGCAATGTGCATTTTGTAAAAAATGTAATTTTTCCACTTAGACCCTATAGTTTATGTCAAAGGGAGTTCATATGCAAACTTTGGAAGAAATCGAGCAAATCCACGGTAGTGGTCAAAGCTGGTCAAACTTTGGAAATTAGGGAAAAAATTTCAATGTCTCCAAATCACATGAAAATTCATATAGTTGTAAAGCCTAACAAAGGCAGTCTATAGCCCGAATTTCACATGAAAATGGATTTTCTAGCACATTGATATGCATTGTGCATTTTGTAAAAAATGTAATTTTTCCACTTAGACCCTACAAAATCTTGTATAGGAATTTCTGTTAGCCATATGGTTTGGCATGTATAAAGACCATATGAGCCTACATATTTTTACAAAGTTTCAAGGCTATCAGAGCTTCCTAGACACCTTAATGCCACCTTGCAAAATTCCAAATGTAGTCAAACTTGTACAAGGGAGATTCAAATGGGAGTTTTTTCTGCATATTCCTAAAGTAGGCCTTTCAAAACATAGCCCTACAAATTTTTATCTTCATCAAAGGATATTTGAAGGTTCAAAGAGCATAAAATCCACTGTTCAAGGTCATCGCAGTTTCCTAGAATAAGAAAATTGAAGGCTTGAAGGGCTGCCACATGGCAAACAATGATTGAACCATGTTGTACGGTCAAGATGAGCTCATATTCAAGGGTGGAGATGCACTAAAGCATAAAGCAAGGAGGATCCATGAGTTTTTTCATCGGATAAGCCTTTTTTTATGATCAAAGATCAATAACGCAAAGCTTCTCCAAAAATAGTGGCTTATATTATCTAAATTGATGTTAGCACTCATCCGACGGTCCAGAACAGCCCCAGATCCAATGGTGGAGAATGAAGGCACCTATTTTCCTTCCCTTTGGCCTAGATATCATATAAAGAACCAATCCTAACCATCCATTTGATAAATGCAATGGTTCTAATTTGATGAAGCTGATCTTAGGGTTGAGAGTTGATTTTGCTAGATCCAAGGGCCCAAATTCATTCAAAAAACTATATAAACTTCCCTCCAAGTTCCTAGAGCATGATTGTTAGGCATCCATAGGGCCCTTGCTAGCACATGGTTTCCTTGAGACGATCACCCTCAATTGAGCATGTGAGGATCCAAGGTGGGCTAGTAAGAGCATAGTTCCTAGATTCAATTTTTAGACTTCCTCTGCACATTGGGAAAAAGCTATGGATGAGGAGATGGTTATAATTTATGGAAATGATACATGGAAGCTGGTACCATTGCCGCAAGGAAAGAAATCCATAGGATGCAAGTGGATTTACAAGGTAAAGCACAATTCTGATGGTAGCATAAGCAGGTACAAAGCACGATTGGTAGAACAAGGATATGCACATACATATGGCATTGATTATGAGGAAACGTTCAGCCCTATAGCCAAAATGTCTACTATCCGAACACTTGTTGCATTAGCTACAACAAAAGTATGGAGTTTGCATTAGATGGATGTAAATAATGCTATCCTACATGGTGAGTTACAGGAAGAAGTATACATGGACCAGCCACAAGGATATGAAGATTCAAAACACCCAGAATATGTTTGCAGGTTGTAGAAGGCTTTGTATGGGCTTAAACAAGCCCCTCATGCTTCGCATGCAAGGAGTGCTATCTACTTAACCACCATTGGGTTTTCTACGTGTGATGCAAATCATTCATTATATGCAAGGAAAGGTGATGATGGCATCACAATTATGGCTATTTATGTTGAAAATATTTTGTGGGCAAACGTATTAGATTGTTAGATTCATGACCCAATTGATAGAAAAGACAATGAGATCATCTACTCACTTCAGTAGCTAAGAGAAGTTGACAGACTTTGGGAAGCACACAACAATAGAGAGCAATAGCTAGAGATAAACACCAAGCTTAAACTATATGTATTGATATGTGAAGTATATTAAACAACATAAAAAAAGGTGTGTGATGATCATTAGACCTCTGATATGGACACTAACGGTAACATCATGGGTTGTATAAGCTCATACATCATGAAAAATCAAAGAATGATTCAACATGTGCAGTTCATGATTCTCAGGCTATTTTAGATGCACGCATTGGTCATATGAATTTTGCTAGTTTGATATACTTGCAAAAATCTAGAATATGTTGCTCAATAGTGCTAACAAGAAGAATATTGCTAAATTTAAATCTAATTTGCATGCCTCTTTTGAGATGCTAGATTTGGAGCCTTTGCGTCATTATTTGGGCATTCAATTCATGCAGGTTGACGGGGAATAAGTTTATGTGAAAAAAATACATTGACACATTATTGCATATTGCAAACGTATTGCCACTCCCATGGAAATAGGTTTATGGTTGAGTCTTCATGATGCTATACTTTTCTTTATCAACATGCTATTGGATGCTTGATTTACTTATGCATAACCTAGCCTGATATTCAGTTTGATTTTTCTCAAATGAGCAAGGTTATGTATTGCCCAAGTTTCAAGCATTGGTAGTCATTTAAGTGCATCTTTCACTACCCAAGTGGTACCCAACCACATCGAGTGTTTTATGGCAAGGGGGGATCATTATTGTAACAAAGTAATTCTATGATCTAGGTATCTAGCTGATTTAAATAGATGTGAAATAGGACATTGTTTGGTCACTCATGTGTATGGCCAAAGATCTTGAGATTAGAATTAAGCATATATTCATTTGCTCTCTAAAAACAAGTGATTCACTTAGCTTAATGGTTAAGTCTCAAGGTTGCAAAGGAGGAGGTCTTGGGTTCAACCTTGACATAGCCCATAGGGGGAGTTTTGCCCAAAGAGATCTAGAGCCTTGTAAGTCGAGTTAACATGAGTTAACTTGAGTCTGGAGAGACTTAACTCAAGTGGCGAGTACACCTACCACTAGTGGACTCTAGTGCAAGGTGCCAAAGTAGTGGTCAAGATCACACCAACTACTAGTAGACTCTAGTAGAAGATATTAAAGGAGTGGTGGAGATCACACATGCACTTGTGGACTCTAGTCACATTTATGGTCCTCGTTGATTCAAGCAGCTTTAGGTACATACATAAGGTTGGGAGGATAGTCACCCTCTAGCATGTGGAGGTCCTAATCCTCAGTTCTTTGCATTGGTATGAGGGCATGGTGGAGCTTCCATGGAGGCCTTGTGAATATTTCATCTTCATGAGAGATATGTCTTTGTCTTCTTTATTCTTTTCTTCCCTTGTGTTGCGGCCATGGAGTTTCCTTTTTCGTCATGAATTTGGTTGTAGTCATTCATGTTAGCTTTTGTTTAAAATAGGCAGATGCTTCGAGTGCATGAGCACATGCATGCGAGTTTCGAACTCAATACTTGCCACTATGGAGGGATTCATCTAACCAATAGAAGCATTGAGATACATGAAGAGTAGGAATCAAGAAATCTATTGGTAAAATTGAATTGACCATAAACTAGATTAAAGGGCATCGTTCCTATAGCTATCTTATATGCAACTCAGAATGCCCAAATTGCATGATGCAATTGTTTATCTCAATCAGATCTTCCATTATTGACTATCTTGGTATGAACCATACATAACATCTTATTTGAACTTTCAACCTGCCCATTAGCTTGTGGGTGATAGGGTGTTGAGTTTTTGTGAATCACTAGAAATTCATTTATGAGTGACTCAATGGCTTTGTTAATGAAGCGTGTACCTCTTTTACTTACGATCTTTCTACTAGGTAGTCCAAATCTAGTGAAGATGTTTTCAAATAGGAACTTTGTAGTAGTTTGGGCATCATTCTTCCTAGTGGCTTTAGCTTATACTGACTTAGTCAAGTAGTATGTGGCTATTATGATGTATTCAACATGAGATCCTCTTGCTGGGGGATTAATGGGTCCAATAAGGCTATTCTCCATTTAGAGAAAGCTCTTGCACTAACCATTGGTCTCAAGGGCATGTCATCTCTTCGTATTGGGTACTTGGTTCATTGGCATATGTCACAACTTTGTACATAAGTTTCGGCATTTATATGTAGTGTTTGCCACCATAAGCCTGCAAAGAGAATCACTTTAGCAATCTTGTGGGCTGAAAAATGGCCTCCAGCTGCTCCAGCATGAGCCATTTCTAATATGGGCAAATATTCTCTCTTGTGTACACATATTCATAGTTGATTTTCTTCTCCTCATTTGAATAGTTGTTTACCCATAATTACATAATCCTTGCTCTGTTCTTCTAGTGCTCTTTTCCTTGCTAGACTAGATCCTTCTGGATAAGTCTGGGATTTCAAGTAACCTACAAGTAGCTTACTCCATGCTAGCGCTATAATTGAATAACTTATGGATGAATTGAAGTATTTCGATGGCGATGCACCACAGTGTGTTATCCTTCTCGAGAGCTCCACGACGATATGCTCGGAGTAGAAAACCAAGCTCCTGAGGCCGCACACAGTACTCTGCACAAAGGCTGCAGAATACACAGAAAACACAGTACAGAGGAAGCACGAAGACAGACTTCTTAGGTCTTACAAATGCGGTCGAACTTACAGTCTGTGACTGACCATGCCACTATATGTTTTATTAAAGAACATATACAAAGAAGTGTCTGGTGGCCATTTGGCCTTTCACATGGACACTAATGGTAATAATCTCCCACTAAAGGCCAATTTAGCTAGAGTAACTATGGGAGAAAAATAAAGAATGATAAAGAATACCTGAGTGTGAGTATAAAAACTATACCTCCCACCTGATGGGCATGTTACACTGTATACAAGTGACTGCGTAAAAGATCAAGAATCAAGTAATCCCCATCAAGTGACAACAGTGTCGAAAGCTATCCTGTGGTAGAGCTTTAGTCAAAGCATATGAAGCATTATCTCGAGTGTGAACCTTCTCAAGAATAATGCTCTCAGTGGCTAAGCAATCTCTAATGAAGTGATACATCACCTCAATGTGCTTGGTCTTTGCATGATAGACCGGATTCTTAGCCAAAGCAATGGCACTCTGACTATCATTGAGCAAGCGAGGTACATGCTGACGAAAACCCATATCACAAGCAAGATGAGAAAACCACAATGCTTCCTTACATGCCTCACTTGCTGCAACATACTCTCCTTATGTGGTGGAAACAGCTGTACATTCTTGAAGATAAGATCTCCAAGAGATAGCACCTCCAGCAAAATGAAAAATGTACCCTGATGTAGACTTACGATTGTCTACACAACCAGCATAGTCAAAATCTGTGTAACCAATAATGGATGCTTTCCCTCTACCTAAGCATAGACACTTGTCCTTAGTTCCACTCAGATATCTCAAAATCATCTTGACCGCTTCCCAATGTTTCTTGCCAGGATTAGACATATATCTGCTCACAACTCCCACTGCAAATGCAATGTCTGGTCTCGTAGCTACCATAGCGTACATGAGACTACCAGCAGCAGACTGATAGGGAATTCTGGTCATGAATTCCTTTTCCTCATCTGATTTGGGGCAGTCATCCTTGCTCAATTTCACATATGTGGGTAAAGGTGTACTCAATGCCTTTCCACCCTGCATATTGAACTGGTGAAGTACTTTGGATATGTACTCACTTTGAGACAAGTATATGAATCTTTTACTCCTATCACGATTAATGTGCATGCCAAGAATATGTTTGGCATCCCCCAAATCCTTCATATCAAATGTCTGACTCAACTTCTTTTTGAGAATTGACAAATCATAAGAGGACTTCCCAGCAATCAACATATCATCGATGTAAAGTATCAAGCATATCAAGCTGCTATCAGAGCATCTCTTTGTGAAGAGACAATGATCCTCATTGCTCCGAGAATAGCCTTGGGACTTCATAAAAGCATCAAACTTTTGGTACCATTGTCTAGGAGACTGTTTAAGTCCATACAAGCTCTTCTTGAGCTTACAAACTAGACTTTCCTTGCCATGAACTACATAACCCTCTGGTTGTTCCATATAGATCTCATCTGTAAGATCTCCATGCAAGAAAGCTGTTTTCACATCCATTTGGACTAGCTCTAAGTCCTCCATTGCAACAAATCCAAGCAACATGCGCAAAGTAGTCATCTTGACCACTGGAGAGAAGATTTCCTCAAAATCAACACCATGTTGTTGCTTAAAACCCTTTGAAACAAGTCATGCTTTATATTTTGGAGAAGCACTATCTGATGTGAATTTCAGTTTATAAACCCATTTACATGGTAAAGCTTTACTGCCCTTCGGCAAAGGTACTAAGTCCCAAGTACCATTCTTATGAATAGAATCCAACTCACTCTTCATGGCACGCTCCCACTTGACATGATCCTCTGTGTGCATAGCCTCTTTGTAGCAAGAAGGCTCACCGACATCTGTTAGCATAACAAAATCTAAACCTGGAACATATCTATCAGGTGGATGTGAGACACGTGCAAAACGTCTCAATGGTTGCTGAACAGGAACATGTGCAGACTGATCTGAATGGACATTCTCTTGAACATCCCTATGTGAAGCATTTTTATGCATGCTAACCGGAGGACTAGTATCCTCAAACACCACTCTTCTCACTTCAACCTCCTTAATGGGTTGTTTATGCATCTTAGACTCATTAAAAATGACATCACTACTTCTAATCACTGACCGTGTTTCAGGATCCCATAAGCGATATCCAAATTGTCCTTCTTGACCATATCCAAGAAAAATGCATTTCTTTGACTTATGGTCCAACTTTTGTCTAAGATTCTTTCAGACCTTTAATCACATGAACTGCAGTCAATATTGCTTCTGCCCAAAAACCTTGTGAGAGGTTTGCATGATGCAACATAGAGACTACTCTATCTTGAATAGTTATATTCATCCTCTCAGCTACACCATTCTGTACTGGGGTATAAGGAGTTGTAAACTCTCTACAAATCCCTCTAGACTGACAGAAAAGGCTGAATTCATGTGAGGTATACTCACCCCCATTATCTGAACGTAAAGCCTTAAGCTTAGTTCCTTTTTCAGTCTCAATTGAAGTAAGCCATTTTTTGAAAGTAGGGAATACATCATCCTTTGATTTGATAGGATATACCCAGACTCTTCTAGTAGCATCATCTATGAAAGTGACAAAGTAAAGAGAACCACCTAAGGACCTAGTGGGCATAGGACGACACACATCTGTATGAACGAGATCTAAAGGCTGAATTGAAGAGTCAATGTGCGTTCTATGCACATTTCTGGTTTGCTTTCCATATTGACAATGCTCACAAAATGAAAAATCAGAGAAAGATAACACAGGTAAGTAGCCAGAACGAGAAAGATTTTCCATTCCACTACAAGATATATGGCCCAAACGACCATGCCAAATACAAGCCATAGGCTGTTCAGTAACAGCTAACAAGTGTTCTTTCTGTGATAAAAATAAAGGATAAAGTGAGCCAACTTTCTTTCCTTTTGCAATAACCATATTGCCCTTTGATATACGAAAGGACTGAGCATAGAAGACCACCTTGTAACCAAGGTCATCAAGTTGAACAACTGACATCAAACTGTGTGATAACTGAGGTACATGGCATACATTATGCATAGTAAATTTTGAACCGTCAATGAACTACACAACCACATCTCCAATCCCCACAACATCACACTGGTAAGAGTCACCAAGTCTCACGGTACCAAGAGACTTTGCTGCATAATTAGAGAACCATTCTCTATGTGGTGTCACATGGAAAGAAGCACCATAATCTAGCAGCTAGGTGTGGGAAAGAGAATCAGCCATAAGTGCCTCAGATGGCACAGTACCATCAAGTGTCAACACATCAGCATCATCAGAAATAGCATTAATTTCTTCAATCTTCACAGTCCAAGTAGATGGTGCAGGTAACTGTTTAACATGCCCATCAACATTCTGTCCTTTACCTTTAGCATTCTTTAATGCATAACAGTCTTTCTTCATGTGTCCTTTCTTATGACAATAATGGCATTCGATATCCCTCTTCCTTGATTTACTTCTACTCTTATTCCGTTGACCATTCTTTTCCTTCTTCTTGGTCCTGCCACGTTGCTGATTCTTTCCTTGGTAAGAATCACGAACATTATATGCATCTCCACTCTGAGTGCTAACCATAGATTTTCTACGAATCTCCTCACTCAAGAGTGCTCCACATATGTCATCATAGATGAGTTTACCACCAAGTGCATTGTTGCTAATAGCTGTGCAAAATGTATCCCATGATGATGGTAGGGTGCATAACAGCAATATTGCTTTCATTTCGTTATCCATATCCATTTTCTGAGCCTGTAACTGGGAGAATATAGCATCAAACTCATTTAGATGAGCAGCAACACTATCTGTGTCCTTCATACGAAGGTCATATAATTTTCTCATCAAATACACTTTATTTGATGCCATCTCTTTTTCATATGTATTGCATAACTTCTTCCAAAGCTCCTCTGCACTTTCACAGTCTAATATTGTAAAGTAAACATTATCTGCCAGGTGCAAGCGAATGGTAGACCTGGCTATTTCATCTAACTTGTCCCAATCATCTTCATCCATGTCAGAAGGCTTCTTGGAAATCCCATTTACTGGCTTCCATTGCCTCCTTTGAATCAGCACATCTTTAATATGATTTTTCCATAAGTTTGTGCCATCAAATTTTCGGATCTCAAAATGGTCTTTGCCCTACAAGTTATAATTCCTCCTCAAAACACTAGCACTAGACCCTGATCCACCGGATGTGCTTGAGACCTCTGATGCCATGATGGTAGAGAACTGAATAGAATGATAATGGAGCTAGAAGAGTCCAAACACCAACAAATAAGTGTATCAAGGAGTAAATCGACCACTGTATAGTTGACTAAACCAAAAATCTGGAAAACTCTTGCCAAAGTATCCTCTACAAAATTAGCATATGACCAGTGTCAAAGTATCATAAAACTACAAGTACTGACATGTCTACCTGCATAGTGAATCGCTAACTCCATTGCATATAATCAGTTAACCAATAGAAGCCAACTAGGCTTATCGAGCACCTATGAACAACTATCATACATCTCCTATGGCGAGGCTAGGTAAGTCTTCTACCTGCATCATCGAAGAGACCCCGACATCTGGATGTCTCCCAGTTAAGAAAACCTCACCACGACCCTCTTTATCAAACGTAAAAGGCTTTATGCAAAGAATGTAACCGCTATATCAATGACCACATGGACGTACATAAGCGGTATCCACAGAAGCGTACATGGTGTGTATGTGCTCAATATATGTAGTAAAATGACACTAAAAGGATGAATACACAGCCCAAAAAACTAGCCAATAACACCTGCAAGTGTATGTCAACTCTGATGTTTTAGGCTTAAAAAACCTTCATAAATTTGTAGCAGGTGTGCCCACCAAAACTGAAAACCTCTCGAGAAACCTGTAGTTTTACGAGTGTGGCTGAAAATACAGCCCCAAAGGTTGACATTTATTGTTTGAGAAGTACAAAGAACACTCTTCTTGATGTTCTTGGACCTATGTGAAGAGAACTATGTGCGAAAGTACTCCAAAATGGCTCCAAAAACACCCCAAAATTGCTTCAGAAATAGGCTTTGAAAGCAAAAAATGAAGCTTTGAGGGACCAAAACTTGTTCAAGGTAATGTCAACCTTTGTCTTTCCCCTTCTTCAGACACCACAAGAGTGTATCTTAGTGGCAAGAGATTGCCACGGTTAAGCGAGCTCTGCGGGAACAATACTGGGATGGGTGACCTCCCGAGAAGTATCGGGAACCTCTATATTCCTTGATCATTGAGGTCCTCCCTCACGCACAGCCAACGGTGCCAACGGTGACTTCGGTGACTCGGATGACAAGGTATGCCAAGGTCTATGCCTTGGTCACTACCTTAGTCGTAAGCCTTGGAGAAAGCCTAGGGAGGGGAGGATGCTCGCTTCGCTCGCACAAAAGGAACAAAACTTTTGCCTCGAACTGCTCTGATACCAGTGAAGTATTTCGATGGCAATGCACTAGAGTGCGCTCTCCTTCTTGAGAGCTCCACGATGATATGCTCGGAGTACAAAACCGAGCTCCTGAGGCCGCACGCAGTACTCCGCACAGAGGCTGCAGAATACACAAAAAACATAGTACACAGGGAGTACGAAGACATACTTCTTAAGTCTTACAAATGCGGTCGAAGTTACAGTTCGTGAGTGACCAGGCCACTATATGTTTTATTAAAGAACATATACAAGGAAGTGTCCGGTAGCCATTTGGCCTTTCACATGGACACTAACGATAACATGAATGTTCTTCGGGTGTAGATTCTTGACATAGGTGACAACTTGTCATGTATTCATGTACATATTTTGCATATTCGGCCAATACACTCCTTGTCGTTTTAATTCTTGCATGGTTCCACTAACTCCTTTATGCATCCTCCATTTGCTCTCAAGGGCTCGTTTCATCATCTGAGAAGTATTCCATTGGAATCTTTGAAGTACAAATTGCCTGCCATAATGTGGAGGTTTCTTGTTTTCTAGAGTTATCTTCTTCCAATTGAATTGATCATATGGTTTGGTCCATGCGTGAGTATAGGTATCGATTTCTCATTTGCTACTCTATTGGTGGTTCTCCATGTGTCATTCTTGACATATGATCACCACTTACATGCGTATTATGTTTCTTAACTACTACTTCAAAATCAAAATCCATTAGTAATAAGAACCATCTAACTAGCCTTCCTGTGTTCCAAGGTCTATTAACCAATTATAACAAAGATTGGTGATCAATAAAGAACTCGAACTTGTTGGCTAGGAGGTATGTGTACCTAAGTCATAAGGTCTTAGGGACTTGTGTCAAAAAGACTAAATCTCGTTTGCCCCACAAGTACGTATAGTGGTAGATTGACACACGTTTAATTATCAATCCGAAGAACCACTTAACCATGTGTATGAGGACATGTTCACATGTGATGGAAAGTGAAGTGGCTCAGCCATAATGCATGAGAAAAGACTAAACTACCTCTCCAACTCACCAAATCTCTAGACATGTTTGTCGCGATACCACTTACAATAGTAAGCACAAATTAGAATGTTTCTCCTAGCTCCGAACTCCGAATATGGGCAATAGTGGGTTCGTCTTGAAGCTCTCAATGAGACGCATCTACTGCTCTACTTTCACTTGAATTTGACAATCGCTCTTCAAGTTATGGCCAAAATAGAATGATGGGAAACACCTACACTCGCTCCACAACTCGTATTGGCTTGCACACACACTACAGTCATTCAAAAGTGAAGGGGAGGGATAGACTACAGTCCTACACAACCATTCCAAGCTTCATACACACACAGAAGATCATAGAGAAGATGAAAATCAGCAAGGAAGAAGCAAATTCGAAATTTCAGTTCTCCTTTTTCACAATGGCAAAAATTCTTTACAAAGAGTCACCAAGTGACTTATATACAAGTGTCCTAAAAATGGTCCTTTTACAAAAGGGATCGGTGTCGTCGAGATTTTCTCTCCTCTCTCTCTCATGAAGGCCTACATGAAACTCATTCGGTGAAGGTAACCACAATTCCCTAAGAAGTCCAAGATGCATCAAGGATGTCAAAGGGAGTTCACATGCAAACTTTGGAAGAAATCGCACAAATCCAGGGTAGTGGTCAAAGTTGGTCAAACTTTGGAAATTAGGGTAAAAATTTCAATGTCTCCAAATCACTACAGTGCACAACACCTTATTGGAACTTTTTGCTTGACCGTTGGCTTGAGGATGATAAGGAGCTGATTTCTTATGAATCACTAAGAACTCATTCATCAAGGACTCTATTACTTCATTAATGAAATGCGTTCCTTGATCACTCACTATCTCTATGGGTAGTCCGAAGCGAGTAAAGACATGCTCAAAAAGGAACTTAGCTGTGGTCTGTGCATCATTTTTTCTAGTTGCTTTTTCTTCAACCCATTTAGTCAAATAGTTCGTTGCCACGATTATGTACTCAACGTGTGATCCTTTGGCTGGTGGGTTAATGGGTCTGATGAAATCAATACCCCATTTGGAAAAGGCTCTTATGCAAACCATAGGTCTTAATGGCATGTCATCTCGTCTAATAGGATATTTAGCTCTTTGGCATGTCTCACAACTTTGTACGTAGGTGTCTACATCCATATGTAGGGTTGGCCACCACAAGCCTGCAAAGAGGATCATTTTTACAGTTCTTTCAGCTGAGATATGTCCTCCTACGGCACCTGCATGTGCCATTTCTAATATGGGTAGGTACTCTCCTTCATGCACACAGATTCGTAGTTGATTATCCTTCCCTCTTTTGAATAATTGTCTCCCCATGATAACATAGTCCTTACACATTGCTTCTAAGGATCGTTTCTTTGCTAAATTTATTCCTTCCTCATGCTCTCGTGGCTTTAAGGATTTCACTAATGTCTTAGTCCAGTTGGGTGCTATTGTAGAGAAAGGTAAGGAGGTATGATCATCTGGAGAGGTTTCTTGACATTTTGGGCAACTATTGACATACTCATGAACATCCTTAAGCATATTAGGCCAATAAACTCCTAACCCGTTAAATTCTCTTAGAGTTCCATGAGTTCCCTTGTACGTTCTCCATTTGTTTATGTGTGCTTGACATTCAATCAAGTTCTTCTGTTCGTCTTCTTCCACACATCTAGACAATACACCGCTGGTATCTTTATGATACACACTTCCTGCTACAATGTGTAAGTTATGCGATTGTAGAATTTCCTTTCTAATATCCTTTTTAATTGAGTGGTCCATGAGTGAGTATTGGAATTAGCTTTTCTGCCCACTTAGGACATACTTCCAAATTGAATAGGTAAGTGTCTGGCAAATCGTCGGGTACTTCGCTAGGTGGTTCTCCATGTGTTAACCTAGAGAGATGATCGGCTCTCACGTGGGTATTTCCTTTTTTTACGATTACCTCAAAATCGAACTCCATTAACAATAGAAACCATCTCACTAGTCTTCCCGTGTCACAAGGCTTATTGACCAAGTACAATAAGGCTTGATGATCTATGAAGAACTTGAACTTGTTGGCTAAAAGGTAGTGTCTTAATTTCTTTACCGCGTATACCATCCCTAAGCCTTCTTGCTCCGTAGTTCTATAGTTTCTTTCGGCTTGATTCAGTTGTCTGTTTGCATAGGCAATAGGATGGTCCAATTTTCCTTCATCTGCCAGTTGAGCTAATATGCATCCTATTGCATAATTGGAAGCGTCCACATGAATATGAAAAGGCTTGTTCCAATTGGGTGCTTTCAAAATCGGAGCTGTGCTAAGTCCCTTTTTTAGCTCATTGAATGCTTTCTCGCATTCATTTGTCCATGTAAATTGATTCAACAGTCCATACAATGGCTTGGCAATTATGGCGTACATGTGGATAAATCGACAATAGTATCCACAATGACCCATAAATGCTTACACTTCTTTTGCATTTTTTGGTCTTGGAAGTTCCAGAATTACTTTGATCTTGTCCTCATCAGTAGATATTCCGCTCTGAGATACAATGTGTCCTAGGATTTTTCCTTGTCTCACCATAAACACGCACTTCTCAGGATTTAGACATACTCTATATTGTTGACATTTCTCAAATATTCTTTGCAATCCCGAAATATGTTCCTGTCTCTGATTTGAGTATGTACATAAGTCGTCTACATATACTTCCATACTCTTCCTTAGGAATTCTTTGAAAAAGTGACACATCAACCTTTGGAAGGTGGCAGGGGTGTTCGTGAGTCCAAAAGGCATCACTCTGAAAGCATAGACTCCCCATTCGATAGCGAATGCGGTCTTATGTTGGTCTTGAGTAGCGATAGCAACTTGGTTGTATCTAGAAAATCCGTCTAAGAAACTATAGACTTCTTTGCGTGCAACTCTTTCCAATAGGCGATCAGTGATAGGTAATGGGTAGCTACCAGAGATCGTGGCTGCATTGACTTTCTTTAGATTAATGCACACTCTTAGTTTTCCGTTCTTTTTGGGTACAACTACTAAGGGTCACACCCATTTGGTATGCTCTATCTCGTAAATGAATCCAGTAGCTAATAGCTTGTCGATCTCTTCTTTAATTTTTGCTACATAAACATCATTATATGTGTATGGGCATTGTTTTGATGGTTTTGTATCAGGTGTCATTGGTATTCGATGAGAGCAAATGGAGGGTTCCACACCCTTGAGGTCCTTGTAGGTCCAAGCAAACACATTTGTATATTTTCGAATCAGCCTTATCAATTCTTCTTCCTCCTCGGGTGACATGTCCTTTCCTATGTATGTGCATCTATCTTCCCCATTTTCGACGGCCACTATAATCTTTTTTGTTTGTTCCTTGTTGTCATAAGCTTCTCCTTCTCTGGCTTCCCTCTTAGGCATCTGGATAGCTATTTTCCTTTCCTCTACTTTGCATCTTTTGAAGTGTTCTAGGACTTCGAATAGATCCTGGGTCGGTTTGGTCTTACCCATGGTTTCCTCATGGTTTAGTACTCCCTAGGCTGCTTCTATTGCTAACACCTTGGTTGTTTCATTCTTTTCCTCTGCTTAAATGGTGTCTAGATAGTGTTCCCCTGATTCAAACTCTGGTTCCATTTCTATGCTCTCGTATTCTTCTTTCCATTCCTTTTCTAATACTTCTCCTGCTTCTACCTCCTGAAGGATTACCATGTAAAAGTTTACGTCATAGCCTTCTTCATCCACACATTCATTCGTGGTCAATACTTCTTCATTCACACATGCGTCCAAGGTTGCTAGGATTTCCATCCAACCATGTGGTTCAAATGCTTTATCAGGAAAGACTTGAGGCATATACAGTGGGTCCTCTACGGGTCAATAATTTTGGTGCACTATTGCCATGGTTGCAGTTTTTTCTCCTCTCTCTTTGCTTCCTTACACATCCATAATTGGGCATCCTCGTGCATACATGATTGATCACTTGATCCGGCACTATGGATAGACAAATCATCTTCTTCGTTGTGTATGGGATTCCATTGTAATAGGGGTTTGTCCCTGTATGCAAATGTATGCAAATTGATCTTTGTGGTGGTTCCTTGATGTTGAAGGTATAATGAGTCACGTCCCCAGTCTTGTACTACCCTAAGTTTTCTCATGAAAGGTCATCCTAATATCATTTCATAATTATTTGCCTTTCCAAATTGACATATAGCTAATGTATGCTCGAACTCGACTCCACAAGTGGTTAATTTGATTTTTTCCAATATTCCCAAGGGTTTTTCTACATGTCCATCTACTAATTGAAGCTTCATATGTGTTGGTCATAGGGCTGGCTTTCCCCATTTCTCCCAAATCTCTTTGGTGGCAATACCTACTCTACCTCCTGTGTCTAGTATGGCCTTGGTCATGTATGCATTGTATGTGATGGGTAAGCATGTGTTGCCCTCATCTCCTTCACTAAATTCCCCAACCTTATCAATCGGAACTTGTATAGCAGAAGGGTTTTCAGTTTCCTTGCTTTCCTTCTCGTTCTCCTCCTACTTCAACTTCAATTGTCTGGCTAATTGTTTCCATAATTGTGGTTTGACATGAAGTAATTCTTCCACGGTCAATGGACATTGTACTTTGGTCTTTTTGAGTTCTGCTAGATTGTGTGAGGTCTTGTCTGAAGGCTCCTTTTCTTTTCCTCGTATTGTGGGTGCACGAAAGATTATGGATTCCTTCTCATATTCTCCCATGTAGTTTGGTAGGGTAGAAATGTTGTGTGCCTCCTCCCTAATTCGGTCTAGCCTAGAGACTTCTTCATACATTTCCTCCATGTTTGGCATTGGTTGATAATCTTCCACATCTAGCTCCTCAAAAGGTGGTTTTGCAACTCCATTCTTTTTCCATTGATCTTCTCGAATCCTAGTCCACAACTCTTGTGGCCAATCAACCTCTAAATCAGGGACTGTGGACATGGTTTTGTCCTGGGTATTCAGTAATTCTTTCTTATTGTCCTTCTCTTTTGGTTTCTGGTCCTTGGTTTTGAGACAATCATTGTATAGATGCTCAGATATTCTCGTCTCTCGAAGGACGGGGATAGTCTTCTCTAGAGTGGCCTGAGCTACCTCTATGAGTTTTCTACATATCATAGTATGGTAGGTATGAATTGGTCCCATCTCTCTAGGCAATCTAATACCAGTTTCTTTAAGATGTTCAATAGAGATTTGTTGGTGCTCTCAGCGAGTCCATTTGCTCTTGGATAGTAGGGAGAACTGAACTTATGCACAATCTGGAAGGTATTAGTGAGCACTTGCATTAGTGTATTAGCAAAGTGCGTACCTTGATCAGTCACAATCTCCAAGGGTAAACCATAACGTGGAAGAATATCTTTCATCAAACATTTAACGACTGCAGTAGCTGTGGGTGACCATAGAGCCCAAGCTTCAGCCCACCTAGTTGCATAATCTATGCATGTAAGAATATATCTGTTATTGGTGAATATCGCCGGAGGTGTAATTGGCCCTAAAAAATCCAAACCCCATTTTTGGAAAGGTTCGAGAGGCAAAACGGGTTGAAGCGGGAAGTGATGTCTCTATAAAGGTTGACCGGAACGCTGACACTCATCGCACTGTTGCACATACTTGGTCACATCATGGTACATAGTAGGCCACCATAAGCCACTCTGTAGAATCTTCCAGTAAGTCAACCGCAAAATGACCTCCAGCTAGGGCAGAATGAGCCATTGCGATTACTGAAGCAAATTTGTGTGGTGGAACACATCTTAGCAGCGCTCCCGAATGATCCATGTAATATAATTGTCCTACAATTAGCCGGAATCTACGACTATACATGGCCAGTTTTCGACGAGAAGCCGGTCAAGAAAAGCATTAAAGTGTCATAGTAAGAGGGGGGGTATGAGCAATGCTTGCTGATCATCATGTACAGCCTCCGTTGCATAAATAGCAGGTGTGGTATCATCAACTCCTTCCGGAAGTTTGCCGAAATCCAAACGAGATAGAAAATCAGCAAGGGCATGTGCAGACCCTGGTTGATGTACTACTGAATAATCAAACTCTTGGAGCAATAAGACTCGTCCTGCTAGTCTTCCTCCCAAATGCTGTTGGCGAACAAGGTACACCAAGGTGGCATGATCGACATGAAAAGTGAAGCATCGTCCCAGTAAATAATGTCGGAATGTCTTCACCGAATATACTAATCCAAGACATTCTCGTTTAGTGACTGAATAATTGCGCTCGATGGGAGCTAATCTGTGACTCACATAATATACGGGATGAAACCATTTTTCCGTTTGCTGCATCAGTACGCTGCCCATTGCAATGTCAGAGGCATCCACAAAGACATGAAATGGCAATTCCCAATTTGGTGCTTGTAAAATAGGTGCCTGTGTTAACAATGATTTCAATCGGTCGAAAGACAACTGACATGCTTCGGTCCATTCAAACTGGCGAGGAGTACTAGTTATCATTCGATTGAGGGGCATGGCCAAATGAGCAAGCCACCGTAAATGTAGTCCATGCCACCAAATTTGTCCCAAGAAGCCCATTACTTCTTTGGGTGTCTTAGGAGTAGGTGCCTCTAGTACGGCCTTCACCTTATCTCGATCAACTTGAATTCCCTGTTTTGAGATAATGTGCCCTAATTATGCCCTAACAGCTTCCCGCACGATAAAGAGAATACAGATTTATTTAGGTTTAAACACAAATGGTATTCTCGACATTTTGAAAAATAACATTGTAAATGGTACAGATGCGCCGAAGTATCACCGGATAAGGAGAAATCATCCAAGTAAACTCTCATAAATGTAGTTAGATAGGGAGAGAAAACTTCCTGCATACAGTGCTAAAACGTACTCGGAGCATTTCTCAGACCAAGCCACATCACTGTACACGCATAAACGCCCCAATTGGTTATAAATGTTGTCTTTGGAATGTCCTTCTCCGCCATTCGGACTTGGTTATACCCATTATATCCATCTAAAAAGGAGTACATCTCTCGTCTTGCCACATCATCTAACATGGTGTCCAAAAACGGTAGAGGGAATGGATCAGGTACGGTTGCTGCATTTAATTTCCGGTAGTCCACACATATCCGTAATTGCTTATTCTTCTTAGGAACTATGACAATAGGGGAAATACATTTTGCATGCTCGATTGGGACAATAAACCCAACTTTCAGCAATCGACCCAGTTCTGCTTTGACTTGGGTCGCATAGTTAGGATTCATCCTATAGCTTGGTTGTTTAATAGGCCGAGCATCTGGTTTCAACATAACCCTGTGTTGATAGATACGTGGGTCCAACCCCTTCATATCCTGGTAATCCCATGCAAACACATCAGAAAACTCACGTAGTAACTGCAGTAAGTTATCCTGGAAGGTCGTTGATAGTCCCCCCTTAATCTTCACTGGCCGCGGATTAGCGTCATTGCCTAAATTGCAGGTAACCAATTGGTCTTCTAGTACGTAAAATTGTCGGGGCATAGCAAAATCATCAATTGGCTGAAACAATTGTTGGAGTGTCGAATCATCCAAGGTCTGCACTGTACTTTGTTCAGGTGCTTCGGTCAGTGGTACGACCATATAGGCTGCCGGACTCTAGTGATCTGCAACTGTTTGTAAGTCCACAGTTCTGAGTGCCATCAAATCCTTGTTGGCTTTAAGAAAAGCTTCATGTTTATCATCCAAAAGACCATCCAACATGTGTATAGGTTCGGCTACTTATGGTCGTGCATGCAAGTCGCAAGGCTTCATGTCATCCAGTGGAGCAACATATTTATGGTGGTTTTTCTTAAAAATCAATTCATGTGCTGACCAGTCCTGAACTACCTTATCTTGCTTTAACCATGGTCCAAAGAGCAGGTTATAGTCAAGGCTGGATTTTGGTAATTCCAGAACAACGAAGGTCATTTCAAAGACTGCTCCTTGAAGAGTGATAGGAATATCTCGCACCAATTCCACCGGATGAACTCGGGATTGATCAGCCATTCGAACAAAAAATTGGACAGGTTCAATTTGTGTCCATCCCATCCGGTGACAAAGTGTTGCTCTTGCAATGTTTACACCAGAACCTTCATCAATTAGAACTTGTGTTATTTTATAATTCTTGTACCATACCATAATCAAGGGCACCGTAAGATCCACCATCGGATCAAGTGTGGGCTGAATTGTGGCTGTCGAAGGAGCACATGAAGGTCCTGGACTGACCTGTTGCTGGAACTGTTAACGTACGCCAGGAACTAAAGCCAATAATTGTCCCAATGGTAGTGTAATTGACGCTTTGGATAAGACATCCCACACCGGATCAATTTTTGTTATTTCTAATACAGTGTCTGATGGGGACTCTGATACTCTTTGGGTTAGGTTTTTGCCTTCCGGTACTGTCTGCGATATGCTTTGCTATGTTACTGGAACTGGGTCAGGGAAAATAGCTTGTTCCTGAGTTGCCCACTTACTTGCTTTCCTGAACGTGTTTGCACTGCTGTTGTTTGAGTGTCGACTGTTGATATGTACACCATGTTTGCCATTGGGTGTTGTCGTTCCTTTTTCTTTTTATTGTACTCGGCCGCATCTTTATAGTGCCTACGGATATGTCCTATTTCACTACAAAAATGACATTTAGGTGGTGGAAGAGATGCACCTTCACCTGCTGTACCTGCATTCCACTGAGTTTGTCCAAAGTTAGTTGACCATGCACCTCTATAATTCTTGTATCCTTGGTAAGGAGTATTCCTCATTTGCGGTGGTACGTAGTGACTAGCCGGTTGCCCTTGTTTCTCGATGATAGCATTGACAGCCGCTGTACTTTGTACCTTTGCGTTATAGGGACAAGTCTTCATAGTATGGTCCGTGGTGTGGCAAATAGCACAGTACATCTGATTCAGAGCACATGCGGAGCTAGTCTGTCCTGTGTTTTTACATTTAGTACAGTAAATTTGTTTCAAAGGATCCTGGTTGGAATGCTTGCATGCCTTCAACCACTCCAAATCTTCAGTGAATCCACCCACTTTATTTTCTAACTGTAACGCCATAGCGATTACGACATCCAAGGTCATTCCTCCCACACATCGTATGATCATGATCTGTTTTAGTTGGGGATTTAGTCCGTTTATAAACCACTGAGTGATGATGTCATTCGATAAGTTGGCATGCACTGGTGGAAGCTGTCGTAAATGAGTCCGGAATAGAGTGGCATAGTCTTGTACATTTTGGTGCGGCTTCTGCCTATTATTCTACAGGTAATCAAAAATTTCTACTGGGTTTTTCTTTAATCGAAACCATTGCAGAAAGGCATCCTTCACATCATCATACTGCCGAAAATGGTTCAATTTGTATTCAGTTAACCAGTGAGCAGCTTCATTAACCAAAGTTGATTGGAACACGATGGCTTTATAAGCAGGGTGTGCTAGGTAATTCAAGACTACATAATTAATTTCAAATGTCCGCACATGCACATCGGGATCATCTCTCGGAAAACCTCCAAATTTTTTGTACATGACTCCGGCCGACACCAGACACGGTGGAATAATCTGTTGCTGTTGTTGTTGTTGTTGTTGTTGTTGTTGTTGTTGTTGTTGTTGTTGTTGCTGTTGTTGTTGTTGTTGTTGCTACTGCTGTTGTTGTTGCTACTGTTGTTGCTGTTGTTGATGGGAGCTACTCATGTTGCCTGAACTTTGGGGACAAACCTCTTGATATCCCTCGATCGTATGGTCACTTTGTCAACTTTTCGGTCCAAAAATATCTCTGAATCGATTATTTAACTCAAAATCTAGCAGCCCTTTCTCAATCTTAGTATCGAAATTGGCTAGACTTGCACCTAAAAATGGTGAATGCAGTAAATTCCTGCCGAATAGAATTGCAGTATCACTAAAAAGCACCGAATTGTCACTGGAGAGTACTGAATTGTCATCAAAAATCACTGAATTGTCTCCAGACAATGCTGAATTGTCACTGGACAGCGCCGAAATACCACCAAGAACTAACGTATTATCTTTAGAATGTACTGGATTGTCATCGGAACACACTGGATTATCACCGCATTCTATTGAACTGCTTTTGCACAACACCGAATCGCCACCAGAATTGCCACTTGCTTGTTGAAATGAACCTTCTACAATTGAACTTGATTGTTCTTCACTTCTACCACCAGAGGGTGTTCCTAACAAATTCGGAATTGCCCAGGGATGTGGATCACTTAGATATTTGGGATAAGATTCATCGGAACGTGTTACCAGCATATATCAAAGGATTCGTCTTTGAGCCTTAACCTTCTTCTTCAACTGGCTACTCCATTTCCCACAGACGGCGCCAGTGTTATACTTTATTGTTTAATCTGTTATCAAATTCTAGGTTCTTGGGATGGTTAAGGGTCTGTAAAAACAGAGGCCCTGTTTGTATTTTCCCAAATTCTACAGATCCAATTATCGGTTACTTCATCGACTTAATGCACTGCATTAGATGATCCTTCAACTACAATTTGTATGCGTATTACAACGTACTTCAACACAAGATAATTAACCGCGCAGTACAATGTTCTTCACCATTAGACACATAACCATGCAGTTCATTGTGTCACCGAAATATCAATTAACTTAATACTTCATCAAACTTAATACAATGCTGAACTTAATTAATAGAGAGATAAAAAACTCAAAGTAATCAGAACACTGCGCTGCGATCCACTTTTGGCATTTGCCCAAACTCATAATCCGATGACACACCCTCTGTTTTCACACACTTCCTTTATTAATCAAAGGTTACAACTAATGCGCTACGCCCTTTCGGTATGCATGCGACTGTTCATGATTTACATTATTACACTCTGACGGCTCACACCTCTCAACCTCACTCCTAACCCTAAACCTAAAAACTCATTACACAGACCTCAAGGATGTGAAGTAACAAGTGCTGAAGTGTCTGACTACTTGCCACTGAACGAATTCACCTGTACAAGTACCATTACTTCACTCTAGAGCTATAACCATCACGAAGGCACCTTGGTTGAGTTTGTTCCCTGGCAACGGCGCCAAAAACGTGTGTACCTAAGTCACAAGGTCTTAGGGACTTGTGTCAAAGAGACTAAATCTCGTTTGCCCCACAAGTACGTATAGTGGTGGATTGACACACATTTAATTATCAATCTGAAGAACCACTTAACCAAGTGTATAAGGACATGTGCACACATGATGGAAAGTGAAGTGGCTCAGCCATAATGCATGACAAAAGAGTAAACTACCTCTCCAACTCACCAAATCTCTAGAAATGTTTGCCGCAATACCACTTACAGCAATAATCACAAATTCGAATGTTTCTCCCAGCTCCGAACTCCGAATATGGCCAATAGTGGTTCATTTCGAAGCTCTCAATGAGATGCATCTATTGGTGGTAGCTTCACTCCAATTTGACAATCACTCTTGAAGTTATGGCCAAAATAGTGAATGGTGGGAAACACCTATACTCGCTCCACAACTCGTATTGGCCCGCACACACACTACAGTCATTCAAAAGTGAAGGGGAGGATAGACAAGAGTCCTACACAACCATTCCAAGCTTCATACACTCACAAAACATCATAGAGAAGATGAAAATCAGCAAGGAAGAAGCAAATTCAAAATTTCAGTTCTCCTTCTTCACAATGGCAAAAAGTCTTTACAAAGAGTCACCAAGTGACTTATATACAAGTGCCTTAAAAATGGTCCTTTCACACAAGGGACCGGCATTTTATTGACTAACTCTCATTTCCTACTAGTTTACAAGAATTATGTTACAAGGATTTGGGTTTATGCATCTCGAGGACTCCTCTAGTCCATTTACAAAGCTTCAAGAGAGTTTTCTAGGATTTTGAAGAAGCAAAATTTATGCTCCCTAGCTTGAAAATTTTGGGGCTCCCTTTCTGTGTCTCTTTCTTCTGCTGCAACAAGGTAATGCCTAAAATCTTCACCACATAGACATATCTAGGCCCTCTTGTTCAGTCATAGTGTGATTGCATTCCGCTTGATTAAGTTGTCTATTGGCATAGTCTATTGGGTGGTCTAACTTTCCTTCCTCTATAGGTTGTGCTAAGATGCATCCAATGGAAAACTTAGATGCATCCATGTGTATATGAAATGGTTTATTCCAATTTGGCATCTTCAATATTGGCACTAAATGCAACCTCCATTTTAACTCATTGAATGCCTTTTTTAATTCTTCCGTCCAAGTAAATTGAGTCAACAAACCATACAAGGGCTTAGCGATTATGGTGTACATGTGGATGAATCAATGATATTATCCACAATGACCCATAAAGGCTTGTACTTCCTTTACATTCTTAGGTCTTGGTAATTTCAAAATAACTTTGATCTTCTCTTCATCCGTGGGGATTCCATTTTTGGATACTATGTGTTCCAATAGCTTTCCTTCTCTCACCATGAAAACACATTTCTCGGGATTTAGACATACTCTATATTGGCTACAGTTGTTGAATATTTTTCTTAATTCAAGTATGTGGGTAATATGTTGAGAAAAGTATGTACATAAATCATCCACATAGACTTCCTTACTCTTCCTGAGGAATTCTTTGAACATGGTATATTAATCTTCGAAAACTTGCGGGGGCTTTTGTTAAACCAAATGGCATAACCCTAAATGCATATACTCCCCATTCAGTAGCAAAAGTAGTCTTATGTTGGTTTTCAATAGTGATGGCTACTCGATTATAACCTGAGAACCATCAAGGAAGCTATAGAGTTCCTTGCCTACTACCCTTTCTAAGAGATGGTCTATAATGGGTAATGGATAACTATCTATAATGGTGGTAGAATTAACATTTTTGAGGTTCTTTCCATTTTCCTTCGGTACCACTACCAAGGAGAAACCCATTTAATGTGTTCAATTTTGTATATAAATCCAACTGCTAACAATTTATCTATTTCTTCTTTGATCTTGGCTGAACATGCATCATTGCACACATATGGTCTTTGTTTCGAGGGTTTTGCATCAAGGGTCATCAAAATCCTATGAGAACAGATAGAGGGATGTAAACCTTTTACATCTTTGTAGGTCCAAGATAATACATCCCTATATTCTCAAATTAATGCTATGAGTTCTTGTTCCTCATCTAAGGACACATCCTTGCCTATGTAAGTGCATCTTCCTCCTCTCCTTCTATGGTTACCATTATCTTCTTAGTTTTTCCCTTGTTGTCATATGATATTCCTTCTTGTGCCTCTCTCTTAGGCACTTGAATAGCGATTGTCCTTTCCTCCACTTCATACCTTTTAAAATGTTTTGGCACTTCAAATTGTTCATGTGGTAATTCTTCATTTCTCTCTTTTCTAGGGTTTTCTTGACATTCTTCTATGGTGAATAGTTTTTTATGTTCCATGGGCGATCTTCTCGTTCTACTTCTTTTAGGTATTGTTTGTCTGAGTCAAACTCAGGTTCCATTTCTATGCTTTCATAATCCTCTTTCCATTCTTTTTCTATGATCTCACCTTTGCATCTTGAAGTACTACCATGTACAAACTTAAGTCGTATCCTTCTTCATCCACACACTTGTTCATGGTTTATACTTCCTCATTTACACACACATCCAATGTGGCTAATATTTCCATCCATCCATGTGGTTCAAATGCCTCATCAAGAAATATTTCTGGCATATAGGTTGGGCCTTCTACAGGTCTACATCAATCTTGCCCTACTAGCCAAGAATTTAATCATTCTTCCTCTCGTTTAGTTGCCTTGCAAATCCATAGTTGGGTAATCTCATTCATCTAGGATTGGTAACTAGAACCAACACTATGGATTGACATATCATCCTCCTCTTTATGTACAATATTCCATTGAAGAGGTGGTATGTCCCTATATGCAAAGGTTTGTAGATTTATTTTAGTAGTAGTACCTTGGCGTTGGAGATACAAAGCATCTCATCCCCGGCATTGACCTACCTTTAGTTGTTGCATGAATGGTCTACCTACAATCATTTTGTAATTTCTCATCTTGCCAAATTGGCATATAGCTAAATTGTGTTCGAATTCGACTCCACAAGCTGTCCCAATTACATTTTCTAGGAGTCCTAAAGGCCATTCTACATGACAATCTGCTAGTTGCAATTTCATTCTAGTTGGTCATAGAGCTGGTCTTCCCTATATCTTCCAAATTTCCTTGGTTGTTATCCCAACTCCTGCTCCCATATCCAAAATGGATTTGGTCATATATCCTCAGAATGTTATTGGAAGGCACATATTCCCTTCATCTCCTTCACTAAAAGATCCAACTTTATCAATTGGTATCCTGATAGTTGCTGCTTTCTCCAACTTTTCTTTTTTAGTAGAAACGTTTTGTTCATCCAATTTAAGAAGATTAGCTAATCTCTTGCACAATTGAGGTTTGACCTACAAAGTTCTTCTAGAGTTATACAACATTGCACTTTTGCTTTCTTTAATTCTTGTAAGTGTTATAATTTATGGAATAATGGAATGTTATATGGATTTTAATGTCTTGGGGGTTTTAATGTGATTTGTGTTTTGATTTAGCAAGTGGAGACTCATGAGGGTGTGAACACACATGGATTTATTCAGATATTTTTGAAGACAGTTAAAAGATAGTATTTTAGATATTTTTTGTAAAAATAATAGATCGCTTTAGAAAGTGATATTTTTGTAAAAATAGTAGATCACTTAGAAAGTGACAATTTGGTAAATAAAGTAGATTTTCATAAATGCACGCTTTTCAATGCACCACCCTCATATATCTTCTATTCCAATGTAATGAGAAATACCTATAAATACACATACTCTGATAGACTCATCCATCAGAGTACGTGGGGGGATATTGTACCCAATATGGTGTCTAGTCTCTTGTCTCTCTCTATTGTCAACAATGGTATTAGAGCCAAGGTTAATTTGCAAATGTGGTTTCTCGACGTCCAATTGTGATTCGTGACATCCGTTCATGATTGGTCATCCATCTTGATCATCCAGTCCAAGTTTTCGTTTATCAAGTTCGTTTCTTTTTGGCTCCCCATTGTGTTTTTTCAAATTTTTTTGAATTTGTTATTTTTCACTGTGCTCCTCTCACACTATGCACTTTGCTCATTGTGACATTTTACTCACTATGCTCACTATGCTCACTATGCTCATTGTGCTCACTATACTCATTGTCTTCATTGTGCTCAGTGTACTCACTGTGCTCACTGTACCCATTGTGCTCACTATACTCCATGTACCCCGTGCTCCCTGTGCATTGTTCACTATTCGAGTTTGGTTCATTTAGTACTCTCTATGCATCACTATGCTCATTGTACTCCCTGTACCCGTATGCTCCCTGTGCAATGTTCATTGTTCATGTTTGGTTCATTTATCAAGTTCATTTATCAAGTTTGGTTATCAAGTTTGGTTATCGATTTGGTATCCATTCGGTTACTCCTTCATTTATCAAGTTCATTTATCAAGTTCATTTATCAAGTTCGGTTATCAAGTTTGGTTATCAATATGGTATCCATTTAGTTACTCCTTTGGCTTACTCCCCAAGGCATCAACTAAGGCATAGAACTATGGTATAACTTTGGCATCTTTGGCTTCTCTGGCACTCATGTTTTGTTTGGTTCACTTAGTTTCCTTTGGTTCCATTGATAGCCATTGGCTATGCGTGAACCAATCCCAACTTATGAGAGGTAATAAGAGCTTCCTTATTTCCCTAGTTAGCCTACTTACTTCTCTAGTTATCTTACTTAGTTCTTTATTTAGCATGTATGGAATTTGAATCCACAACCTCACACTTACAAGAGATATGCTTTATCCACTAGCCTATTTTCACTATGTGTCAACGTGTGAAACAACATCATGCTAAAGCATTTGGATTTTTTAATGCCACTTCCCATACCTAATGGACCATGGGAACAAATCTGTATGGATTTTATTACTGGTCTTCCTACAACTTCATCTCATAATGATATGATTTGGACAATTGTTGATAGGTTTAGTAAACAAGTGTATTTCATTCCTTGTAAAAAGCATCTTTCTGCACCTCAAGTTGCTAAGTTATTTATTAAATGTATTTTTCCACATCATGGTTATCCAAAAGTTATTCTTTTAGATCAAGATGTTTGTTTTTGTAATGACTTCCACATTATGATCATTTGATTTCTGCTTATCATTCACAGTCATATTAATTTCCAATTTCCCATTTTCATGCATGTATATTTTACATGGAACATGCTTATGATTGTTCAATGATGGGACATGTGAATAGCCATCCATGTCTTTTTTATTCTTATCAATCGAGGTCAATTGCTTGTCAACTGGGAGGCATGGTATACGTTATGGAATAATGGAATGTTATATGGATTTTGATGTCTTGAGGGTTTTAATGTGATTTGTTTTTTTATTTAGCAGGTGAAGACTCATGAGGGTGTGAATGCGCATGGATTTATTTAGATATTTTTGAAGGCAGTTAAAAGATAGTATCTTAGATATTTTTGGTAAAAATAATAGATCACTTTAGAAAGCGATGTTTTTGTAAAAATAGTAGATCTCTTAGAAAGCAATGATTTTATAAATAAAGCAAATTTTTGTAAATGCACGCTTTTCAAAGTGTTGCCCTCATGTATCTTCTATTCAAGACGTAATGAGAAATACCTATAAATACACATACTCTGATAGACTCGTCCATCAAAGTATGTGGGGGGAGATTGTACCCAATCTTGTGTCTAGTCTCTTGTCTCTCTCTATTTTTTTTATGCTTTTGTGAGATTTTGTTTCGGTACTTTCTCTGCGTACGTGCGTCTGCAATATCTGATCAACAATAAGGTGGTCGACACTTCTTTTGATGTTCTTTTCTCATCGTATATTATTATTGGGGTGTTAAAGAAATCCATTTTTTGCTCATATTCTCCTATATAATTAGGAAGTGTAGTTAGACTAATTGATTCCTCTTTTTCTTGATCTTGATTGGGCAATTCTTCAAAGTCTTCTTCCTACTCCAAACTAGATAGGGTCCTAGAAGCATCGAGTTCCTCAAAGGGAGGGATGTCCTCCTCAGTTTTCTTCCATCTCTCTTCTTGCACTTTGATCCACAAATCATGTGGCCAATTTGAGGCTTCCACTTTCGAAATCATTGATTTTATGTGTATATGTTCTCAAAACCTAAGCCTTCTTTAATTCCCTTAGTCTTTTTAGGTTTCCTCTATTGTGATTTATGGATTGTATAAATATCCCTGGAATGTTTCCTCAAGGATTCACATTTCAAGGAGGCTAGGCATTTTTTATTCTATCATAGTCTGAGGAACTTCAATCAATATCTTACATATTTCAAGCCTTTTCTTTTTTAAGTCTCCTCTTGGGTAAGTTCCATCATACTGCTCTAGACTAGTTCGTGTCTCTATTCTATACTAATATGCTTTTAACCACATTTTTAATCTTCAAGCATAGGATTTGCTAGAATTGATCTTGCATGTTCCTACGTGTGATTCTCCTTCACCACATTCCCGTTTTGATTGATTGGTTCACTATTTTCAGGTTTGGTATCTTTTACAGAATTTTCTTTTTCTTCAGCCATCTTCTTAATCCACTTGCTTTTCTTTTCTTGCCTAGCTTTCCACCTTTAAGATTGTTTCATTCTTGATGTGTCTACTGGTTCTTCGGAGTCTTCTACTATTTGGAGTGAAGATTCTATCTCCTCCTTGCTCTTGGGACTATTTGTTTTCTCATTCTCCATGGTTTCATTTGGTTTAGCCCTAGTAATGGCCTTCAATGGGGTTGTATACTCTTTGTCACTTCTCAAGAACTCTATTACCTTGATCAAAATAATTTGAGTAGTAGACAAAGCTTTATTAGGGTTTTTAGGGAAATCTCTAAATAGATGCTCCTTTCCATAATCACTACAACACCCTTCCCACACTCATGGGGATGGTGGATGGTATGGCATTGTGCAATCCCTATTGAAGTGATCTCCTCCACATCTATAGCAAGGTCCCCTAGGTGTAGGTGATCTTGTTGTAGGTCTACCTAGAGTTTGAGCTCTAGGAGTTGTATACATGAGGTTGGCATATCCTGATCCATACGACTTTCCATAACCATCATATTCATAGTATTGTTGCTTGTAAGAGGATTCATACTCTATGGAGTTTAGGTCATAAGATTATACTCTCCATAGTTGTGGTCATATCCTAGATATAAGTTTTTTTTACTCATCAATGGTGATGCAAGCACTATGGCTCTCTCTAGATTTTCTTTAGGGCATGCATATTTAACAGGTACAACATTTTATGGATGTGAAGGATGTTGTCCTAGCACTGGTTGAGGTTGTGGTTACCCTCGATGTTCGTACGGTCTGGGTACCATTGAATGTCCTTGATATGGAACATATCTTGAAATCTCTTTAGCTTGATCTCCTAGGGGTATCCATATAGTATGTAATGGGGTGGTGGGAATGGCCTAACTTGTCTATTATATGGGAAATTTTCAAATGTATCTTTGTTCAATATGATAGTATGAACTAGGTCCTTGTGCATGTTGGCTATTAGGTTGATACAACTATGGGGGAACATGTCCTCCTCTTGCACAAGTGTGAGATGGATGGTCACCTCCATAGTTCATACACTTCCTTAGAATGGGCATTCTCATGAGAGGGTTTTGACGGTTCTTTTGTCCTTGAACACCTAACTTTTTGGCCACTAAGTCTACTAGTTCTTCTACATCATTGGTTTGTGAAGTTGCATTACTATATGTGTCTTCAGCCTTGGTGGGAGTCTGTGGAATCTTCAATTTGTTTGCAAGATTATCCAAGTATATGCATTCCCTTAGACATGCACTCAACATCTATAATCGCTTCACATAAACTAGTGTTCTCGAGCTTCCATTAGATAGACCATCCAAAAACAAAGATATCATTTCTTGCTAGGTAGGCTTCTCTGTCACAAGACATTGGTCAACATATTGATTGAATTTCTAGGCTGCTAACCTCATATATTCATTTGGAGCTTATTTGAAGTTATGGATCAAGGAAGAAGAGTTATGTTGATACCCCTCTTGGCGAATTCACCCATGAATTCCTTGAAGAATCGTTCTATATTCACAAAATTGATTGGGATCCAAGGATTTGAACCAAGTCTAAGAAGTTCTAGCAAGAGTGAGACCAAAAGATTCATATTGGACAAAGAAGTCTTCAACTTGCTCAACACGTAGCACTTGATTACACTTAGCCATGTGGTCATAAGGGTCTCCCTAACCATCAAAATGATTTCTTACACATTTGGCTACTTGAATAGGTCTTAGTCTTCTTCTTACCTCAAGAGGTCTAGGCATAGCTGGAATCATAGGTCGCACACCTTGTCTTCTGCCTTGTGGGGGCCTAAGAGGAAAGGGTGGTTAGTTCTTTGACTTGCTTTCCGAATGCATGGGATGCATGGTGTTGGTATCGAGCATGGTGAATTGGATATGTGGCCGAATCAGCACACTTTGCTGGCTTGATTGACCTCTAAAAGGATTTTCCTAATTGTGTTGTTGTTTATGTGGGTTTTGAGAAGTGGTTGCCTGATCCCTAGGAGCGAATACTGGCAAACCCAAGTATTGAAGTCTAGATCTCTCTAGATCACTAACTTCCCAATACCTTCTCTTGTTGTGATCTAGATAGGTGACTCTTGAAGAGTCTTCAAGATCCTATAATTCAAAAATAGTGGCAGGAGTAATGCCATGTCCTATTGAGGGTGAAGTGCCTTGCAGCAATTTGTCCATTCCAGCTATTACATAGAAGTTTGTCAAGTAATCATCCTGAGGGATCTTATCCCCTCTCCAAATATTTATTACTATAGACCTTCCGCTAGGGATATATACTACTTCTCTCTTGTTTATCCCAATAGGGTTACTAGGTTCTTCCATTTCTCCTCTTTCATTGATTCTTTCAGGATGTTCAGTCACTAGGTATAATTGTCCATGTTTTTCCATAAAATCCTCTCTCAAACTTCACAGTTGCCCTGAGTAAAACTTCTAGTTTAGTGGATTTTTTAAATCTTCCTATTGATTCCATCCAAGTATGTGGCAACTCCTTGCAAGTTAGTAGAGATGTATTGCAAGGAAATCCTTTACTCTCCTTCTATTGTTGACATAAGCTTTGTTGAGTGGATGGAGCTATGCATATCTTATGAGGCCATGATTGATTCTCCCTCTAGCTCACTAGAGGTGTGTGAGTAAATGGAGTGAACACTCTTTTGGGTTACACTCCCTACTGAAGATATTACACTTTGTCTACTTCCTAAGACATGTCCATATGTGAGATTCATTCCTTAGACTCAATTGTCAAGCCTTAGAAGTGGTGTGTTCAATGTTTGTGTACAAAATTCTTGAAAATTCCCGCTTGTAGGTCCCTCCTAAATTGTTTCTATTGTTCCACAATACATGATACTTGAATATGATGATACATGATATTAACCTAGATGATACAATACATGTATTCTATCACGATACATGATACTGAAGAATTCCATGATACATGACACTTAGACTTCACGACACACAATACATGAATATGGTGATACATGATACACGATACAAGCGTTGATGATACATGATACAAACCCGAGTCACGATACATGATACTTGGAAGTATCGACAATACACGATACTTGGAGTGATGATACTCAACTAAGCGATACACGATACTTGCCAAGTACTGATGATAAACATTAGGAGTGAGGTACTGATGATACACGATACCTGTCAAGTATCACGACACATAGGAATTTGGTACCTCAATACAAACTCAATTGGCCATGATACTTGGACTTTTGTAAGTCCAAATTTTAAATTTTTTGTGTCTGTGTGCTCCTTGTGCTCTCCTTGCCACCCTATGTGCCTATAGCTAGCAAACTCTTTCAAAATCTACCTAAACAAATCTCACAATATTCAATGGTTGTTGTGTTACCTCGTGTGAGTGATCAAACACAGTTTTGGTTTTTTGAGAGTGTAGTGCTCATCTCTAGGAGTGTTCCCTTAAGTTTTTGTTGTTAGATACTTGCTACACTCTATGTTCTAGAAGATACATGATATGTGATATTGGTCGTTCTGAGCTCTCCATGATACTTTCTAAAAAACAAGTGACTGAAAATGTGGTGAAATTTTTCTTTTAGTCTCTAGTTGTGACTAGAGACTCAAGAAAAATGGAAAGGGAATCAATTATTTAGGCTATTTCCACTCTTTTTCTCTCCTACTTCCTAACTCTAACTCCATCACTCTTGACCTAATCTTAAAAACTTTTTCACACACACAATGTAGTGTATGAAGTAACAAGTGCAAGATAAATATCATTTTCCAAGCTATTTGAAATCACTTCTTCATGCTCACTACCTTCACAACTACTATTTTAACCAACAAGTAGGAACCTTGATTGGAGTCAAATGCTTCGACAACGATGCCAAAAATGTGTGTACCTCAACTCACAATGTCTTAGGGACTTGTGATGGAGACTAAATCTCTATCATCAAGCAAGTGCATATAGTGGTGGAATTGATAAACTCATTAGATGATCAATTCGTGAATTAGAAAAAAACCAATTGTATGAAGACATGTGCTCGCCTGATAGTTAATGTAGGGTTGGGACAAGTAATGCATGCAAATTAAGATAAATCTACCTCACACCACACCTCCTGCACACTGGCATGTATCGTAATACTTGGTGCAACAGTAGACACTAACCGAGTGATTTCTCTTGGCTCTAATATCCAAATATGGTCAATAGCAAATTCATTTCAAAGCTCTTAAGAAGACGCATTGGTGGTACTTTCAACTCAATCGAATTTGTTTGTCTCTCTATCTGTCTATCTATCTATCTATCTATCTATCTATCTATCTATCTATCTATCTATCTATCTATCTATCTATCTATCTATCTATCTATCTATCTATCTATCTATCTATCTATCTATCTATCTATCTATCTATATATCCATCTATCTATCTATCTATTTATCTATCTATCTATGTAACTACCTATCTGTCTATCTATCTGTCGGTCCTTCTCTCTCTCTCTCTCTCTCTCTCTCTCTCTCTCTCTCTCTCTCTCTCTCTCTCTCTCTCTCTCTCTCTCTCTCTCTCTCTCTCTCTCTCTCTCTCTCTCATCCCTGTGCTTCATGCTATGATAAAAAAAACAGAGTGGCAGGAAACACCAACTCTTGCTTCTACACTTCCTACACTTCACACACACACCAATACAATGAAAATAGATGGGGAAGTGGTAGAAAACACCTCTAGGAATAGATTCCATGCCTAATACACACATGCAAGCTCAAGGAGAAGAAGATACATATACAAGAAGAAGCAAATTCGAATTTTGCAAAGTTTGTTACAATGTCAAAAATCTTTACAAAAGAGTCACAAGTGGCTTATATCCATGTGCTTCAAATTTTTTCCTTTCACATAAGAGACTAGCACTTTCTCTATAATGCACTAAGTTCCTACTATTGTATATGGGTAATGTTACATTCTTTAGGGATCATCAATCTAGAGGACTCCTCTAAAACAATTACTAGGCTTCTCCATGTTTTACTTTGATTCACTTTAACTTCGTATAGTTAGAGTAAAGTGTCTACTATCTAATATCAAGTTTCATTATTTTTGTTTTCGCCAATCTTGAGATATGAACTTATGAAGTTGACTATGTCTACACATCATCTCACTCTTGAAATGTCGGGATGACACACCTCAGTTGCTAAACTCATTTCTCTCTGTATAGTGTCTCTAAACTCATGAAATAACTGATTTTAGTTATCTACACGCTTGGTTTAGATGTGTGCAAAAGCTCTCTATCAATTCATATCAATTGTGAGATCTTAGCAAAATACTGAGCACCTGCATTTTGAAAATAAAAAGTTTTCTCTCATTCCTTGCATATGCAAGTTATCTGTTTTGGCGCAAACTTTTGGGGATGATGTTCCAAAGTACCTCATGATTGTAAATGCATTTTTGTAAAACTGAAGGAGTGTACTAAGCATCCCTAGATCCAACTTGGAAAGTGTAGAATAGGTCTTGTGTAATACCAGCTCATCTCTGGAGCATACCCAACCATGTCCTCATAGTGGTATCAGAGCAATAACAAATCAATATTGGAGATGGATTTCCTTCATCAATAGACAAATTGAATCGAGGTAATTACTCAACTTGGTCACTTAGAATGGAAGCTTATCTTCAATGGAGAAACCTCTATGGTTACATTTCTTGAGATGAGATGATGCCAATCCTCAGAAGCAAAGGACAACCAACTCAAGAAGAACAAGAGAGGTTAACCACATGGTGCTCAAAGGATGCTCTAGCTAGGTAATACATTCTTAACTTAATGTCTGATTTTTTACTTCCACACATAAGGAATTGCAAGAATTCACAAGAGACTTGGAATTTTCTTAATCATTCTTCTCATCAAGTACCAAGGCAAGAAAAATCCAACTATGGATGGAGTTCACTACACTCAAGAAGATGCCCAAGCAAATTGTGACTGATTTTGTCATGAAAATGAAGGACATAACATATCAACTTGGGAGCATTAGACAAGTCATTGATGAAGATCAGATAGTGAGGCAAGTGATCAAAGGAATAAAGATAGATGACAAATGGGAAGCTTTCACCACAACCATGGACCTCTACATGGATAAGCATGTTCCTGATTTCAACACTCTCATGGGAAAATTGTTCACACATGAGGCAAATCTTATGAAGAATGGAGACCAATCAAATGGTAATCAATCATGTACCCTATATACAGGTAAGAACAAGAATAAAGATGGTAAAGACAAGAGTAAAAATTCTGATGATGAAGGTAGTACCTCTCAAGCAAACCTTGCAAGTAGAGGCAGAGGTTCAAGAGGAAGAGGCCGAAGAGGAAGCCAAGGAATCCTAGAAACCAAAGAGGAAGAGGCTACAATAGAGGAGTATGTGGAAGCTCAAGAGGAAGATTCAACAATAAGAATGGTTACAACAACAACTCATACAACACCAATAATTATCAAGGAGGATACAGAGGAAGGAGAGACTACAACAACTATGTAGATGATAAAACTCAAGAGGACTCATTACTTCTGATGAATATGACCATGAATCAAGGTAAAGCAGATGAACATGTATTCTATATAGACTCATGTTGCTCAAATCATGTAGCAAGGAATGTAGCTCTACTCTCAGACTTGGAGGATCCAAGAAATATACATGAAGTCCAAACAAGATATGACACAAGGCATCTAATGGAGAAGATAGGCAATGTAAAGACTTCAGAAAATAATATGAACCTATTGAGCAAGGTATTGTATGTGCCAACCATAACCAAAAATCTTGTAAGTGTTGGTCAGATTGTTGAGAAAGGATTGCAGGTCATATTTACAAAGAATGGAGCATTTCTTGAGGATCCAAATCAGGGATTCAAGAGGATAGCAAGGGGAGAAAAATCAGATAGATGATTTACATTTGAGCTCCAAGATACTAGGAACATTGATTTGTTCAATTATGGTAGTCAAACATGATTAGAATTGAAAATTTGGCACAAGGGGTTAGCTCATAGAGGTGAAAGGGCTCTGAAGTAAATCAAAAGGGATCAGAATGTGCTTTGTTTACCAAGTATCTCCAAGAAACACATAATTTACATTTAACAAGTCTCACATGTAACCATTCACAAACAAGGGATATATTCATGGAGACCTATTGGAGCTAGTCCATACAGATGTATGGGGGCCAAGCAAGGAGCCATCTATCTCTGGATCTAGGTATTATGTGTTTTTCATTGATGATTGTAGTAGATGGACAATATTATACTTTATGAAGCATAAATATGAAGTGTTCTCTTGTTTCAAAAATATTTAGCACTTGTTGAAAATCAAACAGGAAAGACCTTGAAGAGGCTAAGGTCGGATGGAAGGGGGGAGTATTTCTCCCATAACTTTGATGCTTATCTCCAAGAGAGAGGAATCAAAAGAGAGATTACAACCATGTATACTCCAAAGCAAAATTAAGTGGCTGAAAGGAGGAATAGAACCATAGTGGAGGCTGCAAGGTCAATGCTAAATGAGAAGAAATCACCTAATTACCTATGAGCAGATGCTATTTCAATAGCCACCTATCTAATCAATAGACTCCCATCAAAAGAATTGGATGGGATGACACCATATGAAGCATGGAATGGAAGAAGACCTAGTCTTTGATCATTACAGGATCTTTGGTTGCATATCATATGCACACATACCATCACAAATAAGAGGCAAATTGGATCCAAAGGTAGAGAAATGCATATTCATTGGCTATGACCTCAATCAGAAAGGTTATAGGCTATACAATCCAAGTAATAAAGATTTCATTGTTAGTAGAGATGTTGTTTTTTATGAAAACAAATCTTGGTTTGAAGATGATTGTAAGAAAATCATACTTTCCCATGATCTAGAGGAAGACTTCCCAAAATTGGCAAAGAGGAATGAGCATACACATGAAGATGCAAGTGATTCTGACGATGATCAAAAAACTCCAAGGAGAGAAAACAATTCTTGGAAGTCCAAAGGCAAAGCTAAAGTGCAGGAGTTGAGAGATGTGGTAGAATCATCTCAACAAACTATAAGGAGACCCATTAGAGAGAAAAAGAATCCAGAAAGGTATGGTTATGACACCTCCTTGGTCACTAAGCATTCCATTTATATTGCTCAAGATACAAACTCAGAAGAACCATCAACATATGAAGAGGCCAAGAAGAAACTAGAATGGAGAGATGTCATGGAAGAAGAAATTGAAGCCCTACAAGAAAATGAGACTTGGAAGTTGGTTCACAAGAAACCATCTATGATGGTCATTGGCTCAAGATGGATTTACAAGGTAAGGAAGATTTTTGATGGCTCAATTAACAAGTACAAAGAAAGGCTTGTGGCTAAGGGGTTTGAGCAAACCCAAGGTATTGATTATGAAGAGACATGCTTGCATGTGGCAAAGATGCCCATAATTAGAGTACTTATGAGTGTAGAATTTTCCAAGAATTGGAATATCTATCAAATGGATGTTAAAAATGCTTTTCTAAATGGTTGGATTTTAGAGGAGGTATACATGGCTCAACCTCCTGGTTTTGAAGATAAATCATATCCAGAACATGTACGTAGGTTAAGGAAAACTTTGTATGGCTTGAAGCAAGCTCCTAGAGCTTGGAATCATATATTAGTCACTTATTTATAGGATAAAGGATTTATGGTAAGCAAGGCAGATCCTTCCCTCTTTATAAAGAGGAATCACTCAGAGGTTATATACCTTTGTGTATATGTGGATGATATAATCATTACAGTTAATGATGTAGATGGAATCAAGAGGATCAAAGCTCAAATGAAAGAAGAGTTCAAGATTAGTGATCTTGGCTTACTCACTTACTTCCTAGGTTTGGAAGTGGTATATATAGAAGGTGATTGGGTAGGTTCCAAAGATGATAGGAGGAGCACATCAGGCTATCTCGCATTTGCAGGTACAAAATTGATCTCATGGCCTTAAAAGAAGCAACCTATAGTTTCTCTCTCATCACCTGAAGCTGAATACAGAGGACTAGCAAATGCCACTCAAGACGTTATGTGGATAAAGACTCTATATTCTGATTTAGTGTTGAATACTTCTACTCCACACATATTTGGAGATAACACTAGTTCATGGCACCTTGCTTCTAACCCTATCTATAACACTAGGACCAAAAACATTGAGTTTCACTACCATTGTGTGAGAGAAAAGTAAGGAGATACAACTCTCATATGTATCCACACATCAACAATGTGCATATATGATGACAAAGGCATTGGATGGAAGTAAATTGAACAGGTTCAAGTCAATGATTGATTTGTAGGAAATCATGAGGGACATAAGAATCAAGCATCTTAGGCTTGAGCAGGAGTTGTTGGTACATTTACCAAGCCTAAATGCTTGGCTAAGTATTCAGGACTACTCATCGATTCATGTGCCTCACATGGAGGACCACATATGAACACCTTCTTATCAATATAGGTATATTTACCTTTGGATAAATGTAAAAGCTAGAGAAATGATGGAATCTCATGAAGTTAGGGAGTTGAATCCATGACTCATGTGGTAGAAGGGATTCACTTTAACTTGGTATAGTTAGAGTGAAGTGTCTACTATCTACATATTTTTGGTTCAACCAATCTTTAGATATGAATTTATGAAGCCGACTATGTCTACACATCATCTTGCTCCTGAAATGTCGGGATGACACCCCGGGGTTGCTAAACTCATTTCTTAGTGTATAATGCCTCTAAATTCATGGAATAACTTGCTTTCGTTAGATATACACTCGAGTTAGATGTGTGAAAAAAGCTCTCTAGTGAATTCATACCAGGTTGTGAGCTCTAAGCAAAATACTAAGCACTTGCATTCCCAAAATAGAAAGTTTTCTCTCATTCCTTGCATATGCAAGTTATCTATTTTGATGCAAGCTTTTGGGGATGATGTTCCAAAGTATCTAGTGGTTGTAAATGCATTATTGTGAATCCAAGGGATTCTAATAAGCATCCGTGGATTGAACTTGGTAGGTGTAGAGTAGGTTTTGTGCAACATCAACTCATCTCTAGAGCATACGCAACCATCTCCTCACACTTCCTTGTCTTCAGTCCTCTGCAATAGAGAATATGTCTTTTGAGTTTAATGAATTTATGGCTACACATGAGATAAAACATCAATGAAAAATGACATATACACGTGAGAAAAATGGAGTTATGAGAGGAAGAAGATGTCTCACATGGCAATGACAAGTTGTATGGTCAAAAGCCAAGATTTACCACATAGCTTATGGCTTGAGGCTATTATTTGTGCAACATATGTACTTAATACATGTCCAAATAAAGCATTATAGTCTATCACTCCATATATGGCTTGGCATGTGTTGTATCCACACACTAAACCACTAACTATAATCTAAAAATGACTAGCTTCAATACTCAAGAACAAAACCATTAATTCTAAGCCCATAAGGGGTGAGAGATGCATGTATCCACCCAACCAACTCCGCCCATATATATAACTCTATCATAGGGGTTGCATGTACTTGGACACTTCCAAGTGTCTCTCCAAGTGTCTCTCATGTGGACACTTGTCTAAGGTCCAACCACATGGTTCACATTGATATTTTATCAAGTGAGCTTCCTCCTCTCATGTACACCCCAAGGTGTCACTAGGAGAAGCTTGTCCCAAGACTAAGATTCCCAAACCTTAGCATAAAGCAAGCCTAAGGTTAAAACCTTTCAAATGGGAGCCCAACTGATTTAATTAACTCAAAAATTCAAGAGATGTACTTGGAGTTACTTTCTCAATTATTTCTCATATAAATCCAAGGGTTCTCCTAGGGACTTTGAATCCTTAAAAACGATGCTTGGGCCCATATTTATAGAAAATTCTTCTCCCCTTTAAAACATTATATCCTAGAAAATATGTATAAGTATATTATGTGGAGTATACCCTGTGCACTATGACCAATCTTGATGATCATGGTCTACATCTCTCTAATTTGCATCTTTATTAGAAGGGGATTCTATCTTGTATTGGATTTGGAAAGAGGGGAATCTGTGTGTGGAGTGATCTAAGGGTTTCTCAATATATCCATCTAACAATTTCATTGGACTTTGAGGTATGTAGAAGCATATGAGCAACAAAAGGAAGAAGAAGCTCAGGGAATGACACAATACTAGATGTGTTACCAAATGAATGTACAAGGATAAATGACCCATTATGGTTGAATAAGTATATATGAGTCGAGGGAAAATACCTCCTATGAGGGGGAAAAAGTGCCCCAATAATCCTAAGGGTGTTCAAACACATCACTATTAAAATAGGTGAACAAATCCCCTTTATGAGTGATGTGCTAAAAAAGGAGCAAGAAATCATCTATAAGGAAGTATCAAACTATATGGAAAGAAATAATCTAAAAAAGGAAGTAAGTACAAAGCTTTATAAAGAGATCAAACGTCTCCTTAGGCAAAGCCTTTGTGAAAAGGTTTGAAACATTATCTTGTGTGGGCACATAGCCAAATTGATCCTTCTAGTAGAGAGTCTCTCCCTAGCAATAATGATAGTTCACCTCAATATGTTTCATGCCAGCTTGGAACATAGGGTCCCTTGCAACTACCAATGCATTCTGTCTATCAAAAAAGGTGGTAGTGGAAGAAGATTGACCAACGCACAAATTAGCCAAAAGGTGTGAGCCACACACACTCAAAGTCACTATGAAAGTTGCCCTATACTCAACCTCACAACTAGAAGTGTCCATGATAAGCTACTTCTTGCTTAACCAAGCTAGGCATGAACTACCAAGCATGAAGCAAAAACATGTTGTGGACACATAATTATAATAGAAACTAGCCCAATCTAAGTCATAAAAAGCATGTAAATCTAGTGGTAAGGATTCCCCTTGGGATAAAACAATGCAAGTAGCGGCATACCACTCAAGTAGCGAAGGGTGTGCTTAATAGCTTGCCAATGCTTTATGCCTAGGAAATGCATAAAGCTACTCATCTAACAGACATCAACTAAATATCATGCAGAGTTATGCATAAGTAAATCAAGCATCCAAAAGCTTGCTAGTAGAGAAAAACATCAAATGCATCTCCAACATTCAACATATACAACAATGATAAAAATTACATCATCTATGTGCTTTACATATAAGGTGCTCTTTGTTGGAATGTTCTCAATACCATGTGCCAACAATTAGGCATGTAGCTTCTCATACCAAGCATGTTCTGCTTCCTTCAATCCATATCATGTCTTTCAACCTACACACTTTGTTTTCATGCCCTTTTTGAACAAAACCATATGGCTAGAATGCATACACTTCATGTAAATCACCTTCCAAAATGTATTTTTAATGTCCAATTGAGGTACATTCCAATTATGATGAGTTGCAAGTGCAAAAATGCTATGAATGGTGGTCATTTGGCATGTGGGAGATGAAGTGCACATGCCGAATCATTCATAGATTTTGCATAATATATGAGTTTTAACAACCCACAATATAAAATGCCAAAAGCAATAATAACACAACCATTTGAGAGATCACGAAATGTATATCTATCATCAATAAATATGATAACTAAGGCAATCTTGGCAAGCACTGAAAGTGATAATATATTTTTCTTGATATGTGACATATATGAGGCATCTAGAAATGTAAAAGAACTGCCATTAGTAGTATTCAAAATAATCTTCCCAGCTTCCATTACAAGATAAGAGGAGTTAATAGCACATGCGATAGTATTCCCTATAGGACCAGGTTCAAGTGAACTAAAGAAACTACACTACGAGGTAATATGTTTGGTTGCACCACTATCAAAGTACCTGACATCGAAGCCTACTATAGACGTACACTCATCTTGAGAAGATAATTCATAGATGCAAACAATAGTGAATGCCCATTCTTCATTCTAAAAAAGATCAGCAGACTATGTTTAAGGTGTAGAGGTCTCTCCAATAACCATTCTAACCTCTTTCTCGTTTGCCTCTTTTGTAGCCAGTTTAGGATAACTCTTTTTGACATGACCATTTGCCTTATAGTACTTGCAAAATTCTTTTTGTTTTTTTTTCTATTATGTTTGTCTTCTTGCTTTAATTGTGTAGCATTAGCAAATTTCTACTTACTAGTAGATGAGATCCATTTACCTTTGCCCTTCTGACTAGCTAAGAAAACTTGATCTGCAACATGCATAATTGATGTATTCTTCCTAAAATAATCTTCTTGTAGCAAAACAGGGATTGAATCCTCAAAGGTTAAGGCATTTGGTTTGCCTCTCATATCAACTAAAGATTAGAAGAAAAAATCTAATATGAATCTTGAAGATTGTTAAGAACAGTTTGCACAAGTGAACTATTTGGCAAACTTTCATCAACAAAAATAAATTTTTATTACAAATCCTTGATCCTTATCAAAAAAATTATCCATTGAATCTCCTTCATTGATATGCTCGTTCCCCAATTGCTTTTGGAGGTAAGCAACATGAGTCTTGTTTCTTGCCTATTATGATGTTGTACAAGTATCTGAAGCATCTATTGTTATTTTACATGAGTGAATGTGAGGGATACTAGCTCATTTGACATACAAAGCTGTTGGAGTTAGACGTCTGCGGAAGCACGTGAACAACACAAGGAAGAAGAAGAAACTTGGAGCACAACGGACAATACTGAATGTATTACTAGAGAATGTACAAAGATAAGTAGCCCATTAGGGCAATAGGCATATATACAAGCCGGGGAAAAAACCTCCTAAAGAGGGAAAAAAAAGTGGCCCGGCGGTCCTAGTGTGTTCACACACATCACCACCTAAATATATCAACAAATCCCCCCTGGGAGTGATGCGATGAACAACGAGCTGGCACTCATGTATAAGGAAGTGCCAAGCTATGTAGAATCAGTCCACAAAAGGAAGTAAGACCAATGCTTTGCGAAAAGCTTCAAACTTCTCCCTAGGCAGAGCCTTCGTGAAAAGGTCTACAATGTTCTCCTGTGTGGGCACATATGCCAAGCTGATCTCCCCAGCAGAGAACCTCTCCCTGACATAATGATAATGCACCTCAATGTGCTTAGTGCGAGCATGGAACACAGGGTTCCTCGCAACTACCAATGCACTCTGACTGTCAGTGAAGATGGTGGTGGCAAAAGACTGACCAACACCCAAATCAGCCATAAGGCATCTGAGCCACACACACTCAACAGTAGCTGTGAAAGCTGCCCTATACTCAGCCTCACAACTGGAAGTGGCCACAGTAGGCTGCTTCTTGCTCAACCAAGATATACATGAGCTACCAAGCATGAAGCAAAAGCCACTAGTGGACACACGAGTGTCATAGCAACCAACCCAGTCTGAGTCAGAAAAAGCATGAAAATCTGGCAGTAATGATCCCCCCTTGGGATAAAACAGCCCAAGTAGCCAAGTACCACTCAAGTAGCGAAAGATGTGCTTAACCGCCTACCAATGCTTGACACCTGGGCAATGCATAAACTTGCTCATCTGTGAGACAGCAAACTAAATATTTGGCCGAGTAATGCATAAGTAAATCAGGCATCCAACAGCCTGCTGATAGAGGACATCATCAAATGCATCTCCACAATCATGAAGACTCAATCGTAAACCTGTCTCCATAGGAGTGGCAATAGGCTTACAGTCTTCAAGGCCAAAACACTGCAATAATGTGTCAATATATTTTGTTTCACACAAAGCCATTCCACCATCAACTTGCATAAACTCAATGCCAAAATAGTGATGCAAATGCCTGAAATCAGACATTTCAAATGAGGCATGCAAATCAACCTTAAAATTAGCAATATGCCTCTCATGAGGACCAGTCAGCAGCATGTCATCAACATAAACCACAATGATCAGAAGTACATCATTAGCACGCTTAACATATAAGGTGCTTTCAGTTGGACTGTTCTCAAAACCATGTGCAATCAGATAGGCATGTATCTTCTCATACCAAGCACGTGGTGCTTGCTTTAAACCATATAATGCCTTCTTTAACCTGCACACCTGGTTTTCATGCATGTTTTGCACAAAGCCACAGGGCTGAAAAACATACTCTTCTTCATGCAAGTCACCATTTAGAAATGCAGTTTTAATGTCCAACTGATGTACATTCCAACCATGATGGGCTGCAAGTGCACAGATGCTCCGAATAGTAGTCATATGGCATGTAGGGGCAAAGGTCTTATCAAAATCAATGCCTCTTTCCTGTGCATAGTTCTTGCCTTTTCAATATCAGCTCTCTCATCAATAAGTGCATCATGTAAATCTGCATCAAAAATGGAATGATCTGCATTGTCACATGAAACCTGCAAAGGTTGAGAAGTTGCCTCATTAGGACCAGCACTAGACCATCCACCTATAAAAAGAGGCAGCAAAGTATCATACATGTCTTTGGGGCTAACAGATGTCTCCTTAGTACATGAAAGCAATGGCTGAATAGCATCTTCCACAAAAATAATATCACGGCTAACCATAATGCGTTTATTCTGTGGATGATACAGATGATAGCCTTTACTTTCAGCACTGTACCCAACAAAAATACATTTTACTACTTTATCATCCAATTTTCTGCAATGTTGCTCAGGCACTAATGTATATGCCAAACAACCAAAAACACACAGATGTGCAACAGATGGCTTGCAATCATGCCAAGCCTCATATGGAGTGATAGATTGCAGCGCTTTAGTGGGACACCTGTTAAGTACATATGTTGCACACATGACAGCATCAAGCCAGAAACTATGTGGCAATGCCTAACTCTTGACCATACACCTCGTCATCTCCATGAGTGACCTGTTCTTTCGTTCAACAACTCCATTCCATTGAGGTGTATACGGGACTATACACTGGTGTTTTATCCCACATTCAGCCAGAAATGCATTAAAATTAGAAGACATATATTCGCCCCCCTCGATCAGAACAGAGGGTGCCCATTTTACATGCTGACAGATTTTCAGCCAAAACCAAAAACTGTTTGAAGCACATGAACACTTCGGACTTTGCCTTCAATGGATATACCCATGCATGCCTGGAAAAATCATCGATGAAAGTCATGAAGTAAAGATAATTTCCAAAAGAAGGTGTCTGCATAGGACCACAGACATCACTATGTACAAGCTGCAATTTCTGAGTAGCCCGAACTGAACCATCTTTTGGAAAGAAGGAACGCTGCATTTTGCCCAAAGTACATCCTTCACAAACATGTTTTCCAGGTGCCTCAAGTTTGGGCAAGGAGGACACCATTTCAGATTTCTGTAGGCATAGCAAACTAGCAAAATTTAGATGACCAAAGCGTGCATGCCAAAGCTTTGCATCTGACATAGCCTGAGAATCATGCACTGCACATGTCAAATCATTCACAGATCTTTCATAGTCTATGAGCTTATACAGCCCACGATTTTTGATTTTTTCTCATCTTTATCTTGGTTCTTTGAATGTGCAGCATTTGCTGATTTCTACTTACTAGTAGAAGAGCTCCATTTTCCTTTGCCCTTCTCACTAGCCAAGAAAGCTTGATCTGCAACATGCATAATGGACCTATTTTGTCTGGACTGATCCTCCTGCAATAGAACAGAGACTAACTCCTCAAATGACAAGGCATTTGGATTGCCTTTCATCTCAACCAAAGAGTAGAAGCAAAACTCTGATATGAATCAGGATGACTATTCAAAACGGTCTGCACAAGTGAGCTATCTGGTATAACCTCATCAGCAAAAATCAACTGTTCCTTTAAGTCTTTGATCTTTATTAGAAAATTGTCCATGGAATCACCTTCATTCATGTGCTCACTCTCCAACTGTTTTTGGCGGTAAGCAACACGAGCCTCATTCCTAGCTTGGTACAATGTGGTAAGAGTATCCCAAGCATCCTTAGCTATTCTGCAAGAGCGTATGTGAGGAATGCTGGCATGTTTGACAGAAAAATCTATCAATGAATGTGCATGGGCATCTCTACCATCCCAACAAATTTGCTCTGCAGTGGGTGCAATAGAAACTACAGCACGAACAGGAATATGCAGAATATCATCTTCGACACCTTCTGCATCAGCTTCAGTACCTGCAGTTGTAACAATTGCAAGTGTGATAGGACGTTTTTCAACACCCTGCACAATGTTCCATAGTCCTTTTGCAACTAATACATGTCACATCATATAAGCCCACAACAGGTAGTTGGCACCATCCAACTTATCCTCAACAACCAACATACGGAATACATCACTGCTTTCAGCCATTGCCGGTGACTAAAATACCTTGATGCAAAAAATTGACTGTATCTCAAAAAATTGAACGGAATTGCCCAGATGAGTTTTGCTAAACCTGTAGCAGACTTCGAGACGCTTATATTGGCAAACCAAAATAGGTATATACCTTTGGCACCACACAGCGAAGATGTTTTGATCTCGGAAACATGCTGAGTATGCTCACCAAAATTCGTGCGATTCTGAGACTACAACCGGAGGAGTGTCGATGGCGCCCTAGACGAAGCGATGACCTACTCTGATACCAATTGTTGGAGTTAGACGTCTGTGGAAGCACGCGAACAGCATAAGGAAGAAGAAGAAGCTTGGAGCACAACACACAATACTGAATGTATTACTAGAGAATGTACAAAGATAAGTAGCCCATTAGGGCAATAGGCATATATACAAGCCAGGGGGAAAAAACCTCCTAAAGAGGGAAAAAAGTGCCCCGACAGTCCTAGTGTGTTCACACACATCACTACCTAAATATATCAACAAAAGCTATCAATGCAAGTGCATGTGCATCTATGCCATCTCAATAGATTTGTTTTCTAGTAGGTGTAAGAGGAGTCACAACATGACCAGGAAATTGAAGATCATCATTTTCAACACCATTCTTCATCACCTTCAATCATTGTATTTGTAGGTGTAGTACTTTTTCTACCAATAAAGAACATATCATGCATGCCCACAATGGGTAATTAGTACCATCCAACTTACAAAGCTATCAATGCATATGCATGTGCATGTGCATGTGCATCTTTGCCATCTCAATAAAGTTGCTTTACAGTAGGTGCAAGAGGAGTCACAACACGACCAAGAAATTGAAGATCATCATCTTCATCACCTTCAATCATTGTATTTATAGGTGTAGTAAGATGTTTCACAACATCATGCACAATGTTCCAATGCCCCTTTTCTACCAATACATGATGTATCATGTATGCCCACAATTGATAATTAGTACCATCCAACTTATCCTCAACACCCAACATATGCAATACATCATTGCTTTGAGCCATGGCTAGTGTCTAAATACCCTGATGTGGAAAATTATCTATATCTCAAAAAGTTAAATAGAAACACCCTATCAAGCTCTACTATATCTATAACAAACTTTGAGTCATTGCAATAGTGCATTTGGAGACCAAAATGAGCTCAAATCAAAATTTTGGTATGACAAAGCAAAGATGTTTTGAACTGCTAATCACCATAAGTACGGTCACCACTTTTGGTGCGATTTTGAGATTGTGATCCGAGGGGTGTGAAAAATGCCCTAGAGAAAGAGGCGACCTACTCTAATACTAATCGTTGGAGTTCAAGGTCCATGGAAGCACATGAACAACACAAGGCCTATTGATTAAGATAGGATTTATCCTATTTCATAGCTAAAAATAGAGAGGATCTAGTTGTGAAAAAAATGATAAAATTAGCTCCAAAAATGCTAGAAGGGGATTTACAACAACTAGACACTAGGATCTTAACAAAAAAAGCAAAACTTAGATGTGAAAATATGAAAGTAGTTAAGGGAAAAAATATGGAATCATATTAAAATGATGTTTCTCCCTTTACACAAGTGATAGGAGACTAGAATCAACCACCAAATGGAAATAATAAGTGGGATATGCAATTTAAGATAGACATCAAGATAAGTGACTAGGTATTAATTTCATTGTATGTTACTTTGAATGAGGTTCTAAAGAAAAAACCTTAGTCAATTCCATGGATGAGCATGGATCAGCCTATTCATAGGCCTCACAAATCTTTATCAGTAATAGATCCTTTATTATATATGTACCAATGAATAAGATTGGGGGTTATTATGAAGGAGAAGAAGGAAATATTTTGCTCTCAATAGAGTTTAAAGATTAATAAAGTTTCTGCTATCTTGGATAGTGGAGCAAGGGTAACTTTTATGTTCAACAAGACATGGAAAGAATGGGCTCCACCTAGACCTTCACTAGAATGAGGGTGAAATTTGTTGATATATTTAGGAAATGATGTATACGAACACACTTAGGACCATCGAGGTACTTCTTTCCCTCGTTAAAGGTTTTTCCCCCATCTTGTATATACATCTATAAACCGAATGGATCAGTTATCTTTGTACATTCACTTGGTAATACATTCAATATTGTATTGTTCTCCAAGTTTCTTCTTCATCCTTCTACTGTGAGAAGTGGAGAATGACATGCCTGGGACTCACCTCCCAGCCTATATATAGCCCTTGCTTAGTCACCATCTAGAGTTCTCTCTAGGGTCCCTCTACTCATCTGGCCATCATGAGTAGGTACCTCATATGAACTCTCTGGCTTTTGGCCTTGGCTATCCTCCAAGCAAGAAACTTCTCATTCCTCCAAGCATGTACATCTCTGGAATATAACACCCTCTCCCCCTTCTAAAGAACATTGTTCTCAATGATATACAAGGAGCTATAAGCCTGGGAATCAAAATATATGATTCCAAATAATAAGAGTAGAGTGTGCTAGGTGTGTGAAATACTAGATAATAAAAAAGTGGAAAACCCGTCTCTCTGCTTCCTATGTAGCATTTCCATCCATAAATAGTAGTCCTTGCCTTGGGCATACCGTAAGAATCCCTCTGAGGCCCAATGAGTCCATATGTGCACAACACAAGTGTTGGTGCAAACTCCAAGCCCACACAATTGGCTTGAGGTTCATAAAGATGTGAGGTTACATGAAAACCATTGCTAGTGGAGATTTACCTCTTTACCTTTGTAAAAGTCATTTCTTTTTTACTTGAGAATATTTGTATCACCTACCCAAAAAAGTCATGGACTTGTTAGTTAAGAAAGTAACAACTACATTGAGGGAATATCTCCTAGAATGGAGGTTCACTTTTAGAGAGAGCCAAAAGTTGAATTCAAATTCAAATTTGAATGGAACACTTATATAAACTCACTTGAAAAGTTGCGGTTAGTCTAATCAATTCCCAAGCTCTCCATTGCCATTTTGTTTATGTGTAAGGCATACATTGTAGCCTATACTAATCTCTATCATAAGGCTATGATTACCAAGCCTATGACCTTGTACAACATTGTTCATTAATACATTATACCTACATTGTTCATCTATGATATCTCTGTTATTGTCATTTCTCACTGTCAACTTGTGCTGCTCATATCTCACTCATTTCTCCACCAAATTCAATGATCTATAGCTTATTGGAATCAGCTCCAAGCTATCTACAGCTGATAAAATTTGGAGTAAATCCATTCAGCCAATTTGGAGAAAAGTGTGTCGAAGCACTCACTAGTCAAACTCTACAGAGGTCCTAAAAAATCGGGGGTAATGATTAATTTGCTAAATTAATCTCTGTGTATAGTGCATCATTTCAAGTGGTTCCACTTGGAATCATTAGCTTTCAAGGCTAATTAGATACTTCTAAAAGGAATTTTTCCAATTCCTACTGTACTGATAGCACTGAGCATTACAAGCAGTAGGTGTATGATCCAAAATAGAAGGTTTTCTTGGATTCTTCTATTTAGAAGTAGTCTGTGTTGATTCAATCTTTTCATATATCATTTTCAAAGTACATAGGCACTTTTATGGTGTCATTGGAAAGCTAAGGGGGTCCACATATCAACTCTAAAGCTAGAAGGGGCTGGTACTAAGCAGGATTTGGTAGTACCTACTCATCACTTGGAGTGTCCATACATCTTCCCAAACAGTGGTATCAGAGCAAATCTAAGGTAAAATGGGAGATGGTTTTCCTTCTTTCATTGATGAATTGAACAAGAACAACTATTCACCCATGAAACCAAGCTCAACAAGAATGGAGACTCGTCAAGAGGTAATAGCTCTTCTGCTAAAAATAAGTCTAAAGAGAAAGGCAAGAACAAGAAGCTAGAAGATGAAGGAACTACCTCCCAAGCCAACTATGCAGGGACAGGTAGATCATCAAGAGGAAGGGGCAGAGGAGGTAAGCAAGGTAGGGGGAGACCTTATAACTCCTCACCATGCAATATTTGTGGTTTATCAAATCATACTATAGATGAGTGTTTCAAGAACTTCAAGAACCAGAGAGGTAGAGGTTATCAAAGAGGTGGATACACACAATCAAGAGGTAATAACCACCAAGGATACAACAACAACTACAATAGCAATTACCACGGTGGATACAAATCCAGAAAGGATTACAAAAACTACACAGAGGAGCAAGAAGATTCTCTTTTGATTATGAACATGTCTTCAAAACCAGGTATAAATGATGACCATCTCTTCTACATTGACTCAGGATGCTCAAATCATGTGGCAGGCAATGTAGCTCTTCTCTTTGACCTTGAGGAACCAAAGGGTAAGCATCAGGTACAAACAGGTGATGACACCAAGCACTCAGTGATTAAAGTTGGAAATGTTAAGACCTCTTATGGGAACAAAAATCTGTTGAGTAGGGTTCTATATGTACCAACTATTACCAAGAATTTGATGAGTGTTGGACAGATTGTGGAAAAGGGTTTGCAGGTTAGATTCAACCAATATGGAGCATTTGTGGAGGATCCCAAGCATGGATTCAAGAGAATTGCCAAAGGAGAAAAGACAGGTAGACTTTTCACTTTTGAACTTGAGGATACAAGGAACATTGCACTTTATAGTTATAAAGATCAAACATTATCAGAGCTTGAAATTTGGCACAAAAGATTAGGGCATGTAGGTGAAAGAACCTTGAAACAAATATGCAGAGATCAATGTGTGCTTGGGATACCTAATGTATCCAAGCAACACATGATTTATAAATGTGGTGCTTGTCAGTTTGGAAAGTCTCACAGGTTACCCTTCTCAAGGAAAGGCTACATGCATGAGGACTACCTAGAACTTGTTCATACAGATGTATGGGGACCAAGCAAGGATCCCTCAATCTCTGGATCAAGGTATTATGTATCTTTCATTGATGATTATAGTAGGTGGAGTGTATTGTACTTTATGAAGCACAAAGATGAAGTATTCAGTTGCTTTAAAAAGTATCTTGCACTTGTTGAGAATCAAACAGGGAAAAATATAAAAAGGCTAAGGTCAGATGGAGGAGGTGAGTACTTCTCAAATGATTTTGATGCATTCTTGCAGGATAGACGAATTAAGAGAGAAATTACCACAAGGTATAATCCTTAGCAGAATGGGGTAGCAGAAAGAAGAAATAGATTGATTGTTGAGATAGCTAGGTCAATGTTAAATGAGAAAAAATTACCTAACTATTTGTGGGCAGAGAGTGTATCTACTGCCACTTATTTGGTAAACAGGTTGCCATCCAAATCTCTTGATGGGATGACCCCTTATGAAGCATGGCATGTATAGCTCAAGTGTAAGCACCACCTCATTTACTTGTCAATCCGCGGAGACGTGAGGACCGGTATGAAGACACGAGCAAGTGAAGGCACAAGTGCGTGAGTGAAAGCACACAAACATGCACACACATACACACACACGCGCACAAGGTAAGATCAAAAAGAGGAACAATGGAAAGCTTCGATTGCCAAAGAGTTCTCTTACAAAGATCTATTCTCTAACAAGCTAACCTCAAAAATGAGCTCTCTAGCTCTTTTTATAGTTTTTTGACTGGTTTTGGCCCAGACCTAGTGTCCGGCCTAGTTAAAAATTAGGTTCCTAGGCTTATTTGAGGGCTCAAATGAAGTCTAAAAATTATGAAAATTGGTAGGATGATACTTCTAATACTCCTCAAGCTCGAGGACTCCTCGGATTGAACAAAATGGAGTTACAAAAATAAAAAATGGTATTTACAATGGTTTTTAGTGATGAAAATCACTATTTTTATAGGGATTTCTTCTGAAAATTTGACATACACTTCTTGGAGCTCCCTACTTGCTCCTTCTTCTTGTGTGTCCACCTCTTTGATGTGCTCCTGTGCTTTGTCCTTGACCTTTAGCTTCAACACTCCCCCCCCTCTCGAGTTTGTCATCCCTGACAGACCCTTGTTGTAATGGTTGTTCCATGTAGTGCTTTGAGAGGTAGTGTCTGTTCGGTAGGAACAAGAGCCGTCTACCTTCCAAATGTGGCAGGGTTGGTTGTCCGATTCTTCATTTGTCACTTAAAGCCTTTGGAAGTTGTTGTCCCTTGGTATGCGCTCCTTCCTTGGATTCTAGCATGATTGGGTCGTTGTAAGTCGCCATTGATGGCCTCTACATCTTCTTAAGATGATGTGCATAGTAATCATGCCAAGTACTAATAACCCATAATGAATGATGGGTAACTGTGTTTGTGCATGGATTGAGGAAAATTTATGCCTTGTGCATGGCCTTGTAATGTAACCCTATAGATGCTTACTTGGAAAATGCATTGGAAGAAGTATGGTGCAAAAATTGGGGTCTTGAGCTAAGTGATCAAGGGTATGCCGACGAAGAGGTTTCCTAATCTATCATGGTTATGGTGTTGCCAAGGTAAAAGATACTTACCATGGTGAAGCATCGATCGATGTTTATCTCGTCATGTTGTGCTCCTGGCATTTGTGATGGACATTGTTGATGAATGTCCGTGTTGAGGATCCACTGATGAAATTCTTTGAGTGTCTGGTCTTGTCTACACTCTTCAAAGCAACATTTGCCAAATACTGAGAATTGAATTTCTTTATATTCCTTGACAAATGACATTGGGTAACTACACCAAGCTTAGTTTCAAATCTTCTCGTTAGCTCACCATAAGCAGGAGTCTTCTCATCCAGTATACATATAAGGATTTGCAGTGTACCAAAACTACCCTTTGCAGATATCTCCTTGGATGCTCTCGTACATACAGTAGTTAAGCATCGCTCAAGTTGTGGACCTTCAAGCTCTTCCCTCCTACCATGGTAAGGGGAAACAGTAGTTGTGGATTCCCTTTTCATGCCAGGTGCTTGACATCTACCAGATAAGGCAGCAATAATATCATCTGCTAGCCGAGACACACTTCTATCAAAACTGATAAATGCCCAGTAATCAATGGTTCCACCTTCAACTAAGCATGACTCATTCATGTTACATGAGCCAAACCTGGGAAGAATCTCTCTCTCTCTCGTCTCTTTTTCTCTTTTTTTTTCTTTTTTTTTCTTCCCCCCCTTTTTTTTTAAGCCAATGTCACCAAACAAGAAGACAGATGTTAGTATCAGAAAAAATAATTGACATATGTCAATGTGCTCTTGTGCATGGGACTTTCAAATGTGTCTATGGACGGCCATGTAATGTGGCCCTATATTCATGCATACTTGGGAAATGCATGACATGAATGGTGCAAAAGATAGGGTTGTGCACGGAGCACATGGTTGTCACTCGTCAAGGCTTTTGATGTTATTTGCGGATGTTGAGGCCATCTATCGTGGAGGTATCCATTGGATCTCGAGATGACAATTGATCCTTCCTCCTTATGGGGATCCATTTGAGAACAATCTGCGACTGTGTAGTGAGCACCTTTGGCCTATTCATCCTTGGCTGGTTTCATGATTGTTGTGTCCCTTGTGGTTGGCGCTTTGGTTTTGTAGGGGCCGCTGATACTTTTGGCTTCCAAACCCATACCTCTGTGGCTGGTCACCTGACTCACGTTGAAGAGGTTAGTTGGTCTACTTTTGTTCTTGGTGTTTGGTTCTGACCTTTGCCTCGCCTTGGCTTCTTTGTTGAGACTTTTCGCGTATGGGAGAGCATAGGCTTTTGCGGACGTAAGAGCTTCCTAGGTACCCACATGTGTAATCGCCCTTGTTGAGCTGCAACTAATTTCTTAGGCACCCAAATTTGTCAGATATCTTGTGGTTGAGCTTGTCCGAGCTTCTTCCTTCGTCTTCTGGCCTGGTTGGCTTGCCTGGATGGGATTTGTGGGGGAAAGGCTGGAGGTTCCTCTCCTTTGCGTACCCAAATTTGCTTCTTAGGTTGAACAACTGGGGATGCTTTACTCTTTGAAGAAGAAGGAGGGTTTGCTTGCCTTTGTGACTCTCCTTCCATGATTGAGTCCGTCTGGATCATAGAGTGTTGGACACAAACAACATCTTGCTCATGAAGATTAGTCTTAGAGGAACTAAGAGAGTGTGTGGTGCCATGATCTACGAGCATACAGTTCTCTAATTCTAATGTAATGCATTGTTCATGTACCCAAACTTGAAGAATTCGGCTTCGGAGGTTTAAGTTAACTGCATGGTCATAGATCCAATCTTGCCCCGAGACAAGTGGTTTGGTCAGGTACTCATCTTGACACACCAACACTTTGACTTTCATTGGAACATCATGAAGGTAGATGGGAAGTTCCACCTCGCCCAAACAAGGCGTTTCCACACCTCCCAATCCTATGAGATAAGCTTCTATGGGATTGATGTTCAACTGCAAGTCTTGGCAGTAGGACAGTCTAACTGCACTACTTGCTGCACCTGAGTCAATCAATGCTTTCACAGTCCTTGCACCCTTTCCTTGTCCTATCTCTATGGTCACAAAGGGTCGTCGGTCAATGACTTGAGAAGTAATTATGCCTGATTTTCGGCACATATCCATATGATATTTTGGGGCTTTTGAGTTGACATCTAGGCCTAGTCGCCTTAACTTATTTCGCCTAATACGCTCTCTGGCCTCTACCTGTGCTTCTTCCCTCACCCTTAACTCCTCTTCTTTTCGCTTCTTAGTAGTGTTGAGTCTTGTAAGCATATCCTCTGTAAGAGATTCTTGGTATAACTTGACTCTACATCCACTAATATAGTTTGGCAAGATATCTCCTTCTAGAGTGGCCAAATGAACTGCACCGCTAGTGGAAATTCTATTAATGATCATGGGTCAGTATCCTCTTTTTTCCAACTTACGAGCATGTTGCTTTAGCGTATAAACCAACACTAAGTCTCCTTCTTTCAACCCTTTATCCTTGATGTGTGCATCAAAATAAGGCTTTTTTCTTTTCTTTGCAACATAGATGCCTGCTGCTGCTTGTAGCCTCGTCTCACCTAAGCGTTCTAAATCAAAGATCCTAGAGGACAACTCATGTCCATTCCACTCATGCTCTTGTGCTACCTTTAATGTTGGGATTAGGAAATCTAATGGTAGCACAACATCCTGTCCAAAGACCATCTAAAATGGGGTGGCATTGAGTACCGTTTTATAGGCAACTCGATAAGCCCACACAACATGATGAAGTTGTTTGTCCGAGTTTGAACGTTTATTATTTACCAGATTTGTTAATACATTACATAGGATCTTATTTGTCCTCTCGGCTTGTTCGTTAGCTTGCGGATGATAAGGGGTAGACTTCTTATGTATCACCAAGAATTCTTGGAGAAGATTTTCAATGACCTCATTCAAGAAGTGTGTGCCTCTATCGCTCACTAACTCTATTGGTAGCGCATATCTCGTGAACACATTCTTGAATAAGAACTTAGTCGTAGTCTTAGCATCATTCTTTGTTGTGGCTTTCACTTCTACCCACTTTGTAAGGTAATCTGTGGCTACAATAATAGACTCTGCATGGGAGTTTCTAGTTGGGGGGTTAATAGGACCTATGAAGTCTATGCCCCACTTTGAAAATGCACGCCCTCCCATCATTGGCCTCAAACGCATCTCGTCTTTTCTAACTGGATATTGTGCACGTTGCATGTGTCACATTTCTTCACATAGGTATGAGCATCCATATGAAGAGTGGGCCACCAAAGTCCTGAGAATAGAATGGTCTTGATTACTCGATCAGCACCGAAGTATCCACCCGCAACACCGCTGTGTGTAGTTTCTAAGACTTTCAAATAGTCTGATTCGTGAACACACAATCTTAGATAACCATCCTTGCTTCTTCGATATAAGTTGTCTCCAACTAAAGCATAGTCCTGAGCCTCTTGCTCCATGCTTCGTCGCCTTGCTAGACTAGCCTCTTTGGGTAAGGTTCCCGATCTCATAAACTCTACCAATGGAGCACTCCAATCAGGAATTAATGACACTTGATAAAGGGTGACATGCTCCACTGGTGGTCTCTCTCTGCACATTGGACAATTCTTAATCCACTCATGTATTTCTTTGTCCATGCTAGGCCAATACACTCCTAAACGTTTCAGATTTTGTAATTTGCGTTGTTTAGAATAATGATTTCCTAGCAATCCTTCATGAGCTTGTTGTAAGCAACTACTATGTTCATCGTCCTCAACACAACAAGCTAATACACCTTCAGTATCTTATTTGTACATGCTTCATGCCAATATGTGATATTTTTGTGATTTTATAATTTCTTCTTGTGATGTTTTCACATTCTTATTTGCAGGGCCGAAGGTTAGGACTGGTACCAACTTATTTGCCCATTTAGGAACAACTTCTAAATTGAACAGATAAGCATCGGGTAATTCATCAGACACTCCTAGTGATGATTCTCTTGAAGTGATGCGAGAAAGGTGATCTGCCCGAAGGTGGGTTCTACCTTTCCTGACAACAACTTCAAAGTCATATTCCATTAGTAAGAGGAACCATCTTACTAAGCATCCTGTATTGCAAGGTTTATTGAACAAATATAAAAAGGCTTGATGATCAGTGAAAAACTTGAACTTATTGGCCAATAGATAGTGCCTAAACTTCTTCACGGCATATACCATGCCTAAACCTTCTCTCTCTGTTGTTGTATAATTTCGCTCAGCTGTAGTGAGCTGTCTGCTAGCATATGCTATATGCAAATCTAGATTTCCTTCACCTGTGGGTTGTGCTAGCACACATCCTATGGCATGATTGGATGCATCCACATGGACATGGAATGGTTTATTCCAGTCTGGAGTGGTAAGTATTGGTGCTGTGCACAAACGTCTTTTTAGCTCTTGGAAGGAGTTCTCGCATTCGTCGTTCCACTCAAAATTTATCAATAAGGCATAAATAGGTTTAGCTATGATTGCATACATGTGGATAAGCCTGCAATAATATCCACAATGGCCCATAAAAGCTTGTACCTCTTTAATGTTCCTTGGCCTTAGCAGCTCTGCTATGGCTGTAACTTTATCCTCGTCTGTGGATATTCCATTCTTTGAAACAATATGACCTAAGATTTTACCTTGTCATACCATGAACACACACTTCTCTGGGTTCAGACACACTCGATACTCTCTACACTTGTTGAAGATTTGTCTCAGCTCAGGGATATGATATTGTCATTGTTGGGAATGAGCACATAAATCATCCACATACACTTCTAAGCTCTTCCGCAAGAACTCTTTGAAAACATGACACATGAGCCTTTGGAATGTTGCAAGTGCATTGGTGAGCCCAAATGGCATCACACAAAATGCAAAGATTCCCCACTCTGTGGCGAATGCTGTTTTGTGTTGATCTTCAAGGGCAATGGCTACTTGATTGTAACCTGAAAATCCATCAAGGAAGCTATAAACTTCCTTGCCTGCAACACGCTCCAATAAATGTTTAGTGATTGGAAGTGGATAACTATCTCTGATCGTAGCGGCATTAACTTTTTTAAGGTTAATACACACTTGCAACTTCCCATTGTTCTTGGGCACCACTACTGGGGGATACCCATTCAGTATGCTCAATCTCATAGATAAATCCAGCTTCAATCAACCTATCAATGTCTTCTTTTATTTTAGTTGCATAAGTGTCGTTATATAAGTAGGGGTTCTGTTTGGTAGGCTTGGCATCAGCAATCATGGGGATCGTATGAGAGCATATTCTTGGATCTACCCCTTTCAAGTCTCTATAGTTCCACGTAAACACATCCCTATATTCCCTTAATAGAGCTACGAGCTCCATTTCTTCTCTTGCACTTAGGTCATCTCCTATATATGTGCATCTCTCTTCGTTCTCTTCAATGGTCACTACAATTTTCTTGGTCTTTTCTTTATTATCATATGATTCTCCTATGATGGCCTCTCTCTTAGGCATTCGTACCAAAATTTTGCGGTCATCAACTTCATATTTCTTGAAGTATTCTGGTACTTCAAACAATGATTCCTCCTCTTCTTGTTTCATTTCTTTTCTTTTCTTTTTCTTTTGACTGCTCTCACTTCCATCCTTTGACTGTACTGTTTGAATGCTTGTGAGAGGTTCTTCTTCTTTTTGGTTAAACACTCCTACATCTTCTAAATAGTGCTTTTCCGAGGTAAAGCAACTATCCATCACAATGGACTCTAGATCGTCATAGTTCTCTTCTTCTTCTATGACATCACTAGGGTCACATTCTTCTAGCAAGGGTTGACACATGAACACTGAAATATCATAATCCTCCTCATCACAATGAGGTGTCCATTGTTCTTCATTGACAGCAATGTCCATGGTGGCTAAGATTTTTGGCCACCCATGAGGCTCAAATTCCTCATCTGGAAAGATCATCGGTGTGTAGGTTGGGTCTCTAACTGGTCGATCTCTTGGCGAAGTTCCTTCTTCTCTTGCCTTTAAACGTTTTTCCTCTTCCTCTGTGACCTTGCACATCCACAAATGAGTATCTTCATGCAGCCATGATGGATCAGGAGAACTTTTTGAATGCACAGAGATGGAATCTTCTTTCGCTTTGTAGATGGGATTCCACTGTAGGGGTGGTACATCTCTGAAGGAGTAATCCTTCAAATTGACCGTGGTGGTGACCCCTAAGTGTTGTAAGTACAAGGAGTTGGTTCCCCAATCCTGTACTATTTGCAATTGTCGTAGGAAGGGTCTTCCTAGGATCATCTCATAGACATTATTTTTCTCAAAGTCACATATAGCAAATGTGTGTTCAAACTCTACACCACAAGTGGTTAGAGTTATCCCTTCGAGCAATCCTAGGGGCCTTTCAAAATGACCGTCGGCCATTTGAAGCTTCATTCTAGTTGGTCTTAATGTGGGTTTGCCCCATCGCTTCCACAAGGAGGTGGTCGCAATAGCAACACCAACGCCTGAATCTATGATTGCTTTGGTTGTGTAACCTTGGTAGGTATTGGAAGATAAGTATTACCTTCTTCACCCTCACACATGTCCCCTATTTCGTCAAGAGGAATCTCTAGAACTTTTTGCTTAGAGCCTGTTTTTGGCATATTGGAATCAAGTTCTGGAACCTGATCCTTCACATGATCCCATAGTTCAGGTTTTGCTTTTAGCAGCTCTTCTACCGTGAGATGACATTGAACCTTAGTGTTCTTCACGACATCAGTGTTCCTTGGGACCAATGAGTCTTCATGTCTTACCAGTATTGTGGGAGCTCTGATCTTAAGAGATTCAGATTCCCATGGGCCTGGAAATTGAGGCAGTTCTTCTAAGGTATTAGATTCAAAATCTAACCTTTCGTCTTCTTGTTGCTCCACTTGATCTCCGTAAATGGATGGAATGTCTTGGGGAAATTGATCATGAAGATCATCAATCTCAGGAATAGGAGGGGAGTTACCCTTCTCCTTTGCCCATTTCTCTTCTTGTATTTCCTGCAAGAACTCTTGAGAGTACTGTTGAATTGAAGGAGGTATTCCAGCATCCGTGGAATTAGGAACATAAGCTCCCATTGATGGTGAGCTTCCTCTTTCAATAACTGGTTGAGCCTGTGGAGGTAAAGAAACTTGTGGTTTATTTACCAACTGCTCTAATCTTTCTAGTAAGCCCTCGAAATGCAAATCCGGTTTGACAGAGTTTGTCTGATTGAACTTTTGACGAGTCTCGAGTATAGCTTGAGCTTGTTCTACCATTTTCATGCACATTTTCATCCGTTCAATCTCTAAATCTGCTCTAGGGTAACTCTTGTCTAGGTTTGCAACTATTGGCCCTTCTTGAAGACGAGCCTGGTGGGCCTTGAACATCATGTCCAAGCCTTCTGGGGTTGGATCTGCAAGAATAGACCCTAGCTGCGGCCTATTTACAATGGGTAGTGGGGTGAGATGAGGTGGAGTAGATGGAGTTTCAGTATGCGAGGGGCTTTGAGAAGCAATGTCATCTATTTTTATTTTCGCTTCTTTCAGGCTTTCTTTTAGTTCTGATAACTTTTTATTCCACTTGCGATTGGCCTTCTCTCTAGTATCCTTCCATGTTCTTGTTTTCCTCTTACTAGGTCCTCCCGATTCACTCGACTCTGATTGCTCTGCTAGTTTATCCTGTTTTAAGGCTTGTGCTCTAGTGAAAGCTTGTATAGGAGCCACATTACTACTACTTGAACTTGAATCAGCCACTAAGCCTACCACATTGATGGGTGTAATCTTGGGTGCACTGAAGGGGTTTCTTGGACAATCTCTGGGGAGATGGTCTTTGCCACATTCATGACAAAAGGCTTGTATTGTGATAGTCTGTCCTTGTCCCGGAGTTGATGGGTGGGGACATTCACGAATGAAATGGTCGCCCTGACATCTAAAACATGGTCCTCTAGGGGCTTGTGCTCTTACTTGTGCTCTTACTTGTCTCACTCTTCCAAGTATATGCATGTCTATCATGTTCTGTTACCAAGAACAAACTTTTTTAGGTGTTATCTAGGTAGACAACTAACTTTGCCTGGTATCTCTGGATCCTTGAACTCGTAGATGATGACTATACCCAATTGGCTAGGTTGATCTGGCTTGAATCTCCAAAAGGCTTCCTCTGTTTCTCTATTCAAGAATAGTTCTATGCTTTTGTTGTCTTGAGGGACCCAATATGGAGTGATCACTCTGGTCAAAATTGACTTACCTCTAGGAGTCTGGGGTCCTTGTCCTACATTTCCTTGTTCTAGGTCTCCTATCTCATTCTGATGAATGATGTTTCCGAACTCATCGGTCCTATCTGGTAGGTTGGTGACCACATACATGGTTCCTTCCTTATCAATGTATGAGCCCTCTTCGAACTTGACCACCGGGTGTTCAAGTCCAAAGGGTTGATCTGGATTTTTGAGTTGGACCATTGATCGCCTCAGGCCATCCTCATAGATGTGAGCACCTAATCGGTTGGTCCGAATATATTCCAATTGTGTCTTATAGGAACCTTCTGGTATTTCTAGATGGGTAGTTCCTGACCCACCTGCAGGTTTCCCCATGCTAAAAGACATTTCTGAGTCACTTGTGTCAGAGTTTAGTACGTAAGGACAACCACTTAGTTGTTGTGCCCAAGACCTAGCTGTATGGTTGACACTATACTGAGAAGATCTAATGCATTGTCTATCCTTGCCCAGGTGTCTACCAGATCTTTGGTTCATAAGCTTTGGTTAAGAGTCCAAAATTTCCCCTTGGTATGGTTCAAAATCCTTTGGAGTCCCCTTGGTTCCCTAGGGGGTCAAAACAGGCAAACAATGGATGAAAACGTTATGTCAAATCAGGCTCCTGGGGGTCAAAACAGGCAAACAACACCTTTTGGAAAAAATCATGATTTTGTGTGAAAATCGCAATTTTGTGAGATCAAGAGAATCGCGATGCTGTGAAATCCTCAAGAGAATCGCGATGCTATGAAATCCCCAAGAGAATCGCGATGCTGTGAAATCAAGAGAATCACGATTCTGAGCAATCCCCAAGAAATGCGCTTTTGAGTGAGAATCGTGTTTTGAAAATCGCGATTTTGTACTTTAGAGAATCGTGTTTTTTTGGCTGAAAATCGTGATTTGTGAAAATCACGATTTTGAGCCCATTGAAAATCGTGTTTTCTCATAATCGTCTTGTTGACATGAAAATCGCGATTTTGGATGAAAATCGTGTTTTTTGAAAATCGCGATTGTCAAGAGAGAATCGTGTTTTCACAAAATCGTGTTTTTGGCTGAAAATCGTGATTTGTGAGAATCGCGATTTTGAACACAACCAGAGAATCGCGATTCTGAGAATGACCCCAGAATCATGTTCTTTTCCACAAGCTTTTAGGCAAAAAATAGAAAATCGTGATTTTTCAAAAAATTTGAATTTTTCACAGAATCGCGATTTTCATCACAGAATTGTGTTTTTTGGCAGGAACTTCGAATTTCTAAGCACCGAGCAATGGCGAGCTTCGAATGTGTAGAAAATCATGAAAAAACACAGGTGCTTCCTCTCCCTTGCACTTCCTAACTCCTTCTCTCACAATAATGCATGAAAAGTGGTATGAAAATGGTGAAAATGCACTAAAAAACAAGAAATTTCTATGAAGATGAAGATGGAAGAAGATGGAGATGGTGATGATGATGAAGATGAAGAAGAAAAATCAGAAAATGAACAAAAATGACAGTTTTTTTACCTTCCAACGTCACAAATCTACGATCTTACCATCACAACGCTCGTCCTCAAAGCTCTCTCCCCGGCAATGGCGCCAAAATTTGGTGTAGATCAAGTGTAAGCACCACCTCCTTTACTTGTCAATCCGGGGAGACGTGAGGACCGGTAAAAAAATAAAAAAGGTATTTACAATGATTTTTAGTGATGAAAATCACTATTTTTGTAGGGATTTCTTCTGAAAATTTGACATACACTTCTTGGAGCTCCCTACTTGCTCCTTCTTCTTGTGTGTCCACCTCTTTGATGTGCTCTTGTGCTTTGTCCTTGACCTTTAGCTTCAACAGCATGGTAGAAGACCTTTACTTGATCATTGCAGGATCTTTGGATGTGTAGCATATGTGCATATCCCCTCTCCGATAAGAGGTAAGCTAGACCCTAAGGCAAAGAAGTGCATCTTCATTGGATATGATCTAAATCAGAAAGGTTACAGGTTCTACAATCCTTCAAACAAGGGATTCATGGTCAATGGAGATGTTGTCTTTGATGAAAATGACTCTTGGTTTGATAGTGAATGCAGGAAGGTAAAACTACCTTATGACTTGGAAGAGGAGTTTCCAAACCTTACTAAGGAGGAGCCTACTCAGAATGGAGACACCAATTCAGATGATGAGGACATCATCAACCTTGAAGAGCTCAAGGCATGGAAGTCCAAAGGCAAGCTCAAGATGAAGAAATTGGAAGATATACCTGAATCATCTAATCAAGCAATCAAAAGATCACAATGGGAGAGCAAGAAGCCAGTTAGATATGGGTATGACACTTCTCTTGTTACTAAGCACTCTGTTTATATTGCAAAAGATTTATCAATTGAAGAACCAACATCATTTGAAGAAGCTAAGACCAAGACGGAATGGAAGGAAGCTATGAATGAGGAGATTGAAGCACTCAAAGAGAGTGATACTTGGGAACTAGTACCAAAAGAAGGAATCTATGAAGGTAATTGGCTCTAGATGGATCTATAAGATAAAAAGAAATTCTGATGGGCCAATAAGCAAGTACAAAGCTAGACATGTGGCCAAAGGTTTTGCACAAACTCAAGGCATTGACTATGAGGAAACCTTCTCACCTGTGGCAAAAATGCCAACCATCAGGGTATTGGTAAGTGTGGCTGCATCAAAGAGTTGGAACATGTATCAGTTGGATGTAAAAAATGCATTTCTAAATGGCTAGATTTCAGAGGAGGTGTACATGTCATAACCTCCTGGCTATGAGGATCCAAACAAGGTAACATATGTATGCAAATTGAATAAAGCTCTTTATGGATTGAAGCAGGCACCTAGGGCATGGAACCATAGGTTGACCACATATCTTCAGGACCAAGGTTTTGTCATGAGTAAAGCAGATACTTCTCTATTCATCAAGAGAAGTAATTCAGAGGTAATATACCTATGTGTATATGTTGATGATATCATACTTACAGGTAATGATGCTAATAGCATCAAACAGATCAATAATCAGATGATGAAGGAGTTCAAAATTAGTGACCTTGGATCACTAAAATACTTTCTTGGACTTGAGTTAGTCTATACTAACTCTGGAATTTACATTACTCAGAGAAATTATATACAGAAATTATATACAGGATTTTCATCACAAAATTGTGTTTTTTGGTGGGAACTTCGAATTTTTGAGCGCCGAGCAATGGCGAGCTCCATATGTGTAGAAAATCATGAAAAAGCACAGGCGCTTGCTCTCCCTTCCACTTCCTAACTCCTCTCACAATAATGCATGAAAAGTGGTATGAAAATGGTGAAAATGCACTAAAAAACAAGAAATTTCTATAAAGATGAAGATGCAAGAAGATGGAGATGGTGATGATGATGAAGATGAAGAAGAAAAATCAGAAAATGAACAAAAATGATAGTTTTTTTACCTTCCAACATCGCAAATCTACGATCTTACCATCACAACGCTCGTCCTCAAAGCTCTCTCCCCGACAACGGTGCCAAAATTTGGTATAGCTCAAGTGTAAGCACCACCTCCTTTACTTGTGAATCCGCGGAGACGTGAGGACCGGTATGAAGACCACGAGCAAGTGAAGGCACAAGTGTGTGAGTGAAAACACACAAACATGCACACACATACATACACGTGCACAAGGTAAGATCAAAGAGAGGAACAATGGAAAGCTTCTGTTGCAGAGCTAAAGAGAGTACAAAGCAGAGAAAAAGACAGGCCCCAAAATTTTTCCGATTTGGACATCATATCTTTGTATCATAACCATTCTTGTAATATATTTTCCGTTGTAAATGCACTAGAGGAGTCCTCTAGATGCATCCCCACAAAAGATTAGAAACTTACCCATGTAAAATAGTAGGAAAGTAGTCTTCTAGTGAATAAAGTGCCGGTCTCTTGTGTGAAAGGACCAAACTTAGGGCACATGTATATAAGTCACTTTGTGACTCTTTGTGGAGACTTTTTTGCCATTGTGAAGAAGGAGCACTCCTGAATTTTCGAATTTGCCTCTTCCTTGCTGATTTTGATCCTCATTTTGGTCTTGTATGTGTGTGTGTTGCTTGAAATGTGTGTGTAGGACTGTTGTTTAACCCTTCCCATTGATTTTGAGTTGTTGTAGTATGTGTGCGAACTAGTAGGAGTTGTGGCGTGAGTGTGCGTGCTTCCCGCCATTCACCATTTTGGCTATAACTTGAAGTAGAGTTATCAGAATCGAGTGAAACTACTTCCAGTAGATGTGTCTCGTCGAGAGCTTCGAAATGAGTACCCTATTGCCTATATTCGGAGTTCGGAGCTAGGAGAAATCTTTCAAATTCTGAAAACTGCTTGTAAGAGGTATCGCGGCAAATACTTTTAGCATTTCAATGAGTGTGAGAGGTAGATTAGTCTTTTCTCATACATGCTAGCGGAGCCACTTCATTTTCCATCACGTGTGCACACGTCTTCATACACTTGATTAGGTCGTTAGATCGGATTGACATTTAAATGTGTGTTAATATCCCACTATATGCACTTGTGTGGCAATTGAGGTACAGTCTCATTGGCACAAGTCCTTGAGTCTTCTTGGCTCAGGTACACACGTTTTTGGCACCGTTGCCGGGGAACACTCAACCAAGGTGCCTTCGTGATGGTTATAGATCGAGTGTGATAGAATCGTACTTGTAGAAGTGAATTTGTCCTGTGGCAATTTAGTCAATCACTTCAGCACTTGTTACTTCACATCTCAGAGGTGTGTGTGATAAGTTTTAGGTTTAGGGTTAGGAGGAAGGGAGAGAAGGAGGAGTTAGGGTTAGGTTAGAAGAAGAGGAGTAGTGAGGAGAGGAGAAGTAGGAGTAGACAAAAATCACCAAAAAATCCCCAAAATCACAAAAATTAGCAAAATTCAAGTTCTGTCAAAAAAAGTATAAAAGCCAAAAATTCTAACTCATTTGATACTTCACTGCTTACTGGTATCGTCAGCGAGCAGAGACTGGTATCGCATGGGAGATATCGTGTTCTTCAGGCCTTCAAAGCTAGGGTTGAGTTCAAAAGTGCAAGCAGTACCATACAAAGGTAAGATCCCTCAAGGTTTATCTGACAAAAACACTTTAAAAGTGACCAAAAGAGTGATTAAGAGCATGCGCAGTATCGCGGGGGGAAAAAGTTGTGTCATCATAAATTCTTTGTGAGGTACAGGGACCTAGGAGTGAAGAGGAGAGTAAGGGGAGCAAGGGGGTGCAAAAATTTTGGAATTTTCTTGCATTTTGGCTTGAGTATCGCGATCGGTTGAGGTTTGGTATCACGATACCAAAACTCCCTTGTATCGCGATACTCGCCGAAGTATCGTATCGCTTGATATCAGTCTTGGTATCGCGATACCAGTTTGGTATCATGTCGCCAAGTTGGTATCGCGATCTCACCTGATCCAGTGGTATCGTATCATTACCTTCATTGGTATCGTATCGTCTCACTTGGCATCAAGTGTCGCGACACCACTTCGGTATCGTATCGCCCGCTCACCTGGATAGTATCGCGATACCGTCATAAGTATCGTATCGTCTAGGTTCTGTGGTATCGTATCGTGTGAATCGAGATATCGTATCGTCTTGCATCTTCAGTATCGTATCGTTTGAAGCCTCAAATATCGTATCACGAGGATTTCGGTATCGTATCATTACCTTCTGCAGTATCATATCGTCCGCTTGTGTTGTTCGTATCGCGATACCAGAACGAGTATCGTATCGTACACGTGGTATCGTATCGCCTTCCTTTTGAGAATTGTATCGCGATGCCACACTGATATCGTATCGGCATAAGTTCCAGTATCGTATCGCTCGAGCCCATTGGTATCGTATCGCAGTCATTATCCAGTATCGTATCGTATTAACATCAGGTATCGTATCGTGGCCGAGGTAGTATCACCTACGGTAGTTTCGTCTGGAAGTGATATCATCTAGGGTTGCACTAACTTTCTGTCAGACAATTCGAGGCATTGGTAGAGCCACTCAAGGAGAATCTCTGGGACTTCTAGAGAGACTTAGGTGAGTGAATGAACTTGAGGTCAGGAAGAGTGCTAAGTAGCCGAAGAAGCATCATATCTTCTGTGGGAAGTGCTGCCCAGGTTAGTCATCACTCCATCTACTCAGAGACTTCTAGTGATTCAGAGGAGGAAATACCCATGGCTTCTGAAGACATGCAGGGTCCAACACCGAATAGGAATTTCATGTCTACTGTTGAAGGAGATTACCGTACCTCCTTACAATATGTGTCCACCAATGCCCAGGAGATCCCTATCTACCTGGATGGCTTAAACAGATCTGTGGCTAGGATGGTAACTTCCCTGAATGCCACAATTGTACCCCGACCTGCGGTCAAGTACGAGGGAGATGCGTATGTAGACAAAATTGGCCATATCTACATTGTGACTGAATTTCCTGAGAGGATCAACGAAAGGGGAGAGTTTGTGGACCCAGACAACTCCGAAAGAACACACCCTGAGGAGTTTGTGACTACCCCTAGGGACAGGTCTCAAGTATCACGGGTCTTGAGAGGAGACTTGATTCCTCAAGACGACTACTTGTTGGAAGTTTATATGATCCACGGATCAGACCTATTGCTTCAAACCGACTTACCTACTCCAGGAAGAGAAGAAAGCCCCATGACATTCTATGAGCTGAAAGACCCAGATGATGAAACTAGACTGACATACTTGGACAAGAATCAAAGGAGATACTGGCCTGTGAGTGCCTTAGACAGGGCTCGGCTGAGATATATGGGTGCACCTGTATTTCCTCAGAGAGATCAGGCAACTACCTCACAAAATCCTTTTGGAAATCAACAAGAGACGGAACATACCACATCAGGACAGACCAGCCAACAAAGTGTGCCCAACCGTACTCATGTACAGTTTGCAACTCTAGGAGTGCAAACTCACAATCAGGCCCACGCAAGGATAGGTAATCAGTACCGACCACCAGTCAGACCGCGACCACCGGTAGGAGGACAACCTGGAATACCTCCATTACGGCCAGCTGCTCCAGTTTACCTTGTAATGCCCAGACCGCCTGGACCAATGAGAAGATTGAGACCTATTCAAGTGGCTAAATGTGTGAGAAACCATTATGATGGATTGGGGGAACCCTATGATCATATCGCTGAATTCAAACAAGTTCTAAGAGCGGAGCAAGTAGATGACTTCTTTGTGCAGTATGAGTCTTTTGGACTCACCCTCACAGGGACAGCTCTAACTTGGTTCCAACCCTTAGACCCAAATCAATTTGGAAATATGGAATAGTTCTTTCAAGAATTCATTGGGGAATTCACAAAGAGAGGGATTAAACACAATTCTGCGTCTTTAATCCATAGCTTTAAACAAAACCCTAATGAAACTGTGAAGACTGCTACCCGAAGATTCAGTCAATATGTGGATAGATGCCCAATAGCTGAGAGACCCACTCAACAAAATATGATTTCATTATTTTTAGATGGGCTCACTAACGGAACTCTACGAATACTGGTGTATGTAAAGAGGCTACAAACATTGAGTGAGTGTCTTCAAGAGTGCATTGATTTGGAAGATAACCTTGCCGAGGATCTCAAAGGTACAACCGACCTCACTAAATCAGAAGATTTAAGGAGCATTGTTACATCCAACTCCAGTAACATGGAAGAATTAGCAGAATTATTAGCAAAGAAACTAGGAGTCCAGGGACAAAGAGCTTACCAAAACCCAGCGCAAAGAGTGCCTATGCTACGGAGATGTAATTTATGTGGAGGAGAGCACCCCACACACTTGTGTGTCCGAGGAGGGGCTGGTGCACAACCTATGTATCCATACCACAGACAGCAACAACCAGGGACTTCTTGGTACTGCCACATAGAACAAAAATATACCAACCACACTACTGAGAACTGTCCATTCAATAGGCAAGTACGCCCTTATCAACCACCGCAGTATAGACCATATGGATACCCTCCTAGGGAGCCAGATAGAGAGATACCAAGATACAACCCGTATCCCACACCAGCAGAAGCATCAAGGCCCTACGAGCAGGCACACCACAACCAGTGCTAGGACCCCAACTGTCAAAACCTCAACAGGTAGTATCTGTAAAGTATGCTCAACCAGAAGAAAACTTGGAGAGAGCCATAGTACCAGCATCGACAATGACCCATGTAGAACCAACAAACCCTGGTTATGAACCTCCTCCAGGAGAGTACTACTCATACGACGCCAACATGATGGAATATGAAATGGCATACGATGCGGCTTATTACGGGTACGAAGGCTATGATCAGACTTATGGAGCAGAGACGACCACCCTACTGTATACGGCTCCTAAAGCACAACCAACTGTGAGACCACCTATGCAGAGAGGACCATGCTATAGATGCGGAGGAGATCATTTCATTAGAGAATGCCCTCGACCTTACAACCCTCCACCACCTAGGATCTGGGAAGGATATTGCAGCGATTGCAGAAAAGAACATCTTTTTAGAGATTGCCCTAAGAATCCGGCAAAAACTCAAGATACTGCACCAATCAATGTGATTGAGGTCATAGAAGGATCTGGAAGTGATAAGGAGTACATTGTACCACTAAAGGCTATTACTAGAGCCCAAGCGAAGCAACAAAAAGGAAGACTACCAGAAGAGAAACAAGAGAGCAATAAAACTGTAGGCTCTAAAATTCAGGTAGTCGAGGATTCCGAGAACCCGCGTGAGAACTCCCAAAACACCCGAGTACAAAAATGGAAGGAAAGACGAGAAAAACTCAAAGAAAAATGGGCGAGAAACAAGAGTAAAGACAGTAAGAAACAAACTAAGGATTTGAAGGAGCATAAAGAGCAAAAAACTCATAAGGAGATCCTTGAGCCTCCACGGATTAGCTCAGAGAATGAGAAGCCATGATCAATTCTAGCTGACCCAAAGCCAGACGATTTGGACATGTGGTTGAAAGCTTACCAAGCTAGAATCAAATGGGCCCAAATATAGAGCAACATGAAAAACTCTACTCTCAAGGGGAATTAGAAAAAGAAAGATTGGTAATATGCAGGAAACTTATCGAGGTAGCACAAGCAACCCTAGAAAAAACTATCCCAATTTTACCAGAGACAAGGATTGCAGATGGTCTATACGAAGAATGCATCCAATCCAAGGATAAGGAACCTGGAACGGAAGATGATCAAGGTGAACGAATAAAAGCTCAAGATGAACCGGTGTCAATGATACCAGACCTAAAGGCGGATTGGCCAGAAGACTTGTGGAATAGAATCAGAGAAGAGCAATGGAGGAAGAATGGAGTTAGTCCGCCTCCCTTTGAGGAAATAGATGTGGAAGATTGTCAACCCCATCCCAACCTGGAGGAAACATATGAGGAAGTATCAAGACTCGATAGAGGTAGGGAGGAAATCATAAGCATTTCAACATTGCCTAACTACATGGGAGAATACAAAAGGGAGTCTATAATAATATGAGCACCCACAGTGCATGGGAAGGGAAAAGGAAATTCAGCAGAGAGTTCACACAATCTAATAGAACTAAAGAAAACAAAGGTGCAATGCAAATTGACGGTGGAAGAGTTGCTTCAACTTAAACCACAATTATGGAGACAGTTAGCAAATCACTTAGAACCACAACCAGAAAAAGGAGAAACGAAAGGAAAGGAAAAGGAAAACCAATCCACAATACAAATTCCAGTTAATAAAGTGGGGGAATTTAGTGAAGGAGACGAAGGTAATACATGTTTACCTGTCACCCACAATGGGTACATGACCAGGGCTATTCTAGATACGGGGGCTGGGGTAGGAATTGCCACCAAGGAGATATGGGAGAAATGGGGAAAACCTGCCTTGTGACCCACATGCATGAAACTCCAATTAGCAGACGGTCATGTGGAAAGACCCTTAGGAATACTGGAAAGAATCAAATTAACCACCTGTAAAGTAGAATTTGAACATACATTAGCCATTTGTAAGTTCGAGAAAGCAAACAACTATGAAATGATATTAGGGCGACCCTTTATGAGACAAATGCGGGTAGTGCAAGACTGGGGAAGAGATTCATTATACCTGCAACATCAAGGAAACACCACCAAGATAAATTTGCACACGTTTGCTTATCGAGATGTCCCTCCACTACAATGGAATCCAGTACACAAGGAAGAAGATGACCTATCCATTCACAGTGCTGGATCAAGTGATCAATCTTGGATACATGAAGATGCCCAGTTATGGATGTGTAAAGAAGCGAAGAGAGAGGAGTGTAAAAAACAACTGTGGCCGATAGGACACCCTAACTATCGATCAGTGGAAGACCCAGACTACATGCCTCAAATCTTTCCTGATGAGATCTTCGAGCCACATGGATGGATGGAAATTTTGGCAACTCTAGATGTGTGCGTAAACGAAGAAGTTTTGACGATGAACGAATGCATAGATGAAGAAGGCTATGATGTAAATCTCTATATGGTTGTTCTTCAAGAAGTGGAAGAAGGGGAAATCTTGGAAAAAGAATGGAAAGAGGAATATGAAAGCATAGAAATGGAACCAGAATTTGACTCCGAAGAGAGCTACTAAAACACGATTCAAAACAAGAAGAAACATGAACCGACAAAAATCTTAGCAATTGAAGCTGCTCCGGCAATACACAGGCAGAGGGAAGACATGAGTGAGGTAGAACCGGACCCAGATCTTTTTGAAGTTCCTGAACACTTTAAAAAATACGAAGTAGAGGAGAGAAAAGTAGCCATTCAAATGCCTAAACGAGAGGCACGAGACGGAGAAGCATACGACAACAAGGAACAAACCAAAAAAATTGTTGTAACAGTAGAAGACGGAGAAGAGCGGTGCACATATATTGGAAAAGATGTATCTGAAGAGGAGGAAGAGGAACTCATACACCTTATCCGAGAGTTTCGAGACGTATTCGCATGGACCTATAAGGATCTCAAAGGAGTAGAACCCACTATTTGTTCCCATCGAATACCAATGACGGCCGATGCAAAACCATCCAAACAACGCCCTTATACGTATAATGAGGTTTATGCAGCAAAAATTAAGGAAGAAATAGACAAACTACTAGTGCCAGGATTCATATATGAAATAGAACACACCGAGTGGGTATCACCATTAGTAGTTGTGCCTAAGAAAAATGGGAAATTGAGAGTGTGCATAAATTTGAAGAAGGTGAATGCGGCTACCATACGTGACAGCTACCCATTGCCCATCACGGACCATCTGTTAGAGAGAGTAGCCGGAAAAGAGGTCTATAGTTTCCTAGATGGATTCTCCGGATACAATCAAGTAGCTATTGCGATCGAGGATCAACATAAGACAGCATTCACCACCGAATGGGGTGTGTATGCTTTCAGAGTGATGCCTTTTGGACTCACTAATGCACCTGCTACTTTCCAACGATTGATGTGTCATGTTTTCAAGGACTTTTTGAAAAAAAGCATGGAAGTGTATGTAGATGACCTCTTCACATACTCTAATCAAAGAAATGATCACATACCCGAGCTGAGGAAGATATTCAACAAATGTAGACAGTATCGAGTTTGTTTAAACCCAGAAAAATGCGTCTTCATGGTAAGACAAGGGAAAATTCTAGGACACATAGTCTCAAGAAATGGAATATCTACGGATGAGGACAAAATTAAAGTCATCTTAGACCTACCAAGACCTAAGAATGCAAAGGAAGTGCAAGCCTTTATGGGACATTGTGGATATTACCGTAGGTTTATTCACATGTATGCCATAATAGCAAAACCCTTGTATGGTCTCTTGACCCAATTTATTTGGACAGAAGAGTGCGAGAAGGCATTCACCGAGTTGAAAAAGAGGCTTAGTACAGCCCCAATTCTGAAATCACCAAACTGGAGCAAGCCTTTTCATATTCATGTTGATGCTTCTAACTATGCCATTGGATGTATCCTAGCCCAACCAGCTGATGAAGGTAAGCTCGATCATCCAATTGCCTATGCGAGTAGACAACTGAACCAAGCGGAACGAAATTATACCACTACTAAACGAGAAGGCTTAGGAATGGTCTATGCAGTGAAGAAATTCAGACACTACCTTTTAGCCAACAAGTTCAAATTCTTCATAGACCATCAAGCTTTGTTGTACTTAGTCAATAAGCCTTGTAACACGGGAAGGTTGGTACGATGGTTCTTACTACTAATGGAGTTCGATTTTGAAGCAATAGTGAAAAAAGGGAACACACATGTGAGAGAAGACCACCTTTCTAGGCTAACACACGGAGAGCCACCAAGCGGAGTACCCGACGACCTGCCAGATACTTATTTGTTTAATCTAGAAGTTTGTCCAAAGTGGGCAGAAAAATTGATCCCTATACTCACCCATGGCTCTCAACACTCAATCAATAGGGATAGCAAAAAAGAAATTCTTCAATCAAGGAACTTACACATCGTTGCAGGAAGTGTGTACTACAAGGAACCCAATGGAGTGTTACTCAGATGTGTCGAGGAGGATGAACAAAAGCAACTAATCGAGCGAGCACATGTGAACAAATGGAGAACACATTAAGGGATTCGTGGAACAACCCGAGAACTAAAGAGGTTAGGAGTATACTGGCCTGACATGCCCAAGAATGTTCACGACCACGTAAGTAATTGTGCAGAATGCCAAGTGACGATCCCAGAAGATCATATGTCTCTACCTTTTTCGACCATAGCGCCCAATTGGAGCAAGACATTGGTTAAATTCTTAAAAACAAAAGAGCATGAAGCAGGAGCTAGTTTAGCAAGAAAGCGATCCTTAGAAGAAATGAGCAAGGATTACATACTTATGGGAAGACAACTGTTTAGGCGAGGTAAAGACAACCAGCTCAGGTTATGTGTGCATGAAGGAGAATATTTTCCCATATTAGAAATGGCACATTCAGGTGCTGCAGGAGCCCATTTTTCAGCAGAGAGAACTGTCAAAATGATTCTCTTTGCAGGCTTGTGGTGGCCAACTCTACATATGGATGCTGAAACATTCGTACGAAGTTGTGAAACCTGTCAGAAAGCTAAATACCCAATTCGGAGAGATGACATGCCATTAAGATCCATGGTCTGTGCGAGAGCATTCACAAAATGGGGTATTGACTTCATAGGACCTATCAATCCACCTGCCAAAGGATCACATGCGGAGTACATCATAGTAGCCACTGATTACTTGACCAAATGGGTAGAAGCAAAAGCCACTAGAAAGAATGATGCTCAAACTACTGCCAAGTTCCTTTTCGAGCATATTTTCACCCGCTTTGGGTTACCTATCGAGATTGTGAGTGATCGAGGAACGCACTTCCTCAATGAAATAATCGAGTCACTAATGAATGAGTTTTTAGTGATTCATAAGAAATCAGCCCCATATCATCCCCAAGCAAATGGACAAGCAGAAAGTTCCAATAAGGTACTGTGTACAGTATTGACAAAGATCGTCAATAATGGAAGGTCAGATTGGGACAAACAATTGCATCACGCAATTTGGGCCTTCCGAGTTGCATATAAAATGGCTATTGGAACTACCCCATTTAACTTAGTGTATGGGCAAAATGCAATTTTGCCAATTGACTTTTTAGTACCAACGCTGAAAGTGGCCCAACAGTACGAGTGGAATGGACATGAACTATCCCAACAACTAGACCAAATCGAGAAATTACATGAGACTAGGTTACAAGCAGTGGCAGGAATTTATGCAGCTAAAAGGAGACAAAAAGCATATTATGATGCACATATAAAGGACAAGGGACTTAAAGAAGGTGACTTAGTCTTAGTGTTCACCCTAAAACAACACGCCAAGAAGTTACAAAAACGCGGATATGGAACATTGATCATAAATCGAATCTCGACGGGTGGAGCAGTCAATCTAGCCACCCTAGATGGCGACATTCTTCCCAACTACATCAGCGGATGTAGAGTGAGATGATTCAAGGAGCCTTTGACTGATCAAATGCTAGCACGGTTAGTAGGTGCCCAAAATAGGAAGAGGGAAGAGGAACGGATTAGAGAGGAAGCTCGACAAGAAGCACTGGAACGCATTAGGAAACGGAAAGAATGGATTAGGCAACGAGATGAACGCTATCTCCAAGGAGAAGAGCCTATTCCTATGGCTAATTACCAAGTCAATAATCCTGATACAACGGGTGTGTATAAAACGCAACCTTACCTAAACCTAGGGATTGGCAAGACAGAGTACAAGTTGATAGACGCATTGATAGACTCAGGAGCAGGGCTTAGTTGCATACGATAGAGAATTGCAAAAGATCTGCAATTAAATTTGAATCCCACAAAAGCCCGATTGATCGGAATTGGAGGTCAAACCCTAAAATGCATTGGAACAACAAATGTATCCCTCCACCTAGGCAATTCCTCTATGGAACAGAGAGTCTTAGTGTGCAAAGACGAGGATCTGATAGAAGACTTAATTCTAGGACAAGACTGGATCATTGAAAATGAGGTGTGTATCCATCTGGCTCAAGGCTACATTTCAGCCAAGATTGGGCACAAGGAAATTTTCAGCTTATTAGGAGAAAAACCTTTACTCCCACCCAACATAATCACGAGTTCAGAGATCTGCCAGGAAAAGAAGTTGGAGAATGATCCTAGTCTTAATATCTTGGAAACAAACCTAGATGAAACGGGAAGTCCCGACTACACAAGGTCCACAGAAGAGTCGCACTCATCACATTCAGTTGAGGAACAGCTAGTCACTAAGGAAACCAACTGTAAGGGACCTCTTCAACAAGCCAAAAGACCGCAACATTGGAAAACCACGAGTGGATACTCATATGAAGGACAACAAAAATACAAATGGGTACGCAAGGATCAGAGGCAGAACCAGGCAAAGTCAGAACCCAATCTTAAGAAGGAAGCAAGGATCACAAAGTCAACTACGCCTCAATCCTCACCAACGGGACTATTGCAGATATGGATCCCCAAACCATTGATTGAAGCTCAAAGATCGCGACATCAAATATGGATTCCCAAAAAGGTCACACAAGCAGCTAAACAGGCTATAATGACTCAGGAAGACGCAGTACATCAGACAAGGCGAATGACAAAGCCACATAAGAGTCATCCAAGAAATTGGAAAAGCAATGCCAATATCACTCGGACACTGGAGAAAGCAAAGAGAACACATGAAGCCGGAAGGATCAAAGAAACAAAACGACCTCTCTTAGTGGTCACGAAATGGATCTGGAAACCCAAGCAACCGCTAGGATTGGACGATCAAAGAAACAAAGATTTCCATTGCACTCATGAAGTCTCTAATGCACCTCAAGTATGCATAATAGGGCCAAAGGCCAAGCATTCGGCACATGATGTACATTTTAAAACTAGTGGTGCACATTCTCCAAGAGAGATTAGATCTTCGCTTCACTTTGATAGGAATGGACTTACTATGTACATAAATAAATGCTTCGGCTATACTAATGATTGTCTTCTTTCAGGAAAAGTTATAAAAAGAGGTGGTAAGAGATCTCACTCAATGATGGGGAAACGGAGTGAAAAACGACAATAATCACTACAATGCATTGAACAGTTGCATACTTTCCTTTGAAGCTAACACACTTTTCGTTACAAGTGCAGATGGCTTCTGAAGATTCTGAAGCAACAGTACAAGAGGTGGTGCAGGAATTCCCTCCCCAAAGTCTCACGAAAGCGAAGGGACATTGGTTTAGAGATGAGCAACCAGTTGAGGAGTATTTATTTTTGGCAAACATAAAGATCATGGATACAGAGCATTACTTTCCGATTATGTCCCAGTACTTCAGGGTCTTACATGAACTACCATCCACCATCACCATAATGAAGAAAGCAGGGATTCACAAGTATTTTGAATTACCCATCTATAAACCTGATTTCCAAAGATGCACGCAAGTCATGAACACCCTACAGCCAGCACTACATGATCCACTGGTGCCAGAAGCCAGAGTTATGGATAAAGGAGGAGAGTGGGTTGTCATCCAATTTACACATGACTTAATTAAGGAAGCATTCGGATGGGAAAAGGACGGTGTCACGATGATAAAAGAAGAGAGTCGTGGAGCAAAGACACGAACTTTTGTTGACATTAACAGAGTGGATATAGAAGAGGAAGTCAGACTGATTCACCAACACTTCTGCTTCCCTAACATGAATCGATACACGGCTCCTCAAAAACTCATTGTTCAATTATTATCTCATGCCATCAAACAAATCGGAAATCAAGTTAATCTGACTCCCTATGTGCAAGAATGACTATTCGAGGCAAAGAAGCAATGGAATAATAAGAAGTTCCTCAATGGTACCACGGCTCTGACTATCATGATTTACCACGCATTGGGCATAAGAGAACACTTGCAAGAAATGCCATCTTCAAGTGATATGGCTAGGTATGTCAAAGTCGCCACCGTGCCAAAAAAGAAAAAAGGGGCAAAAATAGTGGAAGTGGCAGAAACCAGCTCTCAACCCAAAATGAGAGGCACAAAAAGACTCCGGGAAGCCAAGCAAGCGGAAGAGGACGCACCAACAACCAAAAGAATACATGTACTCCCAAGAACAAATATTGAAGGACAGAAACAAATCACAGAAGAAGACTTGACTAAAGCCCTGGAAGAAATCCATCAATATACAGAAGGGCAAATTAATTTACCAGTACAAGGTCACCACTATCAACAGTCAAAGCAATCAATGGAAACAAAAAGCAAACTCACCAAAGTCCATAGGTATCGGGAAATAGGCTTGGACAACTCTAGTTCATCATCGGAAGCCCAAGAAGAACCAGACACTTCATTATTAAATGTCGATATTCGAAGTGAATCGAAAGATGATGGACAATGGGCGGAACTGAATGAAGTCCACTAAAACAAGGAAGCAGAAGACCTTAAGACGGAAGATCAACCCACCGGTGTTGATCAAAGCATCACAAGTGACAAGGAAGAACAGGAGGGAAAGCATACTATAACATTTAATGAAACTTCAAACATCCAAGTCAAGGAGACTCACGAAAAAACAATAGAAGAAGAGGAACCTTTCACGCCTATCAGAGTAGTGGCAGAACCCTCCCCAATGGATATCACCTTCCAAGGAAGTGCCACCAAAGCTCGCAATCTGGATGAACAAAACAATGTACAAAACATACAATTACACATTCGGCAACCACACAACGAAACTATCCATGTAGAAAAAGGCAAAGATGTACAAACAGGAGAAACCCCGAGCATACCAAAGACGTGGTTAAATGTGGATATTGCTAAACTCAAGCCTGTGGTGTAGGACATGATCAGAACCGCATTGGACACACAACAATTGATGCTTGAAGCTGATGAGGATTATGCCCAAGCCATGCAAGACAAGAAAGAACTCCAAAAACTTGGTAAGAATCTCTCTACAGAGTTAAAGATGGTAAAGGAACAAGTTTTGGAAAAAGAAAATGAACTTCAAGAAATCAAAACGAAATACACCATGCTAGAAACAGAGAATGAAAGATTGAAAGAACAACTTCAGGAAGTCACAAGGAAACTAGAAGCCAATGAGACTGAAAAGGCACGAATAAATTCAAGAAGCAAAATCTTGGAATCTCAGTTAAAAGTGTACATGGAAGAAGCGGAAAGCTTACGCCAACGAAATAGGGAGCTCATGACAGCCATTCTAAGTGATCAACCCGTCGAAGTGCAAGCCAGACCAGAAACAAATATCCAAGCGTTGGAAGAAAAGGCAGCTATGTATGAAGATCAACTCATAAAGGAGCAAGCAAAAATTGCTGAATGGGAAAGGAGATACAAGGCAGACACCGCAGCTCTACATGCCAAATGGAAAAAGGCAGAAAATAGATACCTATTACATTGTAAAGAAGATACAGATCAACTCGCAATAGTAGCTGAGGAAATTCAGAAAAATCAAACAACAATTTTGCAGGCTCAGGAAGAAATCAAGCAAAAGAAAGAAATGATCAAACAGCTACAGGATCAATTAGCACAAACGGGAACCGAGGGGACACCAGTAGTTCCGAAGTCCGCAGAGGCTACTGTGGAGAATGAGGTACGTCCTCTCTCTCCCCCCTCATATCATTCACCGGTAAGGGAGGAACGGGAGGTTCATATTGAACATACGATTCGCGAAATTGCAGAACTAAGCCGATCGAAACGGGCACTACTGGTGTCCCAACTCACTGCGGATTTTGAAGATCAGATCATCAGGATCATGAAAGAAGCAAACATAGAGAATAAGCAATTAGAGCAAATTTTGAAGCCATTCAATGTACCATACGGCCTACTTAAAGAACAAACGCATAATTACATAAGGTCTACGACAAATAAAGATCCGGATCACAACCTCCACTTCACGCAGGATACCTTCAATTACACTCAAGAGGAGTTTGAGAAAGTGGATCCGATTTGGAGGAGGAAAATTTTGGAAAAGAATCCTACACTACGAGTACAGTGGGAGGCATCACCTTATGAGCTTCAAGTAAATCCATCTTTTTGTCTTGTGCCCCGTAGACGCGCCTGGACGCAATTTTGGGAAGAACAGCGCCAGGGTAGTATTAATAATAAGTGGCTCAACTACCCAATGTTACCTAGTCCGCCACATAATTACTTACCGACCGAGGAATACATGGTAAAAACTATGGAATTTTGGATTGCCAGATATGATACAGTACCCGATTTAGCGGTAAAAACAGTACTCAAAGTGTTCCAACATGCCAAATACACCTTTTTGAATTTCATCGGCATTACCCAAGGATCGGAAGCACTTATTTTTTATTTATCTACTATTCTCAGCCGACTAACTATCATGGCATATTATTCTCGCCTAATGTTTTTGCCTTCGACATATATGCAAACTTTTGAAGAAGCATTCTTTACCAACTTCTTTGAAATTGACTCAGAAATTTTTGTGAAAATGACGTCCAATCTGAACGCACGCCTGGTTGCCTCTGAAACAAGTTTCTTTGCGGATCATCGAGAGGTGCCAGAGGACGGAGTAAAATCTCAGCAATGGAAGGAGTTCATGTTGTGTCACGCTAATCTGCTAAATCAACGAGAGCAAACGGCCATCCAAACATACACACGTCGCCACAAATAGCCTGTCGGGGACGATAGAGTTCAGGAGGAGGGACGTGTAGAGGGACAATCAAGCAAAAAGAAAAGAAGAAGAAAATCAAAGTCTAGAACGACTCAATAGAAATAAACATAACAAGATCAAGTCCCTGCAAGAAGCCCCGCAGGGGCACATCACCCATCTCTGCACAGAGCCCCGCAGGGGCACACACACCAAGGAAAAGCACGCAGCCGGAAGGAGGAACCAGGGCCAACAAGTATCCATGAAGTGCAAGATGATATCAGGTGGTTCCGTGACCATATGAGGGTGCTTCAACCTCTTGAGTTACAGAGGATTCAGATCAAGGCTTACGAGCTACATCCTCATATGTGCACTGATGGCGTGCGTGGCAAACCGAATAAACAGGTTTTGAGTAAGACAGCAAGGTCCGATAAGTGCAACCAGGACAAACCAAAGCGCCTCTAAAACGTAATGCAAGATCAAGAATCAGGCAGAACTGACCAAAGGATGTGTGTGCCGATCGAGACAAACAAGAAGCAAAGCCTGTCAAGGGACAACAGAGGCGAAGAGGGGGAGAGTGTTGCAGAGCTAAAGAGAGTACAAAGCAGAGAAAAAGACGGGCCCCAAAATTTTTCCGATTTGGACATCATATCTTTGTATCATAACCATTCTTGTAATATATTTTCCGTTGTAAATGCACTAGAGGAGTCCTCTAGATGCATCCCCACAAAAGATTAGAAACTTATCCATGTAAAATAGTAGGAAAGTAGTCTTCTAGTGAATAAAGTGCCGGTCTCTTGTGTGAAAGGACCAAACTTAGGGCACATGTATATAAGTCACTTTGTGACTCTTTGTGGAGACTTTTTTGCCATTGTGAAGAAAAAGCACTCCTGAATTTTCGAATTTGCCTCTTCCTTGCTGATTTTGATCTTCATTTTGGTCTTGTATGTGTGTGCGTTGCTTGAAATGTGTGTGTAGGACTGTTTTCTACCCGTTCCCATTGATTTTGAGCTGCTGTAGTATGTGTGCGAACTAGTAGGAGTTGTGGCATAAGTGTGCGTGCTTCCCGCCATTCACCATTTTGGCTATAACTTGAAGCAGAGTTATCAGAATCAAGTGAAACCACTTCCAGTAGATGCGTCTCGTCGAGAGCTTCGAAACGAGTACCCTATTGTCTATATTCAAAGTTCGGAGCTAGGAGAAATCCTTGAAATTCTGAAAACTGCTGTAAGAGGTATCGCGGCAAATACTTTCAGCATTTCAGTGAGTGTGAGAGGTAGATTAGTCTTTTCTCATACATGCTAGCGGAGCCACTTCATTTTCCATCACGTGTGCACACGTCTTCATACACTTGGTTAGGTCGTTACATCGGATTGACATTTAAATGTGTGTTAATATCCCACTATATGCACTTGTGTGGCAATTGAGGTATAGTCTGATTGGCACAAGTCCTTGAGTCTTCTTGGCTCAGGTACACAGCTTCGATTGCCAAAAAAGTTCTCTTACAAAGCTCTATTATCTAACAAGCTAATCCCCAAAAATGAGCTCTCTAGCTCTTTTTATAGTTTTTGGACTAGTTTTGGCCCTGTCCAGACATAGTGTCCGGCCTAGTTAAAAATTAGGTTCCAGGGCTTATTTGAGGGCTCAAACGGAGTCTAAAAATTATGAAAATTGGTAGGAAGATAGTTCTAATACTCCTCAAGCTCGAGGACTCTTCGGCTTGAATAAAATGGAGTTACAAAAATAGAAAATGGTATTTACAATGGTTTTTAGTGATAAAAATTACTATTTTTGTAGGGATTTCTTCTAAAAATTTGACATACACTTCTTGGAGCTCCCTACTTGCTCCCTTTCCCTGTGTGTCCACCTCTTTGATGTGCTTCCATGCTTTGTCCTTGACCTTGAGCTTCAACAGCAACCTGCAACCAATTTTCTGCAAAATATAACCTTTGTGAATAATTACTTGTACACTACCTGTGCAGCTTGACAACCGGATTTTGAGTGTTTGTAGGAGAAGGGGGAAAGATAAGAAGAAAGATACAGACACTGGAAGCTTCTATAAATTGATTATAAGGAGAAAATTACAATGATGATGTACAGTACAATCCAAATTCTCTATGTGCAAAATCCCAAAGAGTGCACAATCAACAAAGTTACAAAAAGCCCAAGGTTCTTGCTGCCATCGAGCTTCTCTGCACCAGACCTCCACCTTCTCTAAGAGCTTGCACTTGTGCACACCTTGCACTCAAGCTTCCAATAGGGGAGGGATGGACACCTTATGTCGACATGCACCCAGCTTCAATGGGACCTTGTGACCTTTGATTGCATAGCTTAGTACTTCTTTGCACACTTCTAAGTCACTCTTCTTGCACACCTTGCACTTCACTTCTCTGCATCGCACACTCATTGTATGTCTCTTGCTCTTCTCTCTCCTAGTGGAGACTATGCTCACCTTCCTTAGTCTAACCAAGAATAATGCCTTGCCTTGATTTGAGTGTCGGTTCACGTACACTCCTAACTGCTAGAGTATCTTGGTGCTCACTTTGATGTCCCAATATTATCTCCAAAAGTGGGAAGCCAACAAATCTCTGTTTTGTCCTGTAGTGACTTTAGACTAAAACAAAAAATTTTAATTGGGGGGCCATACTTTCACTTTTGCGTACGCTGCCACTTCACATACCTTCACAGTTTGCCTTTTAATTCTTCAAATGTGCACCTAAGAGAGGGTTCGTCAGTTTAAGTTAACTGCATGGTCATAGATCCAATCTTGACCCAAGACAAGTGGTTCGGTCAGGTACTCATCTTGACACACTAGCACTTTGACTTTCATTGGAACATCATGAAGGTAGATGGGAAGTTCCACCTCGCCCAAACAAGGGGTTTCCACACCTCCCAATCCTATGAGATAAGCTTCTATGGGATTGATGTTCAACTGCAAGTCTTGGCAGTAGGACAGTCTAACTGCACTACTTGCTGCACCTGAGTCAATCAATGCTTTCACAGTCCTTGCACCCTTTCCTTGTCCTATCTCTGTGGTCAGAAAGGGTCGTCGGTCAATGACTTGAGAATTAATTATGCCTGATTTTCGGCACATATCCATGTGATATTTTGGGGCTTTTGAGTTGACATCTAGGCCTAGTCGCCTTAACTTATTTCGCCTAATATGCTCTCTGGCCTCTGCATGTGCTTCTTCCCTCACCCTTAACTCCTCTTCTTTTCGCTTCTTAGTAGTGTTGAGTCTCGTAAGCATATCCTCTGTAAGAGGTTCTTGGTATAACTTGACTCTACATCCACCAATATAGTTTGGCAAGATATCTCCTTGTAGAGTGGCCAACTGAACTGCACCACTAGTGGAAATTCTATTAATTATCATTGGTCCGTATCCTCTTTTTTCCAACTTATGGGCATGTTGCTTTAGCGTATAAACCAACACTAAGTCTCCTTCTTTCAACCCTTTATCCTTGATGTGTGCATCAAAATAAGCCTTTTGTCTTTTCTTTGCAGCATAGATGCCTGCTGCCGCTTGTAGCCTCGTCTCACCTAAGCGTTCTAAATCAAAGATCCTAGAGGACAACTCATGTCCATTCCACTCATGCTCTTGTGCCACCTTTAATCTGGAATTAGGAAATCTAATGGTAGTACAACATTCTGTCCAAAGACCATCTGAAATGGGGTGGCATTGAGTACCGTTTTATAGGCAACTCGATAAGCCCACACAGCATGATGAAGCTGTTTGTCCCAGTCAGAGTGTTTATTATTTACCAGTTTTATTAATACATCCCAGTCCGTTAGCTTGCGGACGATAAGGGGAAGACTTCTTATGTATCACCAAGAATTCTTGGAGAAGATTTTCAATGAGCTCATTCAAGAAGAGTGTGCCTCTATCGCTCACTAACTCTATTGGTAGCCCATATCTTGTGAACACATTGTCGAATAAGAGCTTAGCCGTAGTCTGAGCATCATTCTTTGTTGTGGCTTTCACTTCTACCCACTTTGTAAGGTAATCTGTGGCTACAATAATATACTCTGCATGGGAGTTTCTAGCTGGGGTGTTAATAGGACCTATGAAGTCTATGCCCCACTTCAAAAATGCACGCCCTCCCATCATTGGCCTCAAAAGCATCTCGTCTTTTCTAACTGGATATTGTACACGTTGGCATGTGTCACATTTCTTCACATAGGTATGAGCATCCATATGAAGAGTGGGCCACCAAAGTCGTGAGAATAGAATGGTCTTGATTACTCGATCAGGACCGAAGTGTCCACCTGCAACACCGTTGTGTGCAGTTTCTAAGACTTTCAAATAGTCTCATTCGTGAACGCACAATCTTAGATAACCATCCTTCCTCTTCGATATAAGTTGTCTCCAACTAAAGCATAGTCCTGAGCCTCTTGCTCCATGCTTCATCTTCTTGCTAGACTAGCCTCTTTGGGTAAGGTTCCCGATCTCATAAACTCTACCAATGGAGCACTCCAATCAGGAATTAATGACACTTGATAAAGGGTGGCATGCTCCACTGGTGGTCTCTCTCTGCACATTGGACAATTCTTAATCCACTCATATATTTCTTTGTCCATGCTAGGCCAATACACTCCTAAACGTTTCAGATTTTGTAATGTGCACTGTTTAGAATAATGATTTCCTAGCAATCCTTCATGAGCTTGTTGTAACCAATTACTATGTTCATCATCCTCAACACAACAAGCTAATACACATTCGGTATCTTGTTTGTACATGCTTCCTGCCAATATGTGATATTTTTGTGATTCTACAATTTCTTCTTGTGATGTTTTCACATTCTTATTTGCAGGGCCGAAGGTTAGGACTGGTACCAACTTATTTGCCCATTTAGGAACAACTTCTAAATTGAACAGATAAGCATCGGATAATTCATCAGACACTCCTGGCGCTGGCTCCCCTGAAGTGATGCGAGAAAGGTGATCTGCCCGAAGGTGGGTTCTACCTTTCTTGACAACAACTTCAAAGTCATATTTCATTAGTAAGAGGAACCATCTTATTAAGCGTCCTGTATTGCAAGGTTTATTGACCAAATATATTCAAGAATAGTTCTATGCTTTTGTTGTCTTGAGGGATCCAATCTGGAGTGATCACTCTGGTCAAAACTGACTTACCTCTAGGAGTCTGGGATCCTTGTCCTACATTTCCTTGTTCTAGGTCTCCTATCTCATTCTCATGAATGATATTTCCAAACTCATCGGTCCTATCTAGTAGGTTGGTGACCACATACATGGTTCCTTCCTTATCAATGTATGAACCCTCTTCGAACTTGACCACCGAGTGTTCAAGTCCAAAGGGTTGATCTGGATTTTTGAGTTGGACCACTGATCGCCTCAGGCCATCCTCATAGATGTGAGCACCTAATCGGTTGGTCCGAATATATTCCAATTGTGTCTTATAGGGACCTTCTGATGTTTGTAGATGGGCAGTTCATGAGCCACCTACAGGTTTTCCCATGCTAAAAGACATTTCTGAGTCAGTTGTGTCACAGTTTAGTACGTAAGGACAACCACTTAGTTGTTGTGCCCAAGACCTAGCTGTATGGTTGACACTAGACTGAGAAGATCTAATGCTTTGTCTATCCTTGCCTAGGTGTCTACCAGATCTCAGGTTCATAAGCTTTGGTTAAGAGTCCAAAATTTCCGCTTGGTATGGTTCAAAATCCTTTGGAGTCCCCTTGGTTCCCTAGGGGGTCAAAACAGGCAAACAATGGATGAAAACGTTATGTCAAATCAGGCTCCTGGGGGTCAAAACAGGCAAACAACACCTCTTGGAAAAAATCACGATTTTATGTGAAAATCGTGATTTTGTGAGATGAAGAGAATCGCGATGCTATGAAATCCTCAAGAGAATCGCGATGCTGTGAAATCCCCAAGAGAATCGCGATGCTGTGAAATGAAGAGAATCGCGATTCTGAGCAATCCCCAAGAAATGCGCTTTTGAGTGAGAATCGTGTTTTGAAAATCGTGATTTTGTACCTTAGAGAATCGTGTTTTTTTTGTTGAAAATCGTGATTTGTGAAAATCGCGATTTTGAGCCCATTGAAAATTGTGTTTTCTCATAATCGTGTTGTTGACATGAAAATCCCGATTTTGGATGAAAATCGTGTTTTTTGAAAATCGTGATTGCCAACAGAGAATCGTGTTTTCACAAAATTGTGTTTTTGACTGAAAATCGTGATTTGTGAGAATCGCGATTTTGAGCACAACCAGAGAATCGTGATTCTGAGAATGACCCCAGAATCGTGTTCTTTTCCACAAGCTTTTAGGCAGGAAATAGAAAATCGTGATTTTTCAAAAAATTTGAATTTTTCACAGAATCGCGATTTTCATCACAGAATTGTGTTTTTTGGTGGGAACTTCAAATTTCTGAACGCCGAGCAATGGCGAGCTCCGTATGTGCAGAAAATCATAAAAAAACACAGGCGCTTGCTCTCCCTTGCACTTCCTAACTCCTTCTCTCACAATAATGCATGTAAAGTGGTATGAAAATGGTGAAAATGCATTAAAAAACAAGAAATTTCTATGAAGATGAAGATGGAAGAAGATTGAGATGGTGATGATGATGAAGATGAAGAAGAAAAATCAGAAAATGAACAAAAATGACAGTTTTTTTACCTTCCAACGTCGCAAATCTACGATCTTACCATCACAACGCTCGTCCTCAAAGCTCTCTCCGCGGCAACGGCACCAAAATTTGGTGTAGCTCAAGTGTAAGCACCACCTCCTTTACTTGTCAATCCGGGGAGACGTGAGGACCATTATGAAGACCACGAGTGAAGGCACAAGTGCGTGAGTGAAAACACACAGATATGCACACACATACACACACGCGCGCATAAGGTGAGATCAAAGAGAGGAACAATGGAAAGCTTCGATTGCCAAAGAGTTCTCTTACAAAGCTCTATTCTCTAACAAGCTAACCTCAAAAATGAGCTCTCTAGCTCTTTTTATAGTTTTTGGACTAGTTTTGGCCCTGTCCAGACCTAGTGTCCAGCCTAGTTAAAAATTAGGTTCCAGGGCTTATTTGAGGGCTCAAATGAAGTCTAAAAATTATGAAAATTTTTAGGATGATAGTTCTAATACTCCTCAAGCTCGAGGACTCCTCCGCTTGAACAAAATGGAGTTACAAAAATAGAAAATTGTATTTACAATGGTTTTTAGTGATGAAAATTACTATTTTTGTAGGGATTTCTTCTGAAATTTTGACATACACTTCTTGGAGCTCCCTACTTGCTCCTTCTTCTTGTGTGTCCACCTCATTGATGTGCTCATGTGCTTTGTCCTTGACCTTTAGCTTCAACAGCATGGTAGAAGACCTTTACTTGATCATTGCAGGATCTTTGGATGTGTAGCATATGTGCATATCCCCTCTCCGATAAGAGGTAAGCTAGACCCTAAGGCAGAGAAGTGCGTCTTCATTGGATATGATCTAAATCAGAAAGGTTACAGGTTCTACAATCCTTCAAACAAGGGATTCATGGTCAGTAGAGATGTTGTCTTTGATGAAAATGACTCTTGGTTTGATAGTGAATGCAGGAAGGTAAAACTACCTTATGACTTGGAAGAGGAGTTTCCAAACCTTACTAAGGAGGAGCCTACTCAAAATGGAGACACCAATTCAGATGATGAGGACATCATCAACCTTGAAGAGCTCAAGGCATGGAAGTCCAAAGGCAAGCTCAAGATGAAGAAATTGGAAGATATACCTGAATCATCTAATCAAGCAATCAGAAGATCACAACGGGAGAGCAAGAAGCCAGTCAGATATGGGTATGACACTTCTCTTGTTACTAAGCACTCTGTTTATATTGCAAAAGATTTATCAACTAAAGAACCATTATCATTTGAAGAAGCTAAGACCAAGACGGAATGGAAGGAAGCTATGAATGAGGAGATTGAAGCACTCAAAGAGAGTGATACTTGGGAACTAGTACCAAAGAAGGAATCTATGAAGGTAATTGGCTCTAGATGGATCTATAAGATAAAAAGAAATTCTGATGGGTCAATAAGGAGGTACAAAGCTAGACATGTGGCCAAAGGTTTTGCACAAACTCAAGGCATTGACTATGAGGAAACCTTCTCACCTGTGGCAAAAATGCCAACCATCAGGGTATTGGTAAGTGTGGCTGCATCAAAGAGTTGGAACATGTATCAGTTGGATGTAAAAAATGCATTTCTAAATGGCTAGATTTCAGAGGAGGTGTACATGTCATAACCTCCTGGCTATGAGGATCCAAACAAGGTAACATATGTATGCAAATTGAATAAAGCTCTTTATGGATTGAAGCAGGCACCTAGGGCATGGAACCATAGGTTGACCACATATCTTCAGGACCAAGGTTTTGTCATGAGTAAAGCAGATACTTCTCTATTCATCAAGAGAAGTAATTTAGAGGTAATATACCTATGTGTATATGTTGATGATATCATACTTACAGGTAATGATGCTAATAGCATCAAACAGATCAAGAATCAGATGATGGAGTTCAAAATTAGTGACCTTGGATCACTAAAATACTTTCTTGGACTTGAGTCAATCTATACTAACTCCAGAATTTACATTACTCAGAGAAATTCTATACAGGATATGTTAAAGAAGTTTCATTTGCAGGATGCCAAAGTTGCAAGTATTCCAATGGAGGTAATCCTAAAATTAAGTGCTCATGAAGGTGATGTACTTGAGGACATCACAGGTATCAAAGCACAGTGGGAAGCTTGAATTATGCTACCTTGTCAAGGATAGACATTGCTTATGGAGTAAGTGTGCTAAGTCAGTTTATGCACAAGCCTAGGGCACCTCACTTGGAGGTTGCCAAAAGGATCTTGAAGTACCTTAAGGGTACTCAACATCATGGTTTGTATTTCTCTTATACATCAGACTTAGACATTAAAATTTATTCAGATGCAGATTGGGTAGGATGCAAAGATGATAGGAGGAGTACCTCAGGATACCTTTCATTTGCAGGTGATAAGCCAATATCATGGTCTTCAAAGAAGAAACCTACTGCTGCTTTATCTTCTATAGAGGTAGAGTATAGAGGATTGGCCAATGCTACTCAAGAGGCCATATGGATCAGATTGTTGTATACAGAATTGGGCTTGCATACTGCATCTCCAATGATCTTTGGGGATAATACAAGTTCATTACACCTTGCAGCTAATCCTATTTATCATGCTAGGACCAAGCATATAGAGGTCCACTATCATTATGTGAGAGAGAAGCTATTAAGTAAGGATATTCAGCTGGCATATGTATCAACTAATATGCAATGTGCAGATTTGTTGACTAAAGCATTAGATGGTACAAAACTTTGCAGGTTCAAATCAATGATTGGATTGTAGGATATTCATGAAGATTAAAGATGAAGACCAAGCCCAAATGTTTGGCTTGAGGGGGAGTTGTTGGTGTGAAGTCCAAGCCCACACATTTGGCTTGAGGTTCATAAAGATGTGAAGTTACATGAAAACCATTGCTAGTGAAGATTTACCTCTTTACCTTTGTAAAAGTCATTTCTTTTTTACTTGAGAATACTTGTATCACCTACCCAAAAAAGTCGTGGACTTGTTAGTTAAGAAAGTAACAACTACATTGAGGGAATATCTCCTAGAATGAAGGTTCACTTTTAGAGAGAGCCAAAAGTTGAATTCAAATTCAAATTTGAATGGAACACTTATATAAACTCACTTGAAAAGTCGCGGTTAGTCTAATCAATTCCCAAGCTCTCCATTGCCATTTTGTTTATGTGTAAGGCATACATTGTAGCCTACACTAATCTCTATCATAAGGCTATGATTACCAAGCCTATGATCTTGTACAACATTGTTCATTAATACATTATACCTACATTGTTCATCTATGATATCTCTGTTATTGTCATTTCTCACTGTCAACTTGTGCTGCTCATATCTCACTCATTTCTCCACCAAATTCAATGATCTATAGTTTATTGGAATCAGCTCCAAGCTATCTACACGCTGAAAAGATTCGAAGCAAATCTATTCAGCCAATTTGGAGAAAAGCACATCAAAGCACTCACTAGTCAAACTCTGTAGAGGTCCTTAAAAATCGGGGGTAATGATTAATTTGATAAATTGATTTCTTTGTGTATAGTGGATCATTTCAAGTGATTCCACTTGGAATCATTAGCTTACTAGGTTAGTTATATACCTCTAAAAGGAATTTTTCCAATTCATACTGTACTGGTAGCATTGAGCATTACAAGAAGCAGGTGTATGATCCAAAACAGAAGGTTTTCTTGGATTCTTCTATTTAGAAGTAGTCTATGTTGAATCAATCTTTTCATATATCATTTCCAAAGTACATAGGCACCTTTATGGTGTCATTGGAAAGCTAAGAGGGTCCACATATCAACTCTAAAGCTAGAAGGGGCTGGTACTAAGTAGGATTTGGCACTACCTACTCATCACTTGGAGTGTTCATCCATCTTCCCAACAACAAGTACTCGGGATATCCTCGAACTCCCTATGCCTAGACCTTGACCACTAACTTGTGATGGCTTGTCACCTATAGAAAACCTTGGCAACTTGCCCTTGTCTCCCTGGAATACCCATTGGCAGCTTGTCATATGGTATAATTGTGCAAAATCACTTACTCCACTAGAGTAATGAAAACTATTATGATAATCCAAAACAATGTGACTATGTCCCAATCTCTGTGGAAAAATACTAAAGATAAATGGAATTTTTTTCCAAATAGTGTTTTATTTCTAAGCTCAAGTAAATCTGCTTGATTTACTATCTCTATGCTTGAGTAAATCAACTTGATTTACCTACAGTAATGAAAATGAAACTCAAGAAAGTCTCAAAATGATCCAAAGTATGAATCCAAGATGACACTCTATCAACGATCCAGACTATGGACCAAGATATCAATACGTCAATGATCCAAACTATGAACCAAGATCTCAATCTGTCACATCCAAACTATGGACTAAGATCTCAATTAGTCACATCCAAACTATGGATCCAAATCTCGATCTATCATATATATATAATCCAAACTATGGACCAAAATATCTCCCGTACACAGTAAATCCCAATCCACTCTCTGGAACTAAGTCCATCATTCCAAGTGAAGACGTGCTAAGAAAGTATAGCAACTAGTGGAACTACCACCGCCTTTTCAATAATAACATGCAAGATGTTCCAAGTGGATGAAACTTGCTTTTTTCTCTCACCATCATCCGATCATTACCATGATCAAATCATTCCTAACTAGGAATGAGGTGTCTCTAGTGAACTATTGTAATCATCTGGCACTCTCAGATATAATGAGGACCATAATATGAGTCCACTAAATACACTGAAAAAATGGTAAGTAGATGTGTGCACACTCATAGCCCACTAGGCTAAGCATCGAGCTCACCTCATACACACTATGTATGAAATATGGCCTATCCTTAAGCATATCATAAAGTAGTACGTACTCTATGAATTTCATCTTAATGCAATTGCCTATTTATAGTTCTTATGCATAAACCTTGCCTTTCCGCTCTTCTAGGCTACTTGCCTACGGACTTGCCTTGTTTGTGATCACCCATACAGAGTGACTGCCTTAATTGCCCCTCTGTTGTCTAATAATATGAAGATCATATGAATAAACTCCAAATCATATAAAAAATATAATCTCAGAGACTTCTCTCCCATACCATCTATCCAACACCTAGGTAGAATACAAAGTTTGATGTCCCATACCACCAAACCTTATACCCCACATAGGTGCGTGTATGAGATTAAAGTCGAACATTTCTCTCAAAATGATAAGAATAAATCGGTGAGTACTCACAACCATAAATAATAATAATAAAGTCATGAAGTGTTCTTGAATTGTTTCCTTCCCTCAATGGAAAGAACAGAGTCATTCCTATGACTCTATCACTCATAACTATCTCTAACATCAACTCATCTTGAGTTGAGAAATGAGAAACTATATAATAAATCAACTCAACTAGAGTTGTGAAGGATGCGGCTTGCATCAGATATCAACTCATGTGACTTGAATCCAATATTAACTCACAATAAATAGGAATTTATTCAAATTGTATGAATCCAATTATATGAAATGAGAACAACTAGCAAAGTTCTCCTGTTCCATGCTCTCATGGCACTATATATATTCTTGAAAATTTTGACAGAGTCTCCTCTGTCCTACTAAGAATAGTCACCCTAAACAAATGATCAATAAACAAGTATCTAGGACATAGCTAGCCCATGGTGATCACACCATATCAAAAAAATATCATAAAAACCTGTGGAAAATCTTTTCCTTTCAACAATGTCTCTTGCATAAACAATTTCCAATAGGAACAGATTAAATCTTACTTTTAACTAACCTCTACTCATGCAAAATGTATGAAATTTTTAAATCTCATGTAACTTTTCTCAAGCTTTCATTAGGCACAAAAATCATTTGATTTGTCTATTTTCATAGAGTTTTATAACCATTTTACTGGAAGGTTCGAACACTTGACAACCAACTCTAAAAATATACAAGGCCATCTTCTTGAAGCCCTTAGACTGATCAAACGAATTCCAAATTTCATTTTATTTGTTCGCAAATCTAGATCATCTTATCTATTTTAGTCACAAAAAATTTCAATTTAAAATTCAATCAAATACTCATTCAAAAGTATAATTCTATCTCTGCTACACCTGCGCTTAGGTGAGCCTAGAAACAATGTTTTTGCACATTTATAATATCTTCTAACTATGAAGATAAATTCAAACATACTTGAATTTTGGGTATATCATAGGGCCTATACCGGAGTAGCTTTTCCAACAAAATGTTTTGAAATTGGAGTTTTCAATATGAAAATATCATGTGCTCATCAGGCACATGTACCACTCTTTAGAAAATCCTCGCCAGAGATTGGCCTGAGAAGAATAGGTCATTTGACCTATCATTTGATATCCAATTTCTTCCAGGTTTTAATAGCATGTAGCTACTATTATCTAATTTTATTTATATACATTTCATAGTATTTGGACATTTGCAACTTCCACAATGATCAAAATACTAAGCCTCTATACCTACAATATTTTAAAAATTTATAGAGGCTAACTTTTACTCTTTTCTTTGTATCTCCTAAATGAAGAAACATTTCATCTTGACATTTTACACACTATTTGGTAGTGTTTAGATAATGTTACAAACAAAAAGCATTCAATTTAAGTAAATTAACTAAGAGAACCAATCACCTCTAGATGACATGGTCTTTTATCATTTAATAAACTCCAGAGGTTGCACTTTGATGTGCAAAGATTATTTGACCTATGAAATTATCTTTAAAAATAATGGAAATTGGTATACACAAAGTGCATCTTTCAAGATTTAATTTCCAATAAGAGACATTCAATTTGAATCTACCAACAAAGAGAAACATGTTGATATATTTAGGTAGTGATGTGTGTGAACACACTGCGACCGTCGGGGCACTTTTTTCCCTCTTTAGGAGGTTTTTTTCCCTCGACTTGTATATATGCCTATTGCCCTAATGGGCTACTTATCTTTGTACATTCTCTAGTAATACATTCAGTATTGTGTGTTGTGCTCCAAGCTTCTTCTTCTTCCTTGTGTTGTTCGCGTGCTTCCGCAGAAGTCTAACTCCAACAATTGGTATCAGAGCAGGTCGTCGCTTCATCTAGGGCGCCGTCGAAACTCCTCCGTTTGCAGTCTCAGAATCGTACAAATTTTGGTGAGCATACTCAGGGTGTTTCCGATATCAAAATTGCTTTTCTCTATGGTGCCGAAATCGCGATCTGAGCTCGTTTCGGCCTCCGAACGCAGTAACGCAGTGCTTGTGCAGGCTATTTTATCTTTTTGTGCCAAAGGTATATACCAATTTCTGTTCGCCAATTTAAGCGTCTCAAAGTCTGCTACAGGTCTAGCAGAAGTCGTTTGGGCAGTTCTGTTCAACTTTTTGAGATACAGTCAATTTTCTGCATCAAGGTATTTTAGTCACCGGCCATGGCTGAAAGTAGTGATGTATTCTGTATGTTGGCTATTCAGGATAAGTTGGATGGTACCAACTACCCATTATGGGCTTATATGATGCGACATGTATTGGTTGCAAAAGGATTATGGAACATTCTGCAGGGTGTTGAAAGACGTCCTGTTACACCTTTAACAACAAATACTACGAATACAGGTGTTGGAGCTGATGAAGATGGTGTCGAAGATGATATTGTGCAGATTCCTATTCGTGCTGCTATTTCTATTGCACCTACTGCAGAGCAGATTCGTTGGGATGGCAGAGATGCCCAGGCACATGCATTGATAGCTTTGTCTGTCAAACGTGCCATTATTCCTCACATTCGCTCTTGCAGAACAGCTAAGGATGCTTGGGATACACTTACCACATTGTACCAAGCTAGGAATGAGGCTCGTGTTGCTTACCTCCGAAAACAGTTGGAGAGTGAGCACATGAATGAAGGTGATTCGATGGACAGTTTCCTAACGAAGATCAAAGATTTGAAGGAACAGTTGATTTCTGCTGATGAGGTTATACGAGATAGCTCACTTGTGCAGACCATTCTGAAGCGTCTTCCTGATTCATACCAGAGTTTTGCTTCTACTCTTCGGTTGATGATGAAAGGCAATCCGAATGCCTTATCATTTGAGGAGTTAGTTTCTGTTCTATTGCAGGAAGATCAGCCCAGATAGAACAGGTCCATTATGTGTGTTGCAGATCAAGCTTTCCTGGCTAGTCAGAAGGGCAAAGGAAAATGGAGCTCTTCTACTAGTAAGCAGAAATCTGCAAATGTTGCACATTCGAAGAACTAGGATAAAGATGAGAAGAAATCAGAAAAGCAGAAATTGTTTTGCAAGTACTGTAAAGGGAATGATCATATCATAAAGAACAGTCCAAAACTGGTTGCAAAAGAGGCAAAGAAAAAGGAGGCTGGAATGGTTGTTGCAGAAGCCTCTACACCAAAAACACAGTCTGCTAATCTTGTGCAGGATGAAGAATGGGTGTTTACTACTATTTGCAGTTTTGATCCATCTTCTCATGAGCAGTGCATGTCTGCAGTGGACTCAGATGTTTGGTACTTTGACAGTGGGGCGACCAAACATATTACCTCGCAGCGCAGTTTCTTCTCTTCACTCGAGCCTGTCCCTACAGGGAATATTGTCACATGCGCCAACAACTCCTCTTATCCTGTTATGGGAGTTGGTAAGATCATTCTGACTACTACTGATGGTAGTTCTTTCACCTTGTCACATGCTTTATTTGTGCCAGGGATCAAGAAGAATCTGTTATCAGTTTCTGCATTAGCCAAGATTGGCTTGGTTGTGAAATTTGTTGATGACAAATGTACAGCTCATGATCTGTCAAATGACGATGTTATTATTGCTTCTGGCATTTTATGACGTGGGTTGTATAAGCTTATAGACTATGAAAGATCTCTGAATGATTCGGCATGTGCAGTTCATGATTCTCAGGCTATGTCAGATGCAAAGCTTTGGCATGCACGCTTTGGTCATCTGAATTTTGCTAGTTTGCTACGCCTACAGAAATCTAATATGGTGTCTTCTTTGCCCAAGCTTGATGCACCTGGAAAACATGTATGTGAAGGCTGTATTTTGGGCAAAATGCAGCATTCCTCCTTTCCAAAATATGGTTCAGTTCGAGCTACGTAGAAATTGTAGCTTGTACATAGTGATGTCTGTGGTCCTATGCAGACACCTTCTTTTGGAAACTATCTTTACTTCGTGACTTTCATTGATGATTTTTCCAGGCATGCATGGGTATATCCATTGAAGGCAAAGTCCGAAGTGTTTTTGTGCTTCAAACAGTTTTTGGTTTTGGCTGAAAATCTATCAGCATGTAAAATAGGCACCCTCCATTCTGATCGAGGGGGGGAATATATGTCTTCTGATTTTAATGCATTTCTGGCTGAATGTGGGATAAAACACCAGTGTATAGTGCCGTATACACCTCAAAAGAATGGAGTTGCTGAATGAAAGAACAGGTCACTCATGGAGATGGCAAGGTGTATGGTCAAGAGTCAGGCTTTACCACATAGTTTCTGGCTTGAGGCTGTCATGTGTGCAGCATATGTACTTAACAGGTGTCCCACTAAAGCGCTGCAGTCTATCACTCCATATGAGGCTTGGCATGACCGCAAGCCATCTGTTGCTCATCTACGTGTTTTTGGTTGTTTGGCATATGCATTAGTGCCTGAACAACATCGCAGAAAATTGGATGATAAGGCAGTAAAATGTATTTTTGTTGGGTACAGTTTTGAAAGTAAAGGCTATGGTCTGTATCATCCACAGACTAAATGCATTCTGGTTAGCCGTGATGTTGTCTTTGTGGAAGATGCTATTCAGCCATTGCTTTCATGTACTAAGGAGACATCTGTTAGCTCCAAAGACATGTATGATACTTTGATGCCTCTTTTTACAGGTGGACAGTCTAGTGCTGGTCCTAATGAGGCAACTTCTCAGCCTTTGCAGGTTTCATATGATGATGCAGATCATTCCATTTCTGATCCAGATTTACATGTTGCACTTGTTGATGAGAGAGCTGATATTGAGCAGGCAAAAACTATGCCAAAATGGCTGGTACAGACTTTGCGTGACAGCAAATTAAATGCACCTTTGTCATATCATACTCGTTCAGGCTCTCATAGTGCCTCCTTTGCATCATATTGCTATGCCATGGCTACGTCTAGTCTCTGTGATGAGAATGACCCTGTTTCTTTTGATGAAGCACAAAATTCATAAAACTGGATGGCTGCTATGCAATCTGAATATGATGCTATAATGAAGAATGGTACATGGTCTTTATGTGACTTGCCTCCTGGCAAGAAGGCCATTGGCACTAAGTAGGTATACAAGCTGAAGCGTAAACCTGATGGTACAGTTGACAGGTATAAGGCTAGGCTTGTTGCAAAGGGTTATGCGCAGGAAAGAGGCATTGATTTTGATGAGACCTTTGCACCTACATGCCGTATGACTACTATTCGGAGCATTTGTGCACTTGCAGCCCATCATGGTTGGAATGTACATCAGTTGGACATTAAAACAGCATTTCTGAATGGTGACTTGCATGAAGAAGTGTATGTTTTTCAGCCCCGTGGCTTTGTGCAGAAAGGGCACGAAAACCAGGTGTGCAGGTTAAAGAAGGCATTACATGGTTTAAAGCAAGCACCACGTGCTTGGTATGAGAAGATACATGCCTATCTGATTGCACATGGTTTTGAGAACAATCCAACTGAAAGCACCTTATATGTTAAACGTGCTAATGATGTGCTTCTGATCATTGTTGTCTATGTTGACGGCATGCTGCTCACAGGTCCTATTGAGAAGCATATTGCTGATTTCAAGGTTGATTTGCATGCCTCTTTTGAGATGTCTGATTTGGGGCATTTGCATCACTATTTGGGCATTCAGTTTATGCAAGTTGATGGTGGGATGGCTTTGTGTCAAACAAAATATATTGACATATTATTGCATCGTTTTTGCCTTGAAGACTGTAAGCCTATTGCTACTCCTATGGAGACAGGTTTACGCTTGAGTCTTCATGATGCTAGAGATGCATTTGATGCTGTTCTCTATCAGCAGGCTGTTGGATGCTTGATTTATTTATGCATTACTCGGCCAGATATTCAGTTTGCTGTCTCACAGATGAGCAGGTTTATGCATTGCCCAGGAGTCATGCATTGGAAGGCGGTTAAGCGCATCTTTTGTTACTTGAGTGGTACTCAGCTACTTGGTGTTGTAGCAAGTCTATGACAAGCCTAAGTATTGGCTTGAGTCTCACAAAGTCTTAGAAGAAGCTTTAAAAAGAAGACTATGTAAAGTTCACTTGTGAACTACCTCTTGTAACTTTTGAAGAGTTTACTTAATGTAAAACTAAGAGAATCTTAAGTGGTTGAGTCCACTTGATCAAGAATGGAAAGAGGAGCCACGAATTCGTGATTTGTGGTAGGTAGGTAGAGAATCAAATCAATCATTGATTGATTGGAGAGTGATTGAGGGAAGTTAGCCTCCCAAACTCAACTATAAATAGATGGCAGTTTTAGTCGTGGTTAGAGAGACCTATGTGAAGACCTCCAAGAGCTGAGCTTTATGCCATATCAAGGTGTGATTACAAGGCACACACATGTATCAGTAAGTCATTGTATTGTACAAGCAATATACTTTCATTTTCATGATTATTTGAGTTCATCTTTCCATGTTCTTGTGAAGTGTACTACTCACTGCCATTACTCTCAGTTTTCTCAGTCAGCTTGCAGAGATGTTTTCTCTGAGCTTGGTGCATCATTTTCAAATATTTAACTTGGTAAAGTTAGCTCTATAAGTCTACTATATGCTCACAAATTTTCATGTCATTTGGATGTTGCAATCTTTAGTTATGTTCATTTGAAGTCAACAGGGTCTGTTCATCTTCACCTCTCTGTCAGGTACCCGACTTTTTCACTCATCTTGTCAGAGCCATTTCTCAGTGGTTACGTATTCAAATTCAGTGATTTAAAGCTTATTGGATTCAGCTTACTGTCTAGTATAACCATACAAATTTTCATAATCATTGGATTCCTACATTTTGAGTTATGTTGATTTTTCTGCTCACTAGTCTATTTCTGTAGCAGCCCGTGAAAATCGGGATGATGTCATCACTTGTTAAAACTCATTCTCAGTGTGTGGTTCATTATTTTTGATGAGATTACTCTTGAAAGTTAGCTCTTTAAGTTGCCTAGACTTCCCTAAGAGGAATTGAGCTAATTGCTGCTGTGCTCAAAGAATTATGTAAAACACTGGACAGGTGTATGAACCAAGAATAGCAAGTTTTCACCTCTGAGCTAACTCCAACTTATCTGTTTTGATTTATCTTTTTGAGAGTGATCTTCCAAGGTACATAGGGTGTCTAATACATCCATTGGAAAGCTAAAAGGGCCCACCATATATTCCTGGAGTTCATTTGGCTGGTGTAGATCAAGGATTTTGCAACACCTCTTCATCTTCAAGCACATACCTATCCATCTCTTCACAGTGGTATCAGAGCAAGGTTGGACAACATGGCAGATGGATTTCCTTCATCAATTGACAAATTGGATAGAGGTAATTACTCAGCTTGGTCATTAAGAATGGAAGCCTATCTCCAAGGTAGAAGTTTATATGGTTATGTGGCTGGAGATGAAGTTATGCCAAGTTTCAGGAACAAAAGTCAACCAACACAAGAAGAGCAAGAAAGATTGAGCACATGGTTCTCCAAGGATGCACTTGCAAGGTCTTATCTCCTCAACTCTATCTCAGATTTTTTGTTGCCTCACATTAGAAGTTGTAAGACATCTCAGGAAGTGTGGGATGCACTTGAAGCTTTCTTTTCTTCAAGTACCAAAGCTAGGAAGCATCAACTATGGCTGGAGTTCACAACTCTCAAGAAGGCTCCCAAACAAAATGTGACTGATTTTGTCACAAAGCTCAAGGACATAGCAGATCAGTTGGGAAGCATTGGAGAGGTAATAGATGAAGAGCAAATTGTAAGGCAGGTCATCAATGGCTTGAAGGCAGATGATAAGTGGGAAGCATTCACCACAGCTATGGATTTGTACATGGACATGCATGTACCTGATTTCAACACACTCATTGGACAACTACTTACTCAAGAGGCAAAGCTTATCAAAAATGGAGAAAGCTCTAAAGGTAATCAATCTTCAGCTTTATACACGGATAAAAGCAAGTCTAAAGATAACAAAGGAAAGGCAAAGAAAGTGGATGATGAAGCAGGTACATATCAAGCTAACTATGCAGGTAGAGGAAGACATGGCAGAGGTAGAGGAAGAGGAGGTAGACAAGGCAGGGGGAGATCCCAAGACTCCAACTCATGTTCTATTTGTGGATTAACTAATCATACAACTGAAAATTGCTTTAGGAATTCCAGGAACCAAAGAGGCAGAGGATACAATAGAGGAAGTTATGGCTACTCAAGAGGAAGGTTCAACAACTACCATGGCAACTACAACAACTACAATCATTCAAACTATCAAGGAGGCTACAAAGGAAGGAGAGACTACAATAACTACACAGAAGACTCAAACAAAGAGGATTCATTATTGATCATGAACATGGCTATGCCACAAGGTAAATTTGATGAGCATGTTTTCTACATAGATTCAGGTTGTTCAAATCATGTGGCAGGAAATGTGGCACTCCTATCAGATTTAGAAGATCCAAGGAATAAGCATGAGGTACAAACAGGAGATGATACAAAACATCCTGTGGAGAAAATAGGCAATGTCAAAGCACCCGATGGAAACATCAACCTACTCAGTAAGGTACTCTATGTCCCTACCATTACAAAGAATTTGATAAGTGTTGGGCAGATAGTAGAGAAAGGGTTGCAAGTCAGGTTCACAAAAGCAGGAGCATTTGTTGAAGATCCAAGTCAAGGATTCAGAAGAATTGCAAAAGGTGAAAAGACAGGTAGATTGTTCACATTTGAATTACAGGACACTAGAAACATTGCTCTCTTTAATTATGGTAGTCAGACACTCACAGAATTGGAAGTATGGCACAAAAGGTTAGCACATATTGGTGAAAGGTCATTAAAGCAAATCTGCAGGGACCAAAGTGTACTTGGACTTCCTAATTTGTCAAAACAACATATGATTTATAAGTGTAGTGCATGTCAATTTGTAATGTCTCACAGGTTACCATTCATGAAGAAAGGTTATATGCATGGAGATCTCTTGGAGTTGGTTCATACAGATGTATGGGGACCTAGCAAGGAAGCTTCAATATCTGGATCAAGGTATTATGTTTCCTTTATTGATGATTGCAGCAGATGGACTATCCTATTCTTTATGAAACACAAAGATGAAGTTTTTTCATGTTTCAAAAGATATTTGGCTCTTGTGGAGAATCAAACAGGTAAATCACTAAAAAGGCTAAGGTCAGATGGAGGGGGAGAATACTTCTCCCATGATTTTGATTCTTTTCTTCAAGAAAGAGGAATCAAAAGAGAGGTAACTACAAGGTACACTCCTGAGCAAAATGGAGTGGCAGAAAGGAGGAATAGGACAATTGTTGAAGCTGCAAGGTCTATGTTAAATGAAAAGCATTTACCTAATTACTTATGGGCTGAGGCTGTATCTACAGCCACTTACTTGATTAACAGGTTGCCTTCAAAATCCCTTGATGGGATTACTCCATATGAGGCTTGGAATGGAAGAAGACCAAGCTTAGATCATTGTAAAATTTTTGGATGTATTGCTTTTGCTCATGTTCCTTCACAGGTTAGAGGCAAGATGGATCCAAAAGGAGAAAGGTGTGTATTTATTGGATATGACAACAATCAAAAGGGCTACAGGTTATACAACCCTACCAACAAAGGATTCTTGGTAAGCAGAGATGTAGTTTTTTATGAGAACAATTCATGGTATGAAGATTCATGCAGGAAGGTCAATTTACCATATGATCTTCAAGAAGATTTTCCAAAGCTTGGTAGAGAACAATCAAAGATTGAAGAACAAGACACCTCAGAGGATGATGAAGAATCTCACATGGAAAAGATCAAAGCATGGAAGTCTAAAGGTAAAGCAAAATTGCACGAACTTGGACACGAGGCAGAATCATCACATCATGGCCTAAGAAGATCTATGAGGGAAAAGAAAAAACCAGAAAGGTATGGGTTTGACACCTCATTAGTAACTAAACATTCTATCTACATAGCACAGGACATAAACCAAGAGGAGCCATCATCATTTGAAGAGGCCAAAGCAAAAACAGAATGGAAGCATGCAATGAAGGAAGAGATTGAAGCACTTCAGGAAAACAACACTTGGGATTTGGTGCCCAAGACTTCATCCATGAAGGTAATAGGCTCAAGATGGGTCTATAAACTCAAGAAGAATTCTGATGGTTCCATTAACAGGTATAAGGCAAGGCTTGTAGCAAAAGGCTTTGCACAAACTCAGGGAATTGATTATGAGGAGACTTTCTCTCCTGTGGCAAAGATGCCTACTATTAGGGTTTTGCTTAGTATTGCCTCTTCCAAGAATTGGAAGATACTTCAACTAGATGTAAAGAATGCATTCTTGAATGGTTGGATAACAGAAGAGGTATATATGGCACAACCACTTGGTTTTGAGAATCAAGTTTATCCTGATTATGTGTGTAAACTTAACAAAGCATTGTATGGTCTCAAGCAAGCTCCAAGAGCTTGGAATTTCAGGCTTGTTTCATTCTTGCAGGACAAAGGCTTTCAACCAAGCAAGGCAGATCCTTCACTCTTTATTAAAAAGAGTAATTCTGAGATCATCTACCTATGTGTATATGTAGATGATATTATATTGACAGGAAATGATGCAGATGGTATGAAGAAGATCAAAGATCGGATGAGAGAAGAGTTCAAGATAAGTGATTTGGGTTCACTTACCTACTTCCTAGGTTTGGAAGTTGTCTACAAAGATCATGGTTTGTTTCTCACTCAAAGAAAGTACATTAAGGACATGTTGGCAAAATTCAAGATGCAAGATTGTAAGATTGCAGGTACTCCAATGGAGGTCAATCACAAATTGAGCTCACATGAAGGTGAACTCATAGAGGACATCACATCATATCAAAGTCTAGTGGGTAGTCTCAACTATGCCACATTGACAAGAGTAGATATATGTTACAGTGTGAGTGTGCTAAGCCAATTTATGCACACACCAAGGAAACCACATATGGATGCTGCCAAAAGGATTCTCAAGTATCTCAAAGGAACCATAAATGAAGGACTTTATTATCCTTATGTATTTGATTTAGGTTTGAAGCTATTTTCTGATGCAGATTGGGCTGGCTCCAAGGAAGATAGAAGGAGCACTTCAGGTTATCTTACCTTTGCAGGTTCAAAGCTTATTTCATGGTCATCCAAGAAGCAACCCACAGTTGCTCTCTCTTCTACTAAAGCTGAATATAGAGGTCTTGCCATAGCTACACAAGAAGCTATGTGGATGAAGACATTATTCAAAGATCTTGGATTGGAGTTTGGAACTCCAACTATTTTTGGTGACAATATGAGTTCTATTCACTTGGCTGCTAATCCTATTTTTCATGCAAGGACTAAACATATTGAAGTTCATTATCACTATGTACGAGAGAAGGTTCTAAGCAAAGAGATTCAAATATCATGTGTGTCCACTCATCAACAATGTGCAGATATTCTAACCAAAGCATTGGATGGTACAAAGCTTTGCAAATTCAAGGCTATGATTGGTTTGCAGGTAATCTTGGAAGATTGAAGACCTCAAGCATACTTGGCTTGAGGGGGAGCTGTTGGAGCAAGTCTATGACAAGCCTAAGTATTGGCTTGAGCCTCACAAAGTCTTAGAAGAAGCTTTAAAAAGAAGACTATGTAAAGTTCACTTGTGAACTACCTCTTGTAACTTTTGAAGAGTTTACTTAATGTAAAAGTAAGAGAATCTTAAGTGGTTGAGTCCACTTGATCAAGAATGGAAAGAGGAGCCACGAATTCATGATTTGTGGTAGGTAGGTAGAGAATCAAATCAATCATTGATTGATTGGAGAGTGATTGAGGGAAGTTAGCCTCCCAAACTCAACTATAAATAGATGGCAGTTTTAGTCATGGTTAGAGAGACCTATGTGAAGACCTCCAAGAGCTGAGCTTTATGCCATATCAAGGTGTGATTACAAGGCACACACATGTATCAGTAAGTCATTGTATTGTACAAGCAATATACTTTCATTTTCATGATTATTTGAGTTCATCTTTCCATGTTCTTGTGAAGTGTACTACTCACTGCCATTACTCTCAGTTTTCTCAGTCAGCTTGCAGAGATGTTTTCTCTGAGCTTGGTGCATCATTTTCAGTGATTTAACTTGATAAAGTTAGCTCTATAAGTCTACTATATGCTCACAAATTTTCATGTCATTTGGATGTTGCAATCTTCAGTTATATTCATTTGAAGTCAACAGGGTCTGTTCATCTTCACCTCTCTGTCAAGTACCCGACTTTTTCACTCATCTTGTCAGAGCCATTTCTCAGTGGTTACGTATCCAAATTCAGTGATTTAAAGCTTGTTGGATTCAGCTTACTGTCTAATATAACCATACAAATTTTCATAATCATTGGATTCCTACATTTTGAGTTATGTTGATTTTTCTGCTCACTGTTCTATTTCTATAGCAGCCCGTGAAAATCGGGATGATGTCATCACTTGTTAAAACTCATTCTCAGTGTGTGGTTCATTATTTTTGATGAGATTACTCTTGAAAGTTAGCTCTTTATGTTGCCTAGACTTCCCCAAGAGGAATTGAGCTAATTGCTGCTGTGCTCAGAGAATTATGTAAAACACTGGACAGGTGTATGAACCAAGAATAGCAAGTTTTCACCTCTGAGCTAACTCCAACTTATCTGTTTTGATTTATCTTTTTGAGAGTGATCTTCCAAGGTACATAGGGTGTCTAATACATCCATTGGCAAGCTAAAAGGGCCCACCATATATTCCTGGAGTTCATTTGGCTGGTGTAGATCAAGGATTTTGCAACACCTCTTCATCTTCAAGCACATACCTATCCATCTCTTCACACTTGGGTTGTTTTATCCCAAGGGGGGATCACTACCGCCAGATTTGCATGCTTTCTATGACTCAGATTGGGCTGGTTGCTATGACACTCGTGTGTCCACTAGTGGTGTTTGCTTCATGCTTGGTAGCTCATGTATATCTTGGTTGGGCAAGAAGCAGCCTACTGTGGCCACTTTCAGTTGTGAGGCTGAGTATAGGGCAGCTTTCATAGCGACTGTTGAGTGTGTGTGGCTCAGACGCCTTATGGCTGATTTGGGTGTTGGCCAGTCTTCTGCCACCACCATCTTCACTGATAGTCAGAGTGCATTGGCAGTTGCGAGGAACCCTGTGTTCCATGCTCGCACTAAGCACATTGAGGTGCATTATCACTATGTCAGGGAGAGGTTCTCTGCTAGGGAGATCAGCTTGGCATATGTGCCCACGCAGGAGAACATAGCAGACCTTTCCACGAAGGCTCTGCCTAGGGAGAAGTTTGAAGCTTTCCACAAAGCTTTGGGCTTACTTCCTTTTGTGGAGTGATTTCCACATAGCTTGGCACTTCCTTATACATGAGTGCCAGCTCCTTGTTCACCGCATCACTCCCAGGGGGGATTTGTTGATATATTTAGGTAGTGATGTGTGTGAACACACTAGGACCGCCGGGGCACTTTTTTCCCTCTTTAAGAGGTTTTTTTCCCTCGGCTTGTATATATGCCTATTGCCCTAATGGGCTACTTATCTTTGTACATTCTCTAGTAATACATTCAGTATTGTGTGTTGTGCTCCAAGCTTCTTCTTCTTCCTTGTGTTGTTCGCGTGCTTCCGCAGAAGTCTAACTCCAACAAAACGCCCTTTGTAACAGGCCTATGTCACTTGTTTTAGGCCTCTACCTCTATTAGCAGCACTTTTAGTGCACAAGTCAGTTGACCTAGCTAACAATCTTCAAATTACTTGAAAATTGGTCAGCTTAAGGACAAGCATGGGAGCTACTTGCCTTCCAACTTTTCAATAAATTTGGGCATTCCCTCAAAGAATAGCATCCAAATCTCTATGAGGCTGCTACCTCACTAACTATTTTCTCAATTATTCTTTTTAACTTAAAAATGACGAGACATGTTAATCCTTATGAATAAAAAAACTTAGTCATTATCTTGGATGGGTTATGAAATGGAGATATATCCATTCATATAATGATCATCTAGATCAATGCAAATCAATTAACCATCATAAATTATATCGTTGAAAAATTAATTCTTTATAATATTCACTTTTCAATGGAAGCACAACACATAATACTGAATGTATTACTATAGAATGTACAAAGATAAGTAGCCCATTAGGGCAATAGGCGTATATACAAGCCGGGGGAAAAAAACCTCCTAAGGAGGGAAAAAAGTGCCCCGATAGTCCTAGAGTGTTCACACACATCACTACCTAAATATATCAACAAATCCCCCCTAGGAGTGATGTAGTGAACAAGTAGCTTGCACTCAAGTATAAGGAACAGCCAAGCTATGTGGAAATCACTCCACAAAAGGAAGTAAGCCCAAAGCTTTGCGGAAAGCTTCAAACTTCTCCCTAGGCAGAGCCTTCGTGAAAAGGTCTACAATGTTCTCCTATGTGGGCACATATGCCAAGCTGATCTCCCCTGTAGAGAACGTCTCCCTGACACAATGATAATGCACCTCAATGTGCTTAGTGCGAGCATGGAACACAAGGTTCCTCGCAACTGTCAATGCGCTCTGACTGTCAGTGAAGATGGTGGTGGCAGAAGACTGACCAACACCGAAATCATCCATAAGGCATCTGAGCCACACACACTCAACAGTTGCTGTGAAAGCTGCCCTATACTCAGCCTCACAACTGGAAGTGGCCATAGTAGGCTGCTTCTTGCTCAACCAAGATATACATGAGCTACCAAGCATGAAGCAAAAGCCACTAGTGGACACACAAGTGTCATAGTAACCAGCCCAATCAGAGTCAGAAAAAGCATGCAAATCTGGCAGTAGTGATCCCCCCTTGGGATAAAACAACCCAAGTAGCCGAGTACCACTCAAGTAGCGAAAGATATGCTTAACTGTCTGCCAATGCTTGACTCTTGGGCAATGCATAAACCTACTCATCTATGAGACAGCAAACTGAATTTCTGGCCGAGTAATGCATAAGTAAATCAAGCATCCAATAGCCTGCTGATAGAGAACAACATCAAATGCATCTCTAGCATCATGAAGACTCAATCGTAAACCTGTCTCCATAGGAGTGGCGATAGGCTTACAGTCCAAAACGCTGCAGTAATGTGTCAATATATTTCATTTGACACAAAGCCATTCCACCATCAACATGCATCAACTGAATGCCCAAATAATGATGGAAATGCCCCAAATCAGACATCTCAAATGAGGCATGCAATCAGCCTTAAAATCAGCAATATGCCTCTCATGAGGACCAGTGAGCAGCATGTCATCAACATAAACCACAATGATCAGAAGTACATCATTAGCACGCTTAACATGTAAGGTGCTTTCAGTTGGACTATTCTCAAACCTATGTGCAATCAAATAGGCATGTATCTTTTCATACCAAGCACGTGGTGCTTGCTTTAAACCATATAATGCCTTCTTTAACTTGCACACCTGGTTCTCATGCCCGTTCTGCACAAAGCCACGGGGCTAAAAAACATACAGTTCTTCATGCAAGTCACCATTCAAAAATGCAGTTTTAATGTCCAACTGATGTACATTCCAACCATGATGGGCTGCAAGTGCACAGATGCTCCGAACAGTAGTCATATGGCATGTAGGTGCAAAGGTCTCATCAAAATCAATGCCTCTTTCCTGTGCATAACCCTTTACAACAAGCCTAGCCTTATACCTGTCAACTGTACCATCAGGTTTACGCTTTAGCTTGTATACCCACTTAGTGCCAATAGCCTTCTTGCCAGGAGGCAAGTCACATAAAGACCAAGTACCATTCTTCATTATTGCATCATATTCAGATTGCATAGCAGCCATCCAATTTTCTGAATTTTGTGCTTCAGTAAACAAAACAGGCTCAGTCTCATCACAGAGACTACATGCAGTCATAGCATAACAATCTGATGCAAAAGAGGCACTATGAGAGCCTGATTGAGTACGATATGATGGAGGTGCATCTAATTTGCTGTCACGCAAAGTCTGCACCAGCCATTTTGGCATAGTTCTTGCCTGCTCAATATCAGCTCTCTCATCAATAAGTGCATCATGTAAATCTGCATCAGAAATGGAATGATCTGCATCATCACATGAAACCTGCAAAGGTTGATAAGTTGCCTCATTAGGACTAGCACTAGACTGTCCACTTGTAAAAAGAGGCAGCAAAGTATCATACATGTCTTTGGAGCTAACAGATGTCTCCTTAGTACATGAAAGCAATGGCTGAATAGTGTCCTCCATAAAAACAACATCACAGCTAGCCAAAATGCGTTTAGTCTGGATGATACAGACGATAGCCTTTACTTTTAGAACTGTACCCAACAAAAATACATTTCATTGCTTTATCATCCAATTTTTTGCAATGTTGTTCGGGCACTAATGCATATGCCAAACAACCAAAAACACGCAGATGAGCAACAGATGACTTGCGATCATACCAAGCCTCATATGGAGTGATAGACTACAGCGCTTTAGTGGGACACCTGTTCAGTACATATGTTGCACACATGACAGCCTCAAGCCAGAAACTATGTGGTAAAGCCTGACTCTTAACCATACACCTCGCCATCTCCATGAGTGACATGTTCTTTCGTTTAACAACTCCATTCTGTTGAGGTGTATATGGCACTGTACATTGGTGTTTTATCCCACGTTCAGCCAGAAATGCATTAAAATCAGAAGACATATATTCCCCCCCTCTATTAGAACGGAGGGTGCCCATTTTACATGCTGACAGATTTTTATCCAAAACCAAAAATTGTTTGAAGCACATGAACACTTCGGACTTTGCCTTCAATGGATATACCCATGCATGCCTGGAAAAATCATCGATGAAAGTCACGAAGTAAAGATAATTCCCAAAAGAAGGTATCTGCATAGGACCAAAGACATCACTATGTACAAGCTGCAATTTCTGAGTAGCCCGAACTAAACCATCTTTTAGAAAGGACGAACACTGCATTTTGCCCAAAATATAGCCTTCACAAACATGTTTTCTAGGTGCCATCAAGTTTGGGCAAAGAGGACACCATTTCAGATTTCTGTAGGCATAGCAAACTAGCAAAATTTAGATGACCAAAGCGTGCATGCCAAAGCTTTGCATCTGACATAGCATGAGAATCATTTGTTGCAAATGCCAAATCATTTACAGTTCTTTCATAGTCTATGAGCTTATACAGCCCACGACATAAAATGCCAGAAGCAATAATCACATTGCCATTTGACATATCATGAACTGTACACCTGTCATCAACAAATTTCACAACCAAGCCAATCTTGGCTAATGCAGAAACTGATAACAGGTTCTTCTTGATCCCTGGCATAAATAAAGCATCTGACAAAGTGAAAGAACTACCATGAGCAATAGTCAAAATGATCTTACCAACTCCCATAACATGCCCCACTATCAAAATACCAAACATCTGTGTCTACTACAGACATGCACTGCTCATGAGAAGATGGGTCAAAACTGCAGACAATAGTAAACGCCCATTCTTCTTCGTGCACAAGATTAGCACACTGTGTTTTTGGTGTAGAGGCCTCTGCAACAACCATTCTAGCCTCTTTCTTCTTTGCCTCTTTAGCAGCCAATTTTGGACAGTTCTTTATGATATAATCATTCCCTTTACAGTACTTACAAAACAATTTCTGCTTTTCTGATTTCTTCTCATCTTTATCTTCCTTCTTCGAATGTGCAGAATTAGCAGATTTCTACTTACTAGTCGAAGAGCTCCATTTTCCTTTGCCCTTCTGACTAGCTAGGAAAGCTTGATCTGCAACTCACATAATGGACCTACTCTGCCTAGATTGATCTTCCGGTAACAGAACAAAGACTAACTCCTCAAATGATAAGGCATTTGGATTGCCTTTCATCATCAACCGAAGAGTAGAAGCAAAACTCTGATATGAATCAGGTAGACCATTCAGAACAGTCTGCACAAGTGAGCTATCTGGTATAACCTCACCAACAGAAATCAATTGTTCCTACAAATCTTTGATCTTCATTAGGAAACTGTCCATAGAATCACCTTCATTCATGTGCTCACTTTCCAACTGTTTTCGGAGGTAAGCAACACGAGCCTCATTCCTAGCTTAGTACAATGTGGTAAGTGTATCCCAAGCATCCTTAGTTGTTCTGCAAGAGCAAATGTGAGGAATAATGACACGTTTGATAGACAAAGCTCTCAATGCATGTGCGTGGGCATCTTTGGCATCCTAGCAAATCTGCTTTGCAGTAGGTGCAGCAGAAACCATAGCACGAACAGGAATATGTAGAATATCACCATCTTCGACACCTTCTGCATCAGCTTCAGTACCTGCAGTTGTAACAGTTGCAGGTGTGATAGGACGTTTTTCGATACCCTGCACAATGTTCCACAGTCCTTTTGCAACCAACAGATGTGGCATCATATAAGCCCATAACGGGTAGTTGGTACCATCCAACTTATCCTCAACAGCCAACATACAGAAATACATCACTGCTTTCAGCCATGGCTAGTGAATAAAATACCTTGATGCAGAAAATTGACTGTATCTCAAAAACTTGAACAGAACTGGCTAGACGAATTATGCTAGACTTGTAGGAGACTTTGAGACGCTTATACTGGCGAACAAAAACTAGTATATATCTTTGGCACAAAAAGATAAAATAGCCTGCACAAGCACTACGATAGTGCGTTCGGAGCTCGAAACGAGCTCAGATCACAATTTTGGCACCACACAGCAAAGTTGTTTTGATCTCAAAAACTCACTGAGTATGCTCACCAAAATTCGTGCAATTTTGAGATTGCAAACGGAGGAGTGTCGATGGCGCCCTAGATGAAGCGACGACCTGCTCTGATACCAATTATTGGAGTTAGACGTCTACGGAAGCATGCGAACAACACAAGGAAGAAGAAGAAGCTTGGAGCACAACACACAATACTGAATGTAAGGCGTATATACAACCCGAGGGAAAAAAACCTCCTAAAGAGGGAAAAAAACCTCCTAAAGAGGGAAAAAAACCTCCTAAAGAGGGAAAAAAGTGCCTCGGCAGTCCTAGAGTGTTCACACACATCATCACCTAAATATATCAACACTTGTTCACACATCTATCTCTTCTTGATCTCTACCAGGACTAGAAATATGTGTACAACCTTCAATGCATTGGAGTTTGAGGTTTGCAGAAGCACACTAAGAGCAGAAGGAAGAAGACGAAGAAGAAGAAGAAGAAGAAGAAGAAGAAGCTAGGAGAACAACACAATACAAAATGTATTATCAAGTGAATGTACAAAGATAAGTAAGCATATACAAGCCAGGGAGAAAGAACCTCCTAAGGAGAGAAAAAAGTTCCCCAGTGGTCCTAGGTGTGTTCATACACACCACTACCAAAATATATCAACAAATCCCTCGTGGAAGTGATGCAGTGAACAAGGATCCGACACCCATCTATAAGAAAGCGTCAATCTATGTGGAAAGAAATCAATCCACAAAAGGAAGCAATCCCAAAGCCTTGTGAAGTTCTTCAAACTTCTATGTAGGTAGAGCCTTTGTGAAAAGATCTACAACATTATCTTGCATGGGCATAGAAACCAAATTGATCTCTCTAGCAGAGAATCTCTCTCTGACATAATGATAGTGCACCTCAATGTGCTTTGTGTGAGCATGGAATACAAGGTCTCCCAAAAGTGTCAATGCACTCTAACTATTAGTAAAGATGATGGTGGTAAAAGATTGACCAATGCCAAAATCACCCAAAAGGCAGATGAGCACAGCAAATAATTGTTGTGAAAGCTTCCCTATACTCACCCTTGCAACTAGAAGAGGCCACAATAGGCTACTTCGTGCTCAACAAAAATATGAATGAGGTACTAAGCATGAAGCAAAAACCACAAGTGAACACATGAGTGCCATGACAACTAGCCTCCTAGTTTGAGTCAAAAAAAGCATGTAAATATGGCATTAATGACCCCTCCTTGGTATAAAATAATCCATGTACTTGGGTACCACTCAAGTAGCAAAAGATGTGTTTAACCACCTATCAATGTTTGACACCTAGGCAATGCATAAACATGCTCATCTAAGAGACAGCTAACTAAATATCAGGCCAAGTTATGCATAAGTAAATCAAGCATCAAATGTGATAGAGAATAACATCAAATGTGTCTCCAACATCATGAAGACTCAATTCTAGACATCTTTCCATGGGAGTGGCAATAGGTTTGCAATTTTCAAGGCCAAAACATTGCAATAATATGTCAATATATGTTGTTTGACACAAATTTATTCCTCACCAACTTGCATAAAATGAATGTTCAAATAATGATGCAAATGTCCTAGATTGGACATCTTAAAATATTCATGCAAATCAGCCTTAAATTCAATAGTATGATTCTCACTAGGACTAGTGAGAAGCATGCCATCAACATATACAAGAATATTATAAGTACATCATTTGCATGTTTAACATATAAGGTGCTCTCAGTTGGATGGTTTTGAAAACCATGTGCTAGAGAGTAGCCGTTTACCTTCTCATACCAAGCATGTGGTGCTTGCTTCAAACCATATAATGCCTTTTCCAAACCGCACACTTTGTTTTCATGCCCTTTCTATAGAAAATCATGAGGCTTAAATCCATACACATCATCATATAGATCACCATTTAGAAATACATTTTAAATGTACAATAGATATACATTCCAACCATGATATTTGCAAGTGCATAAATGCTACAAATAGTGGTCATTCAGCATGTGGAATCAAAGGTCTCATCAAAATCAATGCCTCTCTCTTGATCATAACCTAAATATATTTTTGTGACATGCACAATGGTAGACTCTCCTTCTTGAGAGCTCCGCAACAATGCCCTTGATGTAGGAATCTGAACTCTGGTGTTGCACAAACTATTGTGCACAGGGACAGGGGGTGCAAAATACACAGAAAACACACAATACACATACCACAAACACAAATTTCTTAGCTTGTACAAATGCAATTGAACTTAGAGTTTGTGACTGAACAGACCACTATATGCTTTATTAAAGAACAAAAGTGTCCAGTGGCCACTTGGCCTTTCACATGGACACTAACGGTAACAATCTCCCACTAAAGGCCAATATGGTCAAAGTGACTATGGGGGAAAAATAAAGAATGATAAAGAATAACTGAATGTAAGTATAAAGACTATACCTCCCACCTGATGGGCAAGTTACACAATATACAAGTAACTACATAAGTTCATGAACAAGTAACCCCTATCAAGTGACAACAATGTCAAAAGCTATCGTGTGGTAGAGCTTTAGTCAAAGCATTTGCAGCATTATCTCGAATATGAACCTTCTCAAGAATAATGTGCTCAGTGGCTAAGTTCTCTCTAATGAAGTGATACCACACCTCAATGTGCTTAGCCTTTGCATGATAGAACGGATTCTTAGCCAATGCAATGGCACTCTGACTATCACTGAGCAAACAAGGTACATGCTGAGATAAACCCATATCACAAGCAAGACAAGAAAGCCAAAATGCTTCCTTGCATGCCTTGCTCGCTACAACATACTCTACTTCTATGGTGGAAATAACTGTACATTCTTGAAGACAAGATCTCCAAGAGAAAGCACCTCCACCAAAATGAAAAATGTACCCTGATGTAGATTTATGATTGTCTACACAACTAGCATAGTCAGAATCTGTGTAACCAACAATACATGCTTTCCCTCTACCTAAGCATAGACACTTGTACTTAGTGCCACTCATATATCTCAAAATTATCTTGACCGTTTCCCAATGCTTCTTGCCAGGATTAGAAATATATCTGCTCACAACTCCTACTGCAAATGTGATGTTTGGTCTCATAGTTACCATAGCATACATAAGACTACCAACAAAAGACTGATAAGGAATTTTTGTCATGAATTCCTTTTCCTCATCTAATTTGGAGCAATCATCCTTGCTTGATTTCACATATGTGGGTAAGGGTCTACTCAATGCCTTTCCACCCTGCATATTGAACCTATGAAGTACTTTGGATATGTACTCACTTTGAGGCAAGTATATGCATCTTTTAACCCTATCACGAGTAATATGCATGCCAAGAATATGTTTGGCATCCCCCAAATCCTTCATATCAAATGTTTTAATCAACTTCTGTTTGAGAATTGACAAGGCATAAGAGGACTTCCTAGCAATCAACATATCATCGACATAAAGTATCAAGCATATTAAGCTTCCATGTGAGCATCTCTTTGTGTAGAGACAATGATCTTCATTGCTTCAAGAATAGCCTTAAGACTTCATAAAAGCATCAAAATTTTGGTACCATCGTCTAAGGGACTGTTTAAGTCCATATAAAATCTTCGTAGTCATCTTGATGGCTTGAGAGAATATTTCCTCAAAATCAACACTATGTTGTTGCTTAAAACCCTTTGCAACAAGTTGTGCTTTATAATTTGGAGAAGCACTATCTCATGTGAATTTTAGATTATATACCCATTTACATGGTAAAGTTTCCCTGCCTTGGCAAAGGTACTAAATCCCAAGTACCATTCTTGTGAATAGAACCCAACTCACTCTTCATGGCACACTCCCACTTGACATGATCCTTTGTCTGCGTAGCCTCTTTGTAGCAAAAAGCCTCACCAGCAGCTGTTAGCATAACAAAATCCAAACTTGGAACATATCTATTCGGTGGATGTGAGACACTTGCAGAGCATCTCAATGGTTGTTGAATAGGAACATTTGCAGATTGATCTAATCAGATATTCTCTTGAACATCCCTATGTGCAATATTTTTATGCATGCTAATTGGAGGACTAGGATCCTCAAACACCACTCTTGTCACTTCAACCTCCTTAAAGGGTTGTTTATGCATCTTAGATTCATTGAAAATGAGATCATTACTTCTGATCACTAAACATGTTTTAGGATCTCATAAGTGATATTCAAATTGTCCTTCTCGATCATATCAAAGAAAAATGCATTTCTTTGACTTATTGTCCAACTTTTATCTAAGATTCTGGGTATAAGAACATATTATTCACATCCAAAACTCGAACATGATCATAATATGGTGGCTTCCCTATCCATAACTCTTGTGCCACTTTTAGACCTTTGGTAGTACTAGGTGAAAGGTTAATCACGTGAACTAGAGTCAATACTACTTCTACCCAAAAGCCTTGTGAAAGGTTCATATGATGCAACATAGAAACTACTCTATCCCAAAATAGTTCTATTCATCCTTTCAGCTACACCATTTTGTATTGGAGTATAAGGCATTGTAAACTCTCTATGAATTCCTCTAGAGTGATAGAAAAGGCTGAATTCCTATTAGATATACTCACCTCCATTATCTGAATGTAAAACTTTGAGCTTAGTTTGTTTTTCAATCTCAACCTGTCACGTGCTCATATGGGTCGATAGGCGGGTGGAGTCACTATGAACAGATGGGTTTTTGTGTATAAAAGTCATAATCCTCTTTGCATCACTCACGAACGGTGCAAGCCAAGACAATTTGCCTCTATATTCAAAAAGAAGATCAAGGTAGTGTGCGGCACATGGAGTCCAAACAATACTAGGAAACTCTTTCTCTACCATTTCCCCCATCCTTTTGCAATTGGAGGCATTGTTTGTGATAACTTGTACCACATTCCCAGCCCCAATCTCAAGGATAGTGGTCTTTATGTGCTAAAAAATAAAGTCCCTAGTGATGTGGACCCTTGCACGAATAGCATCAATGGCTCATAGGAAATATGTGCCAAGGCAACTAGATACAAATATATTGATGATGTGACATCTCTTAGTATCACTCCATCCATCGGATATAATTGAGCAACCATAGGTCTTCCACCCCAATCTAATTGGCTCTAGTTGTGCTTCTATCTGTCCTTCTCTTCATCTAACATGGCTCCACGGAGTCTATTATATTCCACCCCATGCCAATCATCACAAGGACCTACCTGGGCTATTGCTTTCACCATTCTTCTCTAAGCATCTATCCTCACTACATTGAATGACAAGTTGCATTGAAGAATGCATGATTCAATTTTTATTTCAACAACTTTTTGTTGTTGCTTTTGCAAAGAAGAGGACAACATAGAAGAATGTAAGCTCCCTTGCCTAGGTCTCTAGGTAGGAGGAGGATGACAAGAAGGGGATGTGGACACATCCTCTTCATCTCGTTGAGAGACTGTACGAGCCCTCTGTGATGCTTGACTAGGAGAAGGATCCATGTCATCCATGAGCTCAACATATGAGGCTGCCATCTCACAACGACATGCTTCCTTTCCTTGTTGAGAAAGATGACTTATAAGGCACATCATAGTAGTAGAAAAACTCTTACCACAATACTTACATGTCCATCTCCGTGTACTAGACCCTAATGCACTTGAACTACTAGCCAAAGCATGGGTAACGGTGTGTGCGTCCCAAAAATTGGACATGGCATGAGGAATGATGGCTAAGAGGCTTGAAGATGGATATTCAAAGGATCAAAATGACTCAATCTTCAAAACGAACCAAATGTGAGCGAACTGAACCAAATGGAAAAAACATACCAGATCATCCGGTATGCAAATCGGGGAAAATGTGAATGGAACCATCTTTTGGGAAGGAGAAACAATGCATTTTCCTCAAAATACAACCTTCACAGATCGTGGCATATATAAGGCATCTGAAAATGTAAAAGAATTAGCATCAACAATAGTCAAAATGATTTTTTCACTCCCATTACAAGATAAGAGGAGTCATTAGCACATGTGAAAGTATTTCCTATAGGGGAAAGCTCAAATGAACTGAGGAAATTACATTGTGAGGTAATATGTTTGGTTGATCTACTATCAAAGTACAAAACATCTGAGTCTACTACAAACATACACTGTTCATGAGAAGGTGGGTCATAGCGACAAATAGTAGTAAATGCCTGTTCTTCATTTTGAACAAGATTAGGGGACTCTCTTTTAGGTGTAGAGGCCTTTGCAATAGCCGTTCTAACCTCCTTCTTCTTTGACTCCTTTGCAACAAGTTTAGTACGACTCTTTGTGACATGATCATTTCCCTTGCAGTACTTGCAAAATTGTTTCTTCTTTTCTGTCTTCTTGTCATCTTTGTCTTCCTTCTTTGACTATGCAACATTAGCAAATTTTTTATCACTAGTAGATGAGCTCCATTTACCTTTGTTCTTCTAATTAGCTAAGAAAGCTTGATTTGCAACATGCATAATTCATTTGTTCTACCTAGACAGAACAATCTACACAAGTAAACTACCTATTAGCATTTCATCAACAAAAGTCACTTGCTTCTTCAAATATTTGATCTTCGTCCAATAATTGTCCACAGAATCTCCTTCATTTATATGCTCACTCTCCAATGTTTTTCAAAGGTAAGAAACATAAACCCCATTTCTTGCTTGTTATAACGTTGTAAGGTATCCCAAGCATATTTTGTTGTCTTGCAAGAGCACATATGCGGGATAATGGCATATTTGATAGACAAGGCTATCAATGTTGTGCTTGTGCATCTCTGCCACCCCAACAAAGTTGCTCTATAGTAGGTGCAACAAGAGCCACAACACAACCATAAAATTGAAGATCATCATCTTCAACACCATCTACATTACCTTGAATACTCGTATTTGTAGGTATATTAGGATATTTTATCAACACTCTACACAATATTACATATCTATTTTGCTACACTACTGTGTCCACCAGTGGTTTCTGCTTCATGGTTGGTAGCTCATGCATATCTTGGTTGAGCATGAAGAAGCCTATTGTGGCCACTTCTAGTTGTGAGGCTGAATATAGGGTAGCTTTCATAGCAACTATTTAGTGTGTGTGACTTAAATGGCTTTGGCTAATTTGGGTGTTGATCAATCATTGCCACCACCATCTTCAATGATAGTTAGAGCGCATTGCCAGCTGCAAGGAACCCTGTGTTCCATGCTCACACTAAGCACATTGAGGTGCACTATAATTATGTCAGAGAGAGGTTCTCTGTTGGAGAGATCAGTTTGGCATATGTGCCCACACAAGAGAACATTGAAGACCTTTTCACAAAGGCTCTATCTAGGGAGAAGTTTGAAGCTTTTCGCAAAGCTTTGGGCTTACTTCCTTTTGTGGATTAGGACTTCCTTATACATGAACGCCAACTCCTTGCTCACTGCATCACTCCAAGGGGGATTTGTTGATATATTTCGATAGTGATGTGTGTGAACACACTATGACCATCGCAACACTCTTTTCCCTCTTTAAGAGGTTTTTTGCCCCGACTTGTATAGCATATATAACCCTGATGAGTCACTTATCTTTGTACATTCACTTGGTAATACATTCAGTATTGTGTGTTGTGATCCAAGCTTCTTCTTCTTCCTTGTGCTATTTGCGTGCTTCCAAAGACCTCAAACTCCAATAATTTCTTTTGTTGAAGCACAAAAACTCAAAAAATTGGATGGCTACTATACAATTAAAATATGATGCTATTATGAAGAATGGTACTCGAACTTTATGTGATTTGTCTCCAAACAAAAAGGCCATTGGCACTAAATGGGTATACAAGATGAAATGTAAGCTTGATCAAACAATTGATGTGTATAGGGCTAGGTTTGTTGTCAAAGGTTATGGTCAAGAGAAAGGCATTGATTTTGGTGAAATATTTTCTCCCAAATGCTAAATTACCACTATTCATAGAATTTGTGCGCTTGTAGCTCATCATGATTGGAATGTACATCAGTTGGACATTTAAATTATATTTTTGAAATGGTGATTTACACGAATAAGTTTATGTTTGTTAGCCCCATGGTTTTGTGTAGAAAGAGAATGAAAAGAAATTGAATAGGTTAAAAGGCACTATATGGTTTGAAGCTAGCACTATGTGCTTGGTATGAGAAGATACATGCCTACTTGCTAGCACATGGTTTTGAGAATAGTCCAATTCAGAGCACCTTATATGTTAAGTGTGTGGATGATGTACTTTTGATCATTGTTGTAAATGTTGATGACATGTTGCTCTCCGGCCTTAATGAGACGCATATTACTAAATTTAAGGTTAATTTGCATGCCTCTTTTGAGATGTTGGATTTGGGGCATTTGCATCATTGTTTGGGCATTTAGTTGCATTTGATGTTGTTCTCTATGAGTAGGCTGTTGGATGCTTGATTTACTTATGCATAATTTGGCTTGATATTCAGTTTTTTGTCTTTCACAAGAGTAGGTTTATGCATTTCCTAGGTGTTAAGCATTGGCAAACAATTAAGTGCATATTTTGCTACTTGAGTAGTACCCAACTACTTGGATTGTTTTATCCCAAGGGGGGATCATTATCGCTAGGTTTGCATGCCTTGTCTAACTTAGATGGGGTTGGTTGCGATGACACTTGTGTGTCCACTAGTGGTTTTTGCTTCATGCTTAGTAGCTCATGCATATCTAAGGTGAGAAAGAAGAAGCCCATTGTGCCCACCTCTTATAAGGTAGCTTTCATAGCGACTGTTGAGTGTGTGTAGCTCATACATCTTTTGGATGATTCGGATATTGGTCAATCGTCTGCCACCACCATCTTCACTAACAGTCAGAGCACATTGCTAGGTGCAAGGAATCTTGTGTTCGATGGTTGCACAAAGCAAATTGAGGTGCACTATCATTTTGTAAGGGAGAGGTTCTTTGCAAGAGAAATTAGTTTGACTGATGTGTGCACACATGATAATGTTGCAGACCTTTTCACCAAGGCTCTGTCTAGGGATCAAAAGTTTGAAGCTTTTTGCAAAGCTTTGGGCCTAGTTTCTTTTGTGGATTGATCTCTTACCACATAGTTGGGTACCTCCTTATACATTAATGTCAGCCAGCTCCTTGTTCACTACATCAGTCCTGGGGGGTATCTATTGATATATTTCGATAGTGATGTGTGTGAACACACTTAGGACTACAGGGACATTTTTTTCTCTCTCTAGGAGTTTTTTCCCCAGTTTGTATATACGTTTGTAACCCTAACGGGTCACTTATCTTTTGTACATTCACTTGTATATTAGATTTATTTAGACCTCCATGGTCTACCATTGGTCTACCTACATATGGTCAAGGACCCTAGCCGGGTCAAGGACCAGAGCTCGAGGGAGCCAAGGCTCTAGCACAAATCTTTGAGGTTATTCCATCTCCTCATAGTGGCCTTATGAGGAGTGTTTGGACCTTAGAGAAGATTCTAGATGTGCCAAGGGCAAGGACTATTTAAGATTGGAAGGAGAGTGGCAGGTAGCTCATTGGGATCTTTCATTTGGTATCAGATCTTGAGTGAGAGAAGGGAAAGTTTTTGAGAGAAAGCCACTTCATCATCTTGCTAAAGAATTTTTGTGGGGAAAGGAGTAGCTCGCACACGTATGTTTTGGGACGTTGTCTCGAAATTTTTGCAGAGTCTCGAGCTTGGAAGGGAGTCTAAAAAGAAAGTAATTTCTTCAACATCTTTGTGTCCACCAGCTCATACATCAAGTAAGCTTGTTCTTCACGAATTTTCATCATTTCATCACACTCACATTCATATGAGGCAAAGAAGCTAGAGAGCATTCCTTTGCTCTCTCTCCTCATGAGAATGGATATAAGCATTCCACATGCTATTTAAAGAGCTTTCAAGCGCCAAGATAAGACTATGTGGGATTTCAGCTCCACCGCGCGAGCTCATAGGGAAGCTTGTCGAATTTGAGAGAGGAGGGGGGAGGGGAGAGAGAGAGAGAGAGAGAGAGAGAGAGAGAGAGAGAGAGAGAGAGAGAGAGAGAGAGAGAGAGAGAGAGAGAGAGAGAGAAGAGGGAGTTCTCTGATTTGACCCCCTAAAATTCCTACCTAGGTGCACCAAAATGGCCATATCTTGAGCTAGGAATATCCAAATTCAAAAATCCAAAATCCGATATATTCCTTGCTTCAAGAGCTTTCCAAAGATAGGTTAGAATAACAGGCTTTGAGTAGATATGAATATATGTACAGATCTTGGGGGTTGACTAAATAATATCGTGAGGGACTCTTTAGGCATGAATGAATTCTTATTTCTTTCATGGATGTTTTTGGACATGGTTTCTTTTCATAGGAGATATTTTCCCTCATATTTATCTTCATTTAGGACCATAAAAAGCATGCCAAATCTTATTTTTTTTTATAGAAAATGAAGTAGAAGAAAGGAAGAGGTTGTTGTTCATAGCTACTCTATTAGGATACATTAGATGTTGAAATTCTTCATTGATTGATTCTGTTGAATGAGTTTATGGATTGAATAAAGAGTGAATATTCAATTGTACATGGAAGGTCATTAATGCATTTATTATTATTCTTTTCATTAAAATTTAGTTGTATGAATTTGAAGATACAAACAGTATTACAACTAGTTGTTTACATGAGAACGAGTGGATGTATGCATTGAAAAAAAATATGGTTTTAGTAATCTATGGACATCAATTTGCATGCACTCACCAAATAATTTTTCCTAATAATCTCTCTCTCTCTCTCTCTCTCTATATATATATATATATATATATATATATATATATATATATATATATATATATATATATGTTTACATGAGAACGAGTGGATGTATGCATTGAAAAAAAATATGGTTTTAGTAATCTATGGACATCAATTTGCATGCACTCACCAAATAATTTTTCCTAATAATCTCTCTCTCTCTCTCTCTCTCTCTCTCTATATATATATATATATATATATATGAGTGTTCTATTGATTTAAGCATTTAGAATTTTCTATGTGTGTTTTGTTAGAACTAGAACCAATGCATAATTTGCTTGTTGTAAATAAATAAATTCATGATGGATGATTTGTTGTACATGAATCTTTTTATTACTCATGAAACCATATTTATGCATATCACTTCATTGTATGGTTTTATTATAGGTGAGTTAGCTCAAATGCATAGCAAAAAGCATGAAAGTATCTTTAATTTGTTGTTTGCGCAACTTGAAATGGTACTGTTGCATGTTGTGATAATCATAAAGTCATGTAGGAAGCTCCAATTGCCATACAAATCTTTATGATGGTACCTGATATAGTTGTTAACCTATTGTTTCTTGGAACACCCTCTAAAATGTTGACAGGGGTGTCTTGTCAGAGTCATATCTCTTTACAAAAATATTCATGCAGAGAGTTTTTTTATTGGATTGTAAAGCTTACTTATTTTAGGTTTTTTCCTTCAAATTTCATTACATTTGGAGTTACGAGTTAAGAGAAAAGTGAGATTGTCTCTGGTCATGGTGCAGGGACTTTTTCTGACAATTTATTACAGGTGTGCATAAACATTGATGTTTCTCCTAAAGCACTTGTCCAAATGACATAAAATTTTGTTATGTGCTGTGATGTAGTTTTAAAATACGCATATATAAGATTCATATGATTTTGATAAGATTTCAAAGGTCTAATGGTAATTTTGGTTCTCTGGTCCCTCTGGCGAGGACTCGCGAGAGAAGAGCATAGAGGTCTGGCATTTATGCTATTGCTCTTTCTTGGAAGGTTCAATTAGGATAAATCCTTTTGGAGATGTTTATGAACGTTTCCATCTTGTTGCTCATTAAATTTGGGGTGCTTTGAATCTCATTTGGGGAGTCTATGAGTATAATCTTCCCTCAGTTCTAATTTTTGAGTAGTGCAAAATGTGCAGGTGTTGCAAACACTATTTTGCTTGTTTCGCTCAGTTGGAGAGCGATTTGGTTTACAGATAGATGTTTAAATAAACTTTCCAATGATCCAAATGTCACTAAATTTGGAGTTTATTTGATAGGTCTACTCAATGGATCTTGGGAGCTATGTCTCACTCCCAGGACCTCTTGTACATAGGTATAGGTTTGTTGAGTTTTGGCCATAAATGACCATAGATCCAATTCATTTAATTCAACTTGGAGGTGAATGCTAACTTCGAGGGCTATTTGTATAACAAAAAGAATTATTTGTGGATATATTTAAGTACTTCTAATGTTCTGGTCTTTTTGTAGGTATTGCACTTTTTGACATAAGAAGTTTGAGGAAGTTATCAAATACTTTAAATTGTAATTTGTAGGGAAAAACACTTGAAATTAGCTTGTATTAGACTTTTAGTTAGTATAGGGTCATCTATAAATCATTTCTTGTAAATGTATAAAGCTTGTATAGCTTATTCATGGTGCTTATCACCGGATGCATTTTAGGAATTCGCCATTGCTTGTATTGTCATCATGTAGAATTGTATAGGACTTGGGTTTTGTTGTGTGACCAATGTATGGGATTGAGAGAGGATCTAGAATGCATCTTGTAATTCATGTTTTACATGAGTGACCTATCCATTAGGAATATCATTAGTTTGGTATTACCTTTTACATTCACATGACTTATTAGTTGTTCTATGTTTTTTTTTAGAATGAATCCCGACGAGGTTGTAACTCCCATGGAAGAGGTTGAGCTTGAGCGACCTTATACTATGGAGATTACAAATCTCAACGCTAAGTTAGAGGCATGGAGGATACCCTTCAAAAGATCCTCCAAGCAATTAACAAACCAGAGGGGCCACCCATCGACACACCTATGCGGGTGGAAGTTCCATCTGTTGAACCATCTAGTTCACAAATACCATTGGCAGATGTGGAGGCTTCTTCTGGTAGATATGTCAGACGGCAAGTGAAAGATTTAAATCCACCAAAGTACCACAGACAAGTTAGTGCCAGGATGGCAGATGTGGTGGAGCAATGGATAAGTAATTGGGAACAATGTTTTCGGCTTTGTAATATTGAGGATGAAAAACAGAAAATACAGTATGCCACTTATACGTTGATGGATGTTGCTCATTGTTGGTGGAGAAAAATTGAGCAAGATAAGACCAAACCTGCCACTTGGGAAGAGTTTAAAGTTATATTTTATAATAATTTTGTTCCTCCTGATGAGCGTACCAAGGCTTTAGATGCCTCGTTCTTCCTGGAGTAGAGACAGCTTTTAGTACAGGAATATGCAGAAAAGTATAACGAAATCTTGTTAAAGATACCAGATCAAGTGCCTGAATTCCTTCAGGTACACAAGTTTGTGCTTGGGCTTAGGGAGATGTTGCATCCACTTGTGTGCAAGGAGCGCTGCCACACCCTAAATGAGGCAGTGGAACTTGCTTTGGTGTTGGAGGATGGGTGACGCTCTCGATTGCAACCTTCTGGACAAAAGAATACTTGGACAAGATTCAAGAAGCCCATAGCTTCAGTTCCAAAATCTAACACACAGATGAATGTCATTCAGACTTCGAGCCATGGGAAGAGAAAAGTAAGTGCATCTATGGTAGATAGAGCTTTTCAGAGATCCAGTTTGACACAACAACAGAAAGAAAAGACTCGCCGTGAGGGCTTTTGTTATGAATGCCTAGGTCGGCATGCTTACAAGATGTGTCCTAAAAAAAGGAAGAAGATATCTGCACTGACGGTGGTGGAGGGGCAGCAGTCCTTGCCATCCACTCCATCATCTCCTTTGGATTTGGATCTTCTAGCTATAGACACTGAGATGGATCCTCCATCTAAAGATAAACAATCCATCTTAAATATAACAGTCACTAAGAAGGTTAAGAATGTTCCAGATGTGGTGTTATCCCCAGTAGCTCAGAAAGGGTATCAGTTTCCAGATGCTGAGTTGGTTGTCATGAGTGGGGAAGTTCATGGACATCTCGTTAAAGTTCTATTTGATACAAGATCCACACATAACGTTATTAACTCTTCTTTAGTCAAGAAACTAAAGTTAAAGACTACTCCATCTGCATACACATACATAGTAGAGTTGGCAGGTGGGAAGGGATCTGAGACCTGAGGTGACGATTTGTGGGGAATATTGGTCCAGATACAAACTTATAGAGATGAGCTAGATTTCGAGATCGCTAGGTTGGCTAGATTTGATCTCATCCTCAGTAAACAGTGGCATGCAAGTAAGAAGCCAACTATTGGTTTTCAGACGCACATATATCAATTCAATCATAATGGTCGCCGCATCATCATCCGTGGAGAGCCCGACGTGAAGGCGTACATACGAGCATCTACCTCTGTCATGGTAAAAGCAGAGTGTAAGTATTTGTATTTCTTATATTTTGAGCATAAGGAGTTGTTAAGTTTACAGATTCAAACAAATTTGGAGGCTCAACTAGCTTCTAGAATGAAAACTGAATTCCAACACTTGTTTCTTTCAGAGTTACCTTCAGGTCTTCCGCCTCGCAAAAAAGTGGAGCATAGGATTGAGCTAGTACTAGGAGCTCATCCACTAGCCAGACAGCTTATAGAATGAGTCTATAAGAGGAGGCAAAAGTACGTCATACAGTCGAGGAGTATCTTGACAAAGGACTCATCAAATCGAGTTATTCACCTTTTGCAGCCCTAGTGCGTTTGGTTCACAAAAGGGATGGATCAAGCATTGAATAAAGTTATAATAAAACACAGATATCCGATACCTCGCATTGACGATATTTTGGATGCACTAGGAGGTGCTATTGTATATAGTAAAATAGACTTAAAAAGTGGTTATCATCAAATAAGAGTCAAGGACGATGATGTACATAAAACAACTTTTCATACTAGATTTGGTCATTATGAATATCTTGTAGTGCCTTTTGGTTTAACTAATGCTCCAACTACTTTTATGATGTTCATGAATGATATTTTTCGTCCTTTTATTGGTCAATTTATGGTTGATTTTGTAGATGATATGTTGGTTTATAGTAAAAGTTTGGAAGAACATGAATGTCATTTGTGTACAATTTTTCAAATGTTGGATGACAATACTTTGTACGTCAACCTAGAGAAGACATAGCTATGTTTATCTGAGGTTGAGTACTTAGGACATATAATTTCTGCAGATGGAATTAGAATGGATCCACGAAAAGTTTATGTGATCCTTAGTTGGTCGATTCCTCAGAATGAGTGCTAGTTGCAATCATTCTTAGGATTATCAGGCTTCCATAGGAAATTCATTGCTAGTTATTTGCACATAGCTACACCATTGATGGATCTGTTACAGAATAATCAAAAGTTTGTATGTACTAGCGCACAACAGAAAGCTTTTGACACAATGAAACAAGCAGTTTTAAGTGCCCCAATTTTATTGGTGGTAGATCCCCAAAAACCTTTTGAAATAGAAACGGATGCTAGTGGCATTGCAGTTGGTGCAGTTTTGATTCAAGATGGTAGACGAGTAGCTTTTAAAAGTAAGAAGCTTTCTCCAGCTCATAGAAATTGGCCTGTCCATGAACAAGAATTATATGCAATACTTCATGCTTTGAAGATTTGGAGACACTATCTATATGGTGCAACTATTAAAGTATACATAAATCATCACACCTTGAAGTATTTCTGTTCCCAATCTGGTCTTCGGGGAAGACAGGCTAGATGGGCTGAATTGATGCAAGAATTTCATATGGAAATTCTATATAGAAAAGGAAAAATGAATACAGTTGCAGATGCATTATCTCGTATTTGCATCAGATTAGCGTCATAGTTCTTGATAGTAGTGATTTGATCTAAGAGATCAAAGATTCACAGATTGAAGATGATTATTGTCAGTCTATAATCAACAAGTTATCACAAAATTATAAACATAAAGCATTCTCTAATTTTCAAGTGGAGCAAGGTTTTCTCAAAAGAAAGGGAAATATTTGTGTGCCTAATTCCCAAGAAGGAAAGTTTAGAAAAGAAGTTATTTTCGAGAACCACGATGTACCTTGTGCAGAACATCCTGGTATAGAGAAAACTTTGCAGATGTAAACAATTACGTAAGTCAGTGTTTTAAATGTCAAGTTAATAAAGCAGAGAGGATTAGTCCAGTTTTGCCACAGCCATTGGAGATACCATAGTATTGTTGGGATAGTATTTCCATGGACTTCATAATGGGTTTACCTAGGACACCATGAAAAACGAATGCTATTCTTGTAGTGGTTGATCGTTTGAGCAAAATGGGAATCAGAAGCTCTGATTTGAAACACTTTCCTTCCTTGATCATTGAGGACAGTGATCTCTAGAAGGGGGAGAGAGTGTTAGATTTATTTAGACCTCCATGTTCTATCATTGGTCTACCTGCATTTGGTCGAGGACCCTAGCCGAGTCAAGGACTAGAGCTCGCGGGAGCCAAGGCTCTAGCACGGATCTTCGAGGTTATTCCATCTCCTCAAAGTGGCCATATGAGGAGTGTTTGGACCTTAGAGAAGATTCTAGATGTGCCAAGGGCAAGGGCTATTTAAGGTTGGGAGGAGAGTGGCAGATAGCTAATTGGGATCTTTCAAATATTCCCACAGTTTTAAACATTGCTAATGTGTGAGGATGGATTTGGGCATTGAATAAATTTAGAGTTAAAATTTTTAGACGGTATGCATTGCAAAGTTCTTTGTCTAATAGGCCTTTTTGTGCTCAATCACTCTTCGAAACCTACGAAAAAACAGCTGCAAAAAGTTACAAATCTTGCCATGAGGTTCTTATGGCGTGGAAATAATCAAGTAACCAGGATACCAAAAGTATCTTGGGAAATACAGTGTCTACAAAAAATTGAAAATAGTCTTGGTACTTTAGACCTTGCTAAAATGGAAAATAATATTACAGCTAAATGGATTCCTAGATCATTATATGGATTCCTAGGTAGTTGAATTCCTAGATCATTGAAGGGTATCTCTCCAACTAAATGGAGAGAAACCCTTCTATCCTTGTATTCCAAAGAACGATACAACATGGTCTTCTCTATCTCATTAGTTGTTGATATATCCATTCAGAAATTGTATTTGATCACTAACTTTTCAGCCATGAAGTTTGTGAGTATGTAGAGATGTCTTTGCCTGCATTTTACTTACAAAGTATTGTATTGCCAAAGTCAGGGGAGATTGTATCCTGCAAGTCTAGGGAAAGTCTCCCTATAATGCATGTAAGAATTCTTCATTAATTTCAAATTCTCTTTGTCACTGCTAGAAAAAAAGTGATCTTTATATCATGTTTCCAATGATTGAAACAACATGTGCCCACCCTATAGTGGATATTACCATCCGATTTAAATGCAGATTATTCCTCTAATATGAACTCAGCTCAATGCATGCATGCATTGATGCATGCTAGTTCGGCTGGTTTGAGCTCTTACCTCTTGAGGTGGGAGCAGGGGCTCAACCCTTGCTTGCAATGATCAACATGTATTGAGCCTTCAACCTGTTTTCAAATCTAGCTTCCCTGCTGCTTCCGCATGCGGGTGATGAGAGGGTGATTTACCTTCTGTGTAACGCCATCTAAACTCTATAAAAGCTACCCTTGCTCTGTGAGATTCGGGGGATCCAATGGGCACTACCCTTCTATTGTACTTTTCTTTTAATTAATTCAAGTACAGGAGAGTAGGCTAAAGCCAAACTTCCTTTATTTAAAAAAAAAACTCATCTCTTCTCCGCTCGCCATTTTCTTCCTTGTGAAACTTAGTGAACCGTCCGATTTTGGCCCCATGGACGGCTTTTATCAGTCCTTTGAGAGTCGTTGGGCTACACGAGGGTGGCGATTCTGGCGAAGGCCAATAAACTCTGACCGTTCGATGTAGGATCGGACGCTTTAGGTGGGTCCGTGGCACCCGCTTCGAGGAGGGCTTTGCCTTCTTTTTGCCTCTTCCTCTTCGCATTTCTGCGCAGCCCTCTCCCAGAGGACGAGCTCAGATATATCAAGAGGCTTCAAGTCACGCTGCTTGTTGCTCATTTTCTTTCACATTCACTAGCATCTCGCGTGATCTTTGGAGAACTCTTTCAGTAACAGTCATGGCGGCTTCAACCATATCTCGTTCTGCACTCGCAATTGGTTCTGCGTACCAATCCTGCGAATCGCCAGCAGCTTCGTCTCGTTCCTCATTCACCAAGGTCTCATTTCCTCGTAACGGCTTGTCGAAGGTCAGTCGAACCTGATCTATGCATGTGTGTGTGTGTGTGAGAGAGAGAGAGAGAGAGAGAGAGAGAGAGAGAGAGAGAGAGAGAGAGAGAGAGAGAGAGAGAGAGAGAGACGGCTCTAAATGAAGGTGAATCCTTGCATTTCTGACGAGTCAGATACTATTGTAGGCTTGCTTTATTTTACGCTATTCATTTGCGAATCATGTAGCACGGTAGTGTTTGCGCCGGCGCTTGACGCTCAGGCTTGCTGTAGTTTACATACAAGTTGGCGAGTTTTAAATAATTGCAGCTTTCACGGTGACGTGCATCGTAAGGTTCCACCTCATGTGACGCGGTCAGATCTTGTGTCAGTTCCTGACCATTTTTGACGCAGTTGAACATTCATTTTATTTTCATTTTACTGTTAAAGACTTGAGAACTCAGCTCCGTTCTTTTTAGGTCAATCTTTGGTAGAACTTAGCACTGCGATGAATTATTGGACTTCTCATGGCGTATTTTGGTTTCAGTACGTCTTCATGTATTCGCACTGATTATCTCACGTAGAATATCGTTTGCTATCAACCAAAAACATACTGCGGTTCGGGCATTACCTAAGATTCAATGTTTGCTCTAAATTAAGCGCATGCGTTAATCAGATGTTACGTATTTCAGAGCCTTTGGTGCATGATTGAATCCTGCCTAAACCTACGATGATTTTTGTCTGATTTTTTTTTCTCCAGACAATTCCCTCTATTGTGCTGGTTTGAGCGTTAATTTCACAGTCTCGATTTTTTTTTCTTCAGGATGTAGATCTGACACTGAAATCAGATTTTCATGGTTCTGCTGCGTCGATCTGGAGCTGTACTGCAAGGTGACCTCGTGCTTCTCTCATCATACATCCATGTTAAAGTTTTTTTTTTCCGAAAGAAAAAAGGGATGGTGTTTTTCTGCCGCGTATCCCTATACACGACTTTCTCTCGGGTTTTCGCTGTGAAGTTGCTCTCTTGGTTGGACGTTTATCGTTTTTCATTTGACTTGCATAGAAAAGTGAGTTATCGGAAGGTCATCAGTATCTGACAATTACTCTGGGAGGTCGTATTTCTAGTAATCTTGGAAGAGCCGATGTTGTCAGAAACTTGTGCCATGAAATCGATGATTCATGCTCATTTATGATTATATGTTCAGATGCCCAAGTTCATCAAGGCAATTGCAAACGATTAATGCTACTGCCACTGATGTTCCTACTCAAAGTAAGGACTCTGTGGATTTGAGAATTCGCATTTGTTGGAGTTGATACATTTAAAATTTATGCTGACGTTTCTGCTCCAGAATCTCAACCAAAGGTGCTGTCACGATTCTGTATCCCATGTAGATCAGTGCTCATTTCACCTCATGAATTGATTCAAATCGTCCGTTGTACTCGAGTAGATCTTCCATAGAAGTTCAGTTTTTAATGATGGGTCATGCATTAAGCCTTTTTTTTGTTAATCCAATATTTTTTCCACTTGATAAGTTCCTCTGTAAAACCTATATAGGATTCGCCGTTTATATGCGATTCTTGAGATGCGTTAAACGATTCTTGACATGGGGCCCTATCTCACGTGGAAGGCTATATCTTAGCTACAGCCATGTTCAGAGCCTAGGTTTAAGTTGTGTTATCTTTGATATTTTTTATTCATTGAAACTTACCTTGTCGTAACATCTTTAATAATCTGGTCAGTTATAATAGATTCCACTTCTTCCCCTCCACCTTTATAGCTTACTCTTGAAACTTACCTTGTCGTGATGTCTTTAATAATCTTATCAGTTATAAACGATTCCACTTCTTCCCCTCCACCTTTATAGCTTACTCTCTACCACTATACTGAAGCACATTTCAAATAGTTCTATTAACATATAGTTCTAACCTACTTCTTAGTTGTTCTCAAGTGAGATTTCTTGCAAGTTAGTTTTCTTCCTTCTATATGTCTCATTCATACGAGTTCTACTCTTTTCATCTAGGATCTGGTCGAATTGGAGGTGTTGCGGGCTGCTTTAGGAAGGAAAGATGTTAAGGTGGTTGCGGTCAATGATCCTTTTATTGACACAATATATGGTGGGTTCAATTATGCTTGAGATATGGAAAGCTGATGTTAATCTAGTGATGCGAATCATATGTACTGTTTTCTATAATAGGCTTACATGTTCAAATATGACTCTACTCATGGTGTGTACGAAGGTGATATCAAAATTCTTGATGATTCCACCCTGGAAATAAGCGGTCATGCCATCAAGGTCTTTGGCAAGAGGTCTTAAAATTTTCAAGTTGTTTATTGGTACCATTTTCTGTATCCAATGAATGTGTAATTATGTGAGGCCAGATAACATGAATTTGTTCTAAGCAGGGACCCATCCGAGATTCCATGGAGTGATGTGGGTGCTGACTATGTTGTTGAAGCCTCGGGTGTATTACCATTGATAAGGCTTCAGCTCACCTGAAGGTTTGTTTTGGTTGCTTTGAGAAAATATGTCCTTCATCTAGTTGTCCTGAAGTGAAATCTCAACAGGATATCATCCTGTCTCAGGGTGGTGCGAAAAAAGTTATTATTTCTGCTCCTTCAGTTGATGCTCCAATGTTGGGTATCAATGAAGGTGCGTATAAACCAGAGATGCAGATTGTGTCCAATGCAAGCTGCACAATGAACTGTCTCGCCCCACTTGCCAAAGTAATGTTATGGATTTGGATTTTCTGAGATTGAGTAAAGTCAAATATTGTTTAGGAAGGTATGCTTATATCTCTGTTATGTACGTTGATATTCTTGATTCAGGTAGTGAGCCAAGGGTTTGGAATCGTTGAAGGCCTTATGACAACAGTTCACGCTACCACCGGTATCGCCATTATTACATTGAGCTCTTGAATCATTGTACATTGCATTGTCTTCTCAGAACGCCAGTGTTGTATTTCTGTTACCAGCTACTCAAAAAACTGTGGATGGTCCTTCCAGTAAGGATGAGAGGGGTGGCAAAGGTGCAGGACAGAATATCATCCCAAGCTCCACCGGTGCTGCCAAGGTATAAGGAAATGATAATGTATGAGGTAAACGCACTTCAAATGGACTAATGGTGTGCGTGGAACATCTAATCAAATGTTGTTTGCAGGCTGTAGGGAAGGTGCTTCCTGAGCTAAATGGCAAACTTACTGGAATGGCATTCCGAGTACCTACTTCTAATGTTTCAGTTGTGAATTTGACTTGCCGCTTGCAGAAAGGGGAGTCATATGAAGATGTTAAGGCTGCTGTGAAGTAAGTTGCAATTGGTCTCTTGAGCTCAAATGGATAATTAATCCTTCTTATTGTTTTTCATTAGACTTGCACGTTTATCGTTTTTCATTTGACTTGCATAAAAAAGTGAGTTATCGGAAGCCTTGCAGTGCTTAAATTTGATGCCCGGCCCTGCGGATCACCAAAATCGAGGGGATGGCCTAGGGATAAAATCGGGCATCCTTAAACAATTCAAAAGCATGCTTCCAATGTATGAGATAGAAGTTGGAACATTATCTTGATTTGTTACACAACACCGTTGTAAGCATGCTTTGGTTTGTATGTAAATGAGTTTCTATATTTTATGTTGGACAAAAAAGGGAATTTTTCATGTTTTAAGGTTGAGGAATTCAAATTGCAATTGTGAGGCTTTTCAAGTTGCAACTTTTAGTGGGATTTGCATGCCGAAAATGTGTTTAAAAGATACTTTGGGTGCTCTTTGATTCGATAGAAATGGAGAGTGTTTAAGAAAGATGCTAGCTTCATAGAACTAATCATCCATTCTCATCATATCACACATTGAAAAACCTATAACTTAGATTATAGATCACATCAACATAAATATGGTGCATTTGCTTCATTTTTGGCAAATAACAAAGGATGTGTGCCATGGATTGGGATATTATTTAACAAGCAGTTGATATTGAAAAGAAATTCTCTTAGTGATGCACATGGTGTTGAAGATGATGGTGTTCAATTTCTTAGTCTTGTTATGGTTCTTATTGCACCTACTATAGAGCAGCTTTTTTGGGATGGTAGAGGTACATAGACATATGCATTGATAGGTTTGTTTGTTTGCATTGATAGGTTTGTTTGTGAGTGGTGGAAGCCCAAATATACCTCATTAGTGCAAGTCATAAAGAAAAGTTGCACTAGCTAGCCATGTACACATGTAAACTAAGTAGTTCATAATGTGAAGATGACTCTTTTGTGATATGTCACTCCAAAAATAAGTTCGGAATTTCCATCTTCATCTATCAATGTGCATCAAAGAACTCTTGTTTTAATCATTTTCTAGAATGTAATGGCTTAGGTAACGAAAATTGTAAGAGGATCACTTAGTCAAAATTTTGAAGATCCATGATGAAATTGAGGATCACTCAGCTGAAATTATGAAGATCCTTACATATGCCTATAATCTTAATGGGCCACTTATTTTTGTACAATCACTTGGTAATACTATTAGAGTTTTGTTTTTCTCCAAGATTTTTCTTCTTCCTTGTGTTGTTCATGTGCTCTCGTAGTCCTTGAACTTTGACAATCAAAGTAGGTCATTGCTTTCTCTAGGGCATCTTTGGAGACACCATTTCGATTGTAGTCTCAAAATCACACAAAAGTTGATGAGCATACTCAGGGTGATTAGGGGTTCATTTCGACCTTCAAATGCATTATCATAGTGAGTATCCAAGAAAATTTATCCTTTTGTGCCAAACATATATAAAGTTTTTGGTTTGCCAATACCAGCACCTCAAAGTTTGCTTTAAGTCTAGTAGAGGCCGATTGGGTATTTTTATTCAATTTTTTTGAGATATAAGAAATTGTTTGCATCAAGGTATTTTGCCATTGCCATGTTTAAAGGAAATGATATATTCTCTATGTTGGCTATTGAGGATTAGTTGGATGGTTCTAATTACCTATTGTGGGCATATATTATGCATCATGTATTGGTAGCAAAAGGCTTGTGGAACATTGTGCAAGGGTTGAAATACATTCTCCTAGATGTACAAATACAATGAATGCAACGATGCATATGGTGTTGAAGATGATGATATTTTTGTTTGTCAAAAATATCATTATTCATCACATTCACCCTTGCGAAGTAGCAAAAGATGCTTAAGATACTCTTGTGAACTATATTAGGCAAGAAATGAGGCTTATATTGCTCCTCTAAAAATAATTGGAGATAGTTTACTTGTGCAAACTATTATTAATGGTCATCAAGATTCTTATCAAGGGTTTGCTTCTTTAATTGATGATGAAAGAAAGTCCAAATGCCTTAACCTTTGAGGAGTTAGTATTCGATTTGTCACAGGGAGATCAATCTAGACGAAAGAGGTTAATCAAGCATGTTAGCGATCAAAAGTTTTTAGCTATTCAAGAGAGCAAAGATAAATAGAGCTCGCCTATTAGTAAGTAGAAAAAGCCAATGTTGCACAATCAAACAAGGAAGAAAAAGATGATAAGAAAGCAAAAAAGGAGTATTTATTTTTCAACTATTATAAGGAAAATGATCATTCCTTTTAGAACTGTCCCTAACTAGCTAGAAAAGGGGAAAATAAGAAAGAGGTTGGAATGGTTGCTACAGAGGTATCTCTACTTAAATTAAAGTCTACTAACTTTGCTTAGGATGAAGAATGGATGTTTACTACTCATATTTATGAACCATATTCTCATGAGTATTGTGTTTTTGATAGACTCGGGCGTTTGGTACTTTGATAGTGGTGCAACCAAACATAATGCCTCAGTGCAATTAGTTATTAGTTTCAACACTAACATAGATTAGGTTGGTTGTTAAATTTGATGATGAGGGATGAAGATTTCATGATCTTTTAAATCGTGATGATAACATTGCTTCTGAATTTTATGCCATGGGTTGTACAGACTCATACATTATGCAAAATGTAACAATGATTGAGCATATGAAGTTCATGATTCTCACTCTATTTTAAATGCAAAAGTTAAGCATGCATGCTTCATCTGTTTGAATTTTTCACGTTTACTTCACATGCAGAAATTTGAAATGATATCCTCTCTACCCAAATTTGAGGCACCTTTTAAGCATGTCAATGAGGGTTGTGTTTTGGGTAAAATGTAGCTTTCTTCTTTCCCAAAGAAAGTTAGCACTGTGCATAAATTGAAGCTTGTTTAAAGTGATGTTTGTGGTTCTATGTAGACACTTCATGACTTTTATTGATAAATTTTCTAGTCATCATTAGGTTTATCCATTGAAAACGAAGTCCAAAGTATCTGTGTGCTTCGAATGTTTTTTTGGATATGGCTGAGAATATGTTACTATGTAAAGATGGGCAACCTCTATTTTGATCCAAGAGTGGAGTATGTTTCTTTTGAGTTTAATGCATTTGTGGTTGAGCATGAGATACAAAATTACTATATAATGCCATATACATCTCAGAAAAATAGATTTTTTGAAATAAATAACATGTCTATGATGGGAATGACTACATGCATTTTCAAAAGTTAGGCTTCACCAAAGCTTCTAGATTGAGGTTACTATGTCTGTAGCATATGTACTCAATAAGTGCCCCACAAAACCATTATAATCTATCTCTCCGTATGAGGCTTTACCTGTTTGCAAGCCATCTTTTAGTCATCTACATGTTTTTACATATCTAAGCACATTCATTAGTACCTAAACAACAAAAAAAATGGATGATAAGGTTAGTCTCTATCATCCATAGGACAATTGAAGCCTAGTCAGTCATGAATTTATTTCTATGAAAGAAGAAATTCAGCCCTTACTTTCATGTACTATGGAGCCATCTATCAACTTAAAGCATGTGTATGAGACATTGAAGACTCTTTTTACAAATAAACAATCGAATGCTTCTCTTTATGAGGAAACTTTTAAGCCTATATAGGTTTCAAATGATCATGTATATCATTCTATCTCTCATGTAGATTACATGATGTACTTCTTGATGAGAGAGTTGACATGGAAGAGGAAATAACTATACCTAAATGGTTGGTGTAGACATTGAGAGATAGAAAAACAATTGAATCTTTGGTACATTATACTTGTTTAGGTTCTCATAATGCTTCTTTGGCATGTCCTATGATTTTGGCTGTTTTGGGTGTTGCTCAGTCTTCTACCATCACCATATTTACTAATAGTTCAAGTGCATGTGCAATTGCAAGGAACCTTGTGTTGAATGCTTGCACAAAGCATATTGAAGTGCACTATCATTATTTCAAGGCGGTAATATGTGATAGAGACATTATTTTGGATTATGTGCCTACAGAGGATAATGTTGTAGATCTTTTCACAAAGGCTATGCGTAGGAAGAAGTTTGAATCTTTTAAGAAAGTTTTGGTCTTAATTCATTTTGTGGACTAATTTCATCCACATAGCTTGGCAATTTCTTGACATGAATGCAAACTCCTTATTCATGGAATCAATCATAGGGAGGATTTATTGATCTATTTTAGTAGTGATATGCATGAACACACTTAGGATTGTCTAGGAACTTTTTTCCTCTTTGGGAGGTTTTTTTACCTATAAGAAAGTGGTTACACAAAAGAATAGAGTAGTTGAAGAGAAGATATCAGATGTAGTTACACAAAAGAATAGAGTAGTTGAAGAGAAGATATCAGATGTAGTAGAACTCCAAAGATTTTCTAATAACATCAAGTACAAAGATGATGGCATTGTCCACCCATGCACTCTCAAGCTAGAGCTTAAATGGTGATCTAGAAAACTCTAGATAGAGAGATACAAGGTTGAGGTATGATGGCTATTTTGGGTAGTGGAGAAGTCATGTATATATAGGCCAATGAAGAGATATGGGCTTCAGCAATCAGCTATACATGGGCAACCATTGCCTAGGTAATCTTATATACAACTTAGATCGGTTCAACTTAGATCGGTTCAACTGACCTAATAAATATGAATGATTTTTGACTTTGATGGGAAATATTCCATGGAATATTCCCTTCTCTGTCTCTTCAGGGGCAATGGGATCGTTAGCCTCCTTGGATCCTTTAGCCAAGGGGACCATTGGCCCTCTTGGATCCCCTAGTCAGGGCTGCTCCATGTAGGCTTTGATCCCACAATTGGGAACCCTAGTAAATCTTTTGTTAAAATACCGTAGATGTTACGATTTGATCTTCATTCAATATGCAAGTTGGGATTCCCATCATTTCAAAAATGCACACTTGACTTCTCCTCGTAATGGAGGCCCTAAAAAATATGCATTAGTATATACAATCATGAGGGATAGACATTGGTCATATACTAACAATCCCTCTTAATGCTTATTAAATGATAAATCAAGTAGGTATGGATTTTGTAATAAAGTAAGTCTATGATCCAAGGGTCTTGACGGTTCAAACGGATCTGAAATCGGACACCGTTTGGTTATCCGTATGTATGGCCAAAGATCTCGAGTTTTAGACTTACTAGGAGGTCTTGTGCTCTTGTGAACAAGTGATCCACTTAGCTTAGTGGTTAAGTCTCAAGGATTTGAAGGAGGTCTTGGGTTCAATCCCCATGGGGAGCATGGGGAGAGTATTTTTCCCAAAGAAATCTAGAGCCTTCTAGAAGCATCCACTTGAGTTAACTCGAGTTAACTGGGATACTTGGCACACATGTAGTTACATGGCTGACACATGGTTGGCTACTATCGACTTGCCCAAGAAGGCAGTCCCCTGGAGAGAGCTATATATAGAGGCATTTGGTTGGGAGGAGAGTCATCTCTCAAGCACGTGGTGGTTGTAATCTACATTCTCTTGCATTCTCCCCATGGGGATTGAACCCACGACCTTCTCCTTCACATCCTTGAGACTTAACCACTAAGCTAAGTGGATCACTTGTTCACAAGAGCACAAGACCTCCTAGTAAGTCTAAAACTCTAGATCTTTGGTCATACATACAGATAACCAAACGGTGTCTGATTTCAGATCCGTTTGAACCGGCTAGACCTTTGGATCATAAACTTACTTTATTACATTCTTCCCCGGTGTTCTTTAAACCATTGTTGCATACGGTTGTGGATATGGCTGATGCATCAAAGCAACAGTGTGAGCTAGCACAGGCTTGCATTGCCAAGGAGTGGTCAAAGGTTATCAAACTTCTCATATTCACATTGCTTGTAAGCTGCTGCTGGGATGCATCGAAATTGCAGATTAGCCAAAATGATTATGTGCACTATTTGTAGAATATGGAATTCGATCCCGCTACTAATCTGCAGCTGTCCGAAGCCGGATGCGAACCCATACTGCACACTTGACTAGCGACCTCCCTATCCAGAAGTACTGTCCGCGTTGGTGTCGTGTATGTGGCGCGTTACAATCAAATTTATTGCTTAAACTGCTTCAAAAGTCATAAATGGAAAGAAGGATATCCACAACAACTTGTAAGAGGGATCGAATGCACGATCGATCTTGTCGTGGCGGGGATTTTGTTTAGTCCAAGAAGACAAGACGATTAGATCCTAATCTGTTAGAGCTTATAAAAACTTCACGACCTATCGACGAGCGTTGTAGGAATTGAACCAGAGATTTTGTGGTTTGGAGGCGGCCGATTTATCCACAACAACAAGGTTATTATGGAATTGAGGGCTGCCCAAGCGTCAGAAGCAAAGCAAAACTCTGTCTATTGTTGACAAAGTCTTCCACAGCGTTCAAAATTCGAAGTTCTGACTAGTCGATCACAAGCAACATCCGGGTTCGATAAAGATTTGTGATCAAGAATATGGGGAAGATGCTAGGACGAGGATCAAGAGGACCAATCACTCTTCCAAAGGACCAAGGGAAGGACGTAGCTCTATGTGGAGCTAAGTATTTTCCAAATTGTGTTTTCATTTTGATATTTGTTTGCCCGAATGCTTTCATTTAGGATGCATTAATTAGGAATAAAAGCATAGTCCAATTATGATTATCTCAACATGAAAGCTAATTAGAGAACTAAACGGTATTAGAATGACATAAAAGTATACAAAGTACTTTTTCAGTTTTAGGCATGCAATTGAAATTTCTATTTCCATTCATGCACAAAAAATGAAAAGATTATTTGTGCATAAAAGAATGTTTTATGCACATCAAGTTTGCACTTGCTTGCGAAAGGTAGTTAATTCTCTAGTTCATGCACTTGAATAACTACCTTTTGCGAGAATAGCAAGCAGGTTGTTTTTGCATGGATGCTTGTTTGCATACCTATGAAGCTTGAGATTTGCTTAAGTTCATTACACTTGCATGTACTCACATGCAATTGCATCCAAGAATGGGCATTTGCATACATGAACATGCATTTGCATGCATTTGCATGCAAGTAGATGCATGAGCATATGCATGCTCTTTTGGTAAGTAGCTTAACACGTATACTTTCAGTTCCTTTCTTTTTCTAACTTGACTTAGCTAGGTGGGAAGAATAGAAAATTACCTAGTTGCAAGGATCTTGACCATCATGCAACTAAGTATCTAGTCTTTTTTTTCCCAAAAAGTGATACATAGGTACCACTTAGTAGGAGTCTTTTTGAGGAAAAGAAAGCATGTTGAAAGTAAGTATTCATTTTTTCTTGTCATTAAGATGCCAAGAAAATAGAGCTACTTTCCAATGTGCATGCTCAGTCTAAGTTTGTGAAGAAACCTAGACATTCTTAGCAACTAACGAGGATTTAGTTGTTTCTAGATGTTCATGTTCATGCACCCAAGTAGGGAAGTTTCTATTGAAACACAAACCAATTGAACTTGTAAGTTCAATAAATTTTGGAAGGTTTAATATTTTAATATCCATCAAATATTGATGAAAATAAGTAGAAGTATTGAACTTCTAGAATCCTTGGAATTCTAATGTTCATAGATGTTAGTTTCTAGAAATGCATCTCGAGGCATGATGCAAGGTCTTCAATCGACGCGAAAACTTTTGAAGGAAACTTGCTTGATTCTATTTAAGCTAACTCAAGGCTTAAAAAAGAAACAAGACAAATATTAATTGATCTTTAAGGAATCAAGAAATTTCCTAAAGTTTTGACAATTAATGAAATGATTCAAACTATTTTCATTTTTAAAATAGATATATCTTGGGAAATCATGATATTTCCTAAAGACAATTTAGGAAACAAGTTCTTTCCTAAAAGATTAGCTTCAAGTGGTAAAGCCTTGAAGAGACCCAAGCTAAGTAATCTTTGGAAATTAAGCTATTTCCTAAAGATAAGTTAATGAAAGAGTCCAATTAACTATTTCATTAGTTAAATGAGAATGTCTTTTGGACAAGCAAAGCCTTAAGTCTTGGTCTTATCCAAATGTCTAGAATTCCATTTGAAGATCTTTCCAATAAAGGAGAAGATTTCGAGATGAATCATCGACTGGAAAGCAAAAGATTCGAAGATGAATCATTAGCTTAGTATTACTTGATTCCTTGGTAGGAATCAAAAAAGTTCTTGAAAGAAAAATCTCCCCAGATTTGAGACTAGCATCTTTAAAGAGAAGTTTTGTAGCAAGTAGTTCCCAGCAAATCCCTAACCACCAGTTTTGGTATTTAAGTCCAAATAGTGATATAACCTAAAGGTATATCATAGATTCTTAGCTTTGGAATCTGAAAAGCATTAGAAAATGCTTTGATTTAAGTTGAGGGAAAGATCTCTAAAATCCTGCAGGTAAGCAAAGAAGCTTAAGATAGTTTAAGAGATTTTAAAGATAAAGACTAAGTCTTTATTTTTGTCGCAAGTATCAACCAGACTTGATCAAACTTAGCCATGATTGTCCAAGAATGTGCGATTAGAACTACTTTGTAGATTGCCCAAGTATTGGAAGTTAAAAATTCCGTTAGGAATTATTCACTCAAGTTCCATTTATTGAATGGAAAATTGTGAAAAAAGTAAGTTGTTCCAAGTATGAACAGAGTGAAGGAATTCCAAAAATGTAGTCTGCAATTGTGAAGACGGTACTTAAGTCTGTGGAAGGTAAAACATAAACGTTTGCCTATCCTTAAAGGGATTTCGGTACAAATTCAGAAAGCATGAGCGAATGCTTAGACTTAAGTAGTAGAGAGATTCCTATAAAATCTTGGCCAGGATAGGTACCTAAAAGCATCAATTAAGAAAGGAATCTAAAGACAAGAAGCCAAAAGCTCTTGTCACTATGAAATTGGTCAAGGATAAACCAATTGAACTTGAATTCGAGAAAATTCAAGTACTCGGAATTTTGATTGGTTTTCATTTGAAAATCCTAGCAAAAAGGATTGGAGATATTCTATTAAAGGTTTTCAAGTTCCCAATGTTAAGCACAAGATCGTGAAACGATCATGTTAAGGGATTAAAACTTAGAATATCAAGATAGAGATAGTGCTTGAAACTGCGAAATTCTTGTCAAGAATTAAAGCTAAAAGGTTCTCTATCAAAAGATATTGTAGACTTTAGGATAAAATTCACTCACATGTGAGTATAAAATAGGGTGGTATGGGATACCAGATTTTATACTCAGATTGATGTAGGAAAGATGGTATGGGACATCGGACCATGAGATGATGATTATCTTTTAGTCCTTGTTTGGATCTTGAAGTTAGGTTTGGATTTTGAGTTGATCTTTTCAACTAAAGATTTGATTGACTAAGTCAAGCATCAAGTTCACTCTTTTGACTCAAAGAAATGCACAAGAATTACATTCACGATTAGGAGTCAGAAAGTTTGAATTTGACATGAACTTAGTCTCAAGTGAAGCATTATTTGAATACAAAACTCATCAACAAAACCTCAGTTGGTCGACACGTTGATGTTGGTTACCATACTAGGACCATATTCAGAAGTTATGCTATCTTTATTCAGAAGCATCCACTTGAGTTAACTCGAGTTAACTGGGACACTTGGCGTACATGTAGTTATATGGCTGACACATGGCTGGCTAGTATCCACCTGCCCAAGAAGGCAGTCCCTTGGAGAGAGCTATATATAGAGGCATTTTGTTGGGAGGAGAGTCATCTCTCAAGCACGTGGTGGTCATAATCTACATTCTCTTGCAGATTCTATGCCCATCTGTTTGGGATGCCGATTAAGCTTCTCTTTTGTAAGTGCTTTAGTGAATATATCACCAAAATTTTCCTCTGTTGGATAATATTCTAGCTCCAAAATTTCATCTTCAATCGGCTCACAAACATAATGGTACTGCACTTCTGTATGCCTTGTAGAACCAATCAAGGGGAAGGGTCTACAATATGAGTGACTCAACCAATAGAAAGCTTTGAAATCATAAATTTATTAGCAATTCACATAGATAATTAGTCCTTATTAGCCCTAATAAATTGGTTTTCTTTATAGTTGGCCAATCCAATGACCATATTCAAAAGTTATGCTATCTTTATTGCTTAATATTAGTGATATTTAGTAATTACATCCAATGAGATTGAGTACTATATCTTCTTCAGGAAAAAGGGTAGAACAATCCTAAATTACCCAATCTTTCTTTAGCTAGGGATGATCAAGCAAGAGATTATAATCCATTAGAAAGTAGGAACTATGACAAGTACATATGCTGTACACATGACAACCTTGAGCCAAAAACTATGTGGTAAATCCAAACTCTTAAAGCCATCTCCATGAGTCATCTATTCTTCCATTCAATAACTTCATTCTATTGAGGTGTATACGGCACTTTACACTTACATTTTATTCTATGTTCAGTAAAAAATGCATTTTTTATTCTATGTTCAGTAAAAAATGCATTAAAGTTAGAAGACATATGTTTCTCCCCTCGATCAGAACGGAGGGTGCCCATTTTACATGTTGACAGATTTTTAGCCAAAACCAGAAACTGTTTGAAGCACATAAATACTTCAGAATTGGTTTTTAATGAATATGCTCATGCATGCCTGGAGAAATTATCGATGAAGGTCACGAGGTAAAGATAGTTTCCAAAAGAGAACTTTTACATAGGATCATAAATAGCACTGTGAACAAGCTGTAATTTTTGAGTAGGTCAAACTGAATTATCTTTTGGGAATAAGGAACACTACATTTTGCCCAAACTAGAGACTTCACAAATATGTTTACTAGGTACCTTAAGTTTGGGAAGAGGGAACAACATTTTAAAGTTCTATCGGCATAGCAAAGGAGCAAAATTCAAATAACTAGAGCATGCATGCCAAAGCTTTGCATCTCATATAGCTTGAGAATCATATATAGGACATGCCAAATCATTCATAGATTTTTCATAGTCTATCAGCTTATATAGGTTAGGACATAAAATGCCAGAAATATTAATCATGTCACCATTTGACAGATCATGAATTTACATCTATCATCAACAAATTTTCCAACAAAGCCAATCTTGGCTAAAGCTGAAAGTGATAACAAGTTCATCGTGATCATTGACATAAGTAAAGCAAACGACAATGTAAAAGAACTACCATTGACAGTAGTCAAAACGACCTTACCAACTCTTATGATAGGATAAGAAGAGTTATTGGTGTATGTGATAGTATTCCCTAAAGGGGTGGGCTTGAGTGGTAGTATTCCTTGTAGGGTTGGGTTGCGAGTAATATGTTTTGTTGATCCATTATCAAAGTACCAAACATCTATGTCTACTATAGATATACACTCTTCAGGAGAAGGTGGGTTAAAATTCGTTGTCTTGATTTGTTCATGGAAGATATTGCAAAGCTTCCATGGATTAAGGGTATCATAAAAAAGGCAAAAGTAGATTTGTGAAAAAGCTAACTTTGTATATGAAATGATACAAAAAGTAGCTCGTGTCACTTTGAGAAGTTAGCCCCATAAATATTATCGTTATTTTTTCGATCCATAGCTCGTGTCACTTTGAGAAGTTAGCCCAATAAAGATTAACGTTTATTTCTCAATCCATAGGTTAGATTTAGATGTTTAAGGTACCGTTGGAAAGCTTCCATAACAATCCCACCAATGAAAGTATGAGTTTGAAGGTCCAAAATACATAGCATGGAGGAAAACAAAGCTCAAGATATTGGGATTGAGAATAAGAGCTCAAGTCACTAAGGTTGTGAATAAGAAGGTTTAAGACACCATAGTTGAGAGTTGGAGTTCAAGAAACCAAGTTTGATAAGAAAAATATTCAAGAGTGTGCAAGTGTTTGAAGGCGACCCAAAGACTCCTTGTTGAAGATGCGGGGCATAACCTGTGCATGATTTTGCTCTCTCCTTGTCTGTTTCTCCAAGTCTGAACACTATGCTGTCTTTTACCTCATCCAAAAGGATTTGAAGGCGATCCAAAGACTCCTGGTTGAAGATGTGGGGCATAACCTGTGCATCTGGTTTTAGCTAAATATCATTGTTAGGATTTTATAATAATGGAGGTACAAAAGACACCCATGTCTCCTTCAAGGCTTCCAAGAAGGAAGATGTGACATCTGAGTGGACGAGAATTTATTCGGGATCTATGTAAATTTGTCTGCTGTTGAGTAGCCACTTCGTGGCCGTAAGACTACGGACGACAGTAGAGATGTCGGTAGTCAAATCGATTATTGCAGGGCTCTTCCCACCAAATTCCAACGTAAAAGGAGTGAGATGCTTGACAATGGTCTTCATGATCATGTGCCCGATGTGAAGGCTAGCTTTGTAGAAAATCTTGGCGAATTTGTAGCGGAGTAAAATTGCACATTCTTGTTTTGTAACTTCAAGTATCTGCACAACTTGGGCATTCAAGTATTGAATGACGAGTTGCTTCAATATTAGACATACCCTTGCACACTCTATAGGCTTCACAATGATAGCATTGCCTGCAACGATGGCGGCAACGAGTTGACGAGCGAAAGTAGAGATGTTGGCGGTCAAATCGATTATTGTAGGGCTCTTTCCACCAAGTTCCAACATAACAGGAGTGAGATGCTTGGAAGTGGCCTCCATGATTATGTGCTCGATGGGACGGTTAGCTGTGCAAAAAATCTTGTTGAATATGTAGCGGAGTAAAATTGCACATTCTTGTCTTGTAATTTCAAGTACCTACACAGCTTGGGCATCCAGGTACTGAAAGAGGAGTTGCTTCAATATTAGATACATAGACTTAGCATACTTTGTAGGTTTCACAATGATAGCATTGCTTGCAGCTATGGTTGTAATGAGTGGATCAAGAGCTAAGAGTTGAAGATAGTTCCATGCAGAGAAGATGAGAGCAACGCACAATGGTTCAGCTACAAATTTGGCTCTAGTGGATCTTTTCATGTACCATAAAACATATGAAGATTTCGGCTTCATGAGCTTTTTCAAATTCTCAATGAAGAAATCATAGGAGTTTCTTACATTGTCAAGCTCTATATAGCTTGCCTGAAAGTGCAACTTTTCAAAGTCTCGATATAATGCATTGCAAAAGATATGTTCATGCTCTTCTAACATGGTCACAGTGGCTCAACTACAAATTTGGCTCTAGTGGATCTTTTCATGTACCATGAAATATCTAAAGATTTCGGCTTCATGAGGTTTTTCAAATTCTCAATGAAGAAATCATAAGAGTTTCTTACATTGTCAAGCTCTATATAGCTTACCTGAAAGTGTGACTTTTCAAGGTCTTGATACAATGCACTGCAAAAGATACGTTCATGCTTATCTAACATGGTCTTCAATGCTTTCAACTATGTTATCCTGCAGTTGAGGTGCTTAGTCCTTCCTGTCTGAAAACTGCTTCGAGTAGTTCTCATGACTTCCTCAATTCTCTGTTTCAAGAAGAGTGCTAAGTTTTCCATTATTGTAGCCATTGTAGTAATATCCTTACCATCTAATGAATATCCAAAAAACAATGGGATTGATGTAGTCGCTAGACTCTCGCGATAACTAACTCAGATCGTAATGAATTGAAGAAAACATACATGCGTTTATACATGTGTTTTGGGATGTGCTTTTGCGATTGAAAAGCTTGCGAGAAAACAAACTATCATGATTTTAAAAAGTCAAAAAACTTTCGACATGAACTTTTATTCCGACGACTTACGAATCACTTAGCCATGTTTTTTTTCATGAAGATCACCTCTACTGATTCACAATTCCTTGGAATAAAAGTTCATCTCGAAAGTTTTTTTTGCTTTTTCAAATGATGAAAGTTTGTTTTCTTGAAAAGCTTTTCAATCGGAAAAGCACATCCCAAAACACTTATATAAACACATTTATATTTTCGTCAATTCATTGTGATTTGAGCTAATTATTGCGAGAGTTTTGTGAATACATCAATCTTAGCATTTTTTTGGTATTCATTGAGTGATAAAAATATTTTTAGAATGGCTATAATAGTAGAAAACTTGACACTCTTCTTAGAACACAGAATTCAAGAAGCAATAAAAACTGCTCGAAGTAGTTTTCAGACAGGAAAGACTATGCCCCTTGAATGGAGGATAGCACAGTTGAAAGTTGAAAAGCTTTTCAATCGGAAAAGCACATCCCAAAACACTTATATAAACACATTTATATTTTTGTCAATTCATTGTGATTTGAGCTAATTATTGCGAGAGTTTTGTGAATACATCAATCTTAGCATTTTTTTGGTATTCATTGAGTGATAAAGATACTATTAGAATGACTACAATAGTAGAAAACTTGACACTCTTCTTAGAACACAGAATTCAGGAAGCAATAAAAATTGCTCGAAGCAGTTTTCAGACAGGAAAGACTATGCTCCTTGAATGGAGGATAGCACAGTTGAAAGCATTGAAGACCATGTCAAATGAGCATGGACGCGTCTTTTGCAGCGTATTATATCGAGACCTTTGACAATGTCAGAAACTCCTATGATTTCTTCATTAAGAATTTAAAAAAGCTCATGAAGCCGAAATTTGTAAATGTCCCATGGTACATGAAAGGATCCATCAATACCAAAGTTGTAGCTAAAGTTGTAGCTGAACCATTGGGGGTTGTTCCTTGAATGGAGGATAGCACAGTTGAAAGCATTAAAGATCATGTTAGATGAGCATGAACGTGCTTTTTGTAGCGCATGATATCGAGACCTTGGAAAGTCGTACTTTGAAGTAAGCTATATAGAGCTTGACAATGTCAGAAACTCCTATGATTTCTTCATTAAGAATGAAAAAAGCTCATGAAGCTGAAATTTATAGATGTCCCATGGTACATGAAAAGATCCACTAGAGCCAAAGTTGTAGCTTAACCATTAGGGGTGGTTCTCATCTTCTCTGCATCGAACTATCTCCTACTCTTAGCTCTTGATCCACTCGTTGTCTCCATCATTGCAGACAATGCTGTCATTATGAAATTTGTAGAGCGTGCAAAGTCTATGTGTCTAATTTTGAAGCAACTCCTCCTACAGTACTTGGATGTCAAGTTGTGTAGGTACTTGAAATTTTTAGATAAAAAGGTGCAGTTTTACTTCGCTAGAAATTCGACAAGATTTTTTACATAGCTTCTTTTCGCATCGAGCTTATAATCATGAAAGCTGTTGCTACGCATCTCACTTTTGTTACGTTGGAACTTGGTGGGAAGACCTTGCAATAATTGATTCGATCATCGATATCTTTATTGTCGCCCGTTATCTTGCGGCTACGAAGTGGCTACTCAACTATGGACAAACTTGCATAGCTCCCGATTAAATCCGCGGCCACTCGGATGTCACGTCTTCCTTCTTGCAAGCTTTGAAAGAGGCATTGGCGTCTTTTGCACCTTCGTTATTACAAAACCCTAACAATGATGTTGAACCAGAATCAGATGCACAAGTTATACCTCGTATCTTCAACAAGGAGTTTTTGGATCGTCTTCAAACCTTTTTGGATGAGGTGAAAGACAGCATATTGTTTAATCTTGGAGAAACAGACAAGAAGAATCTCGTGATGATGTGAACTATATTACTTGATTCTCTTGTAGAGAGCAGAATCATGCAAAAAGAAATATTTTGACCTATTCTTCTAATATTGCAACTTTAGAATATAAAAGAAGCATTCAATTTTGTTTGTTCAATGTCACAATCACTGGCAGTGTATATGTTTACTATAAATGTAGAGCATGTTAATGAGGTGGTTGAAAAGAGATCGTCACTGAGCATTGTGATCAACGATGCAAGAGCTCAATTCAGCTTGCAAGTATTCCCTTCAGGTGTGTAGGAGAGAGTGTCATGGGATCGTACCATGACCGTTATGGATTCGATACATTCAGCCATTTGAAGGGTGTGGTCACGACTAAAGCAAGCCACGATATCCAATCCGTTGTCCTCCTCACATTGCAAAGAACAAAGCTATCCTCGATGATCCAGTGTTGCAGCTTCAGAATATAGAAGAAGTACTCAATTTTGTTCGTTCAATGCCACAACCATTGGCAGTACATATGTTTACTATAAACGTAGAGCTTGCCAATGAGGTGGTTGAAAAGACATCGTCAAGGACGTGATCAACGATGCACGAGCTCAATTCAGCCTGTAAGTATTCCCTTCAGGTGTGTAGCAGAGAGTCGCATGGGATCGTACCATGGTCGTTATGGATTCGATACATTCAGCCATTTGAAGGATGTGGACACGATTGAAGCAAGCCACGATGATCCCATCCGTTATCTTCCTTACATTGCAAAGAACAAAGCCATCCTCAGAGCTTGTCTTCGAAATCAAAACAATGCTAGATGTCATGCTCATCAAGCTAGGCCTCAAAACATTTTAGTTCATAGCTTATGAATTAATTATGCTAGCTAGACCGTTTGGAGAAATATCACTTTACTCTCCTTCCTCTTTACCTTTTTGTCTTTAAACTAGAAGAATATGATGTATGATAAGATTATAACATATAATTCATTGTCAAAAGTTTTCTATAATGAATAGATAACTATCTTTTCTTTTATCGATTAATTAAAGATGATCTTGACTCAATTCAAGTCAAAGGATGTTCTTCAATACCCTACACAATATTCCATAGTCTTTTTGTAACCAATACATAATACATTATATAAGACGATAATGGGTAATTGGTACCGTCCAACTTATCCTCAATAGCCTATATATGGAATACATCACTACTTTCAACCATGGCCACTGACTAAAGTACTCTAGTGCAGAAAATTGATTGTACCTCAAAAATTTAAACTTAACTATCCTCTGAAGTTTTGCTAAACATGTAGTAGACTTTGAGACGCTTATACTGGTGAACAAAATTTGTATATATCTTTGGCACTGAAAGACAAAATAGCCTATAGAAGTGCTACGATAGTGTTTATAGGCCAAAATGAGCTTAGATCATGATTTCAGCACCACAAAACGGAGTAGTTTTGATCTTGTAATCATCCCGAGTATGCTCAGTGAATTTCATGTGATTCTAATACTCTATTGGAGGGGTGTCGACGATGCCCTAGATGAAGCGGTAATTAGCTCTAATACCAACTGTTGGAGTTTGAGGTGTGCTGAAGCACGTGAATAGCACAAAGAACAAGAAGAAGCTAGAAGCACAACACTCAATACTGAATGTATTACCACTAGAATGTACAAAGATAAGTAACCCGTTAGGGTTATAAGCATATATACAAGCTGGGGGAAGAAACCTCCTAAAGAGGGAAAAAGTACCTTGACGGTCCTAATATGGTCATACACATCACCACCTAAATATATCAACATACACTTCTATGCTTTTGGCTTTACATCAAGAAGTCTTTTTCTTGTCATCCATAAATTTAGTGAACATAACCTCTCTTGCATTCTATATACCCATGTATACATAATGCCATTCACTAATATGCATACTTAAATAAGCAAAAAAGTTATATACTGAGCATGCATAAGGTTCAAAAATTGAATCCCTCCTTAATGCATAAAATTCACATTTAGAACTCCATTTTATTCAATAATATACTCATAATTTGCATTCTTATTCGAGCCATGTTATACTAAAGCTTCAATATTCAATTTCTATTCATCTTTCAAAGGTGAGTCCATTTTATGCTAATGGAAAAACCTTTTCTATTCAATTATGTCTTTAATGCATTAAGTAGATGATTAAACCATTTTTATTTGAAATCCATTTGTATATGCATTACTTTAGTATGGAAAAGAAAGAAAACATGGATGGACAATTTGAAAGTAACACTTACCTCCATCAAAGCTATGTTCATAAATGATGAGACTTGTCAATCTTTTCACCTTTGAAGTTGCAACCTAGGGATAGATTACTTTATGATCTCTAACATCCCTCCATGGGTATTTTCATACTTAGTCATATGACCAAATATGCATTTTAAAGATGCATAATTGCCTTAATGTGTGAAACCGTTTTTTTATTCTTTCCACATCAAATATAAACAAAAATCATCTAATGCTTTTTAGCATGGTCTAAGAAACCTCAATTAGTCTTGTAAAAGCATTTGTAAATCTTCAAGCATGGGATCTACTAGAATCAATGTTGCTCGTTCCTACATGTGTTCTTAATTTACCACATTTTTTCCTCATTTTTTTTAGTCTCCTTTGTAGGTTCCTTGGTTTTCAATGAATTTAGCTTTTGCTCAACCAGTTTCTTCATCCACTTATTCTGAGCAAACATGCTACTAGAAGTGTCTTCAAACTTGAGTGAGGTCTAAGGGATCTTCATATCATTGGCTAGGTTTTCCTCTAGTTCTATGCACTCTTTGAGTCAAACTTCCAAAGATTCTAGCCTTTTGATGTATACCAAAGAATGAAATCATTTTTGGTTGGGTCGGCCTTTCAGTCATTGCCAAGGATCAACTTATTGTTTAAGTTCTCTTGTTGCCAACTTCACTGAATCATTATTTGCTTGTTTGAAGCTATGCATGAAGGAGGAGGTATTATATTTAATCTTTTCTTTGAGAATTCACTTATGAATTTTTCAAGCAATCTATCAATGGTATCAAATCCATCATAGTTCGATGGCTTCAACCATGTCAAAGTTCTTCCAAACAGAGTGAGTCCAAATCCCTCATGAGATCTAAGAATTGAAAAAAAAAGAGAAGTCATGTATGAGATTTCAGAAGTAACGCTTGCTTCAAGAATCATTTCTTGATAACAACACATTGACGTTTTGTACGTGATTTCTCCTAAAATCGCAAGCCCTAATCAGATAATACCTATTTCAGAGCCTTTAATGCATGATTGAATCCTTCCTAAACCTACGATGATTTCTTTCTGATTTTTTTTCTCCAGATAATTCCCTCTATTTTGCTGGTTTGAGCGTTAATTTCAGTCTCGATTTTTTTTCTTCAGGATGGAGATCTGACACTGAAATCAGATTTTCATGGTTCTGTTGCGTCGATCTGGAGCTGTACTGCAAGGTGACTTCATGCTTCTCTCACCATACATCCATGTTAAATTTTTTTTTCCGAAAGTAAAAAGGGATGTTGTTTTTCTGCCGTGTATCCCTATGTGAGAGATGTAAAGGCTGAATTGAAGAGTCAATGTGTTTCTTATGCACATTACTAATCTGCTTTGCATATTGACAATGCTCACAAAATGAAAGATTATAGAAAGATAACACAAGTAAGTAGCCAGAACGAGAAAGATGAATTAGTGGACTTCTCATGGCGTATTTTGGTTTCAGTACGTCTTCATGTATTCGCATTGATTATCTCACGTAGAATATCGTTTGCTATCAACAAAAAACATATTGCGGTTCGGGCATTACCCAAGATTCAATGTTTTCTCTAAATTAATCGCAAGCCCTAATCAGATAATACCTATTTCAGAGCCTTTAATGCATGATTGAATCCTTCCTAAACCTACGATGATTTCTTTCTGATTTTTTTTTCCACAGATAATTCCCACTATTGTGCTGGTTTGAGCGTTAATTTCACAGTCTCGATTTTTTTTTCTTCAGGATGGAGATCTGACACTGAAATCAGATTTTCATGGTTCTGTTGCGTCGATCTGGAGCTGTACTGCAAGGTGACTTCATGCTTCTCTCACCATACATCCATGTTAAAGTTTTTTTTTTTCCGAAAGTAAAAAGCGATGGTGTTTTTCTGCCGCGTATCCCTATACACGACTTTCTCTCGGGTTTTCACTGTGAAGTTGCTCTCTTTGTTGCACGTTTATCGTTTTTCATTTAACTTGCATAAAAAAGTGAGTTATCGGAAGGTCATCAGTATCTGACAATTACTCTGGGAGGTCGTATTCTAGTAATCTTGGAAGAGCCGATGTTGTCAGAAACTTGTGCAATGAAATCGATGATTCATGCTCATTTATGATTACATGTTCAGATGCCCGCATTCAACAAGGCAACTGCAAACGATTAATGCTACTGCCATTGATGTTCCTACTGAAGCTCAAAGTAAGGACTCTGTGGATTTGAGAATTCGCATTTGTTGGAGTTGATACATTTAAAATTTACGCTGACGTTTCTGCTCCAGAATCTCGAACCAAAGGTGCTGTCGCAATTGGCATTAATGGTGAGTTTCCAGGTGTATTTTGCTATTCTCCTCTTAATGATATTCGCAGCAGCATATAATAGTGCTCATCTCACCTCATGAATTGATTCAAATCGTCCGTTGTACTCGAGTAGATCTTCCATAGAAGTTCAGTTTCTAATGATGGGTCATGCATTAAGCCTTTTTTTTGTTAATCTAATATTTTTTCCATTTGATAAGTTCCTCTGTAAAACCTATATAGGATTCGCCGTTTATATGTGATTTTTGAGATGGGTTAAACGATTCTTGACATGGGGCCCTATCTCATGTGGAAGGCTATATCTTAGCTACAACCTTGTTGAATGCTTGCACAAAGCACATTGAAGTACACTATCATTATTTCAAGGCGATAATGTGCGATAGAGATATTATTGTGGATTATGTATCCATATAGGATAATGTTGTAGATCTTTTCTCAAAGGTTGTGGATTATGTTTCCATATAGGATAATGTTGTAGATCTTTTCACAAAGACTATGTGTAGGAAGAAGTTTGAATCTTGTAAGAAAGCTTTGGTCTTAATTCATTTTGTGGACTAATTTCATTTCATGTAGCTTGGCAATTTCTTAACTAGGATTGTCTAGGAACTTTTTTCCTCTTTGGGAGGTTTTTTTGCCTATAAGGAAGTGGTTACACAAAAGAATAGAGGAGTAGTTGAAGAGAAGATATAAGATATAGTAGAACTTCAAAAATTTCCTACTAACATCAACTACAAAGATGATGGCAATGTCCACCCATGCACTCTCAAGCTAGAGCTCAAATAGTGATCTCTATAGACAACTCTAGATAGAGAGTTACAAGGTTGAGGTATGATGGCTCAATTCGGTATTTCGGGTAGTGAAGAAGTCATGTATATATAGGCTAATTAAGAGATGTGGCCTTCAGCAAATGGCTATACATGGGCAACCACTACCTAGATAATCCTATATACAGCTTGGACAGATTCAACTGATTTAATAGATGTAAATGATTTGTGACTTTGATGGGGAATATTCCATGGAATATTCCCTTCGTCTCTTGAGGGGCAATGGGATCGTTGGCACCCTTGGACCCCTTAGCCAGGTCGATCATTGGTCCCTTTGGATCCCCTAGTCAGGGCTGCGCCTTGTAGGCTTTGACCCCACAATTCGGAACCCTAGTAACTCTCTTTTGTTAAAATACCTCAGATGCTACAATTTGATTCGTTTCTTTGTCTTTTCAAGGGCATTGGGATCGCTGGCCCCTTAGACCCCTTAGCTAGGTGGACCATTGCCCCCCTTGGATCCCCTAGTCAAGGTTGCTCCTTGTAGACTCCGATTCCACAATTCGGAACCCTAGTAACTCTCTTTTGTTAAAATACCTTAGATGCTACAATTTGACCTTCATTCAACATGCAAGTTGGGATTCCCAGCAATTAAAAAAAACACACTTTACTTCTCGTAATGGAGGCCATAAAAAATATGCATTAGTATATACAATCATGAGGGGTAGACATTGATCATATACTAACAATCCCTCTCAATGCTTACGGAATGATAAATCAAGTAGGTATGGGTCCTATGCCCATTTGTTGGGGATGCGTATTTAGCTTCTCTTTTCCAAGTGCTATAGTGAATATATCACAATAATTTCCCTCTTGGATAATATTCTAGCTCCAAAATTTCATCTTCAATTAGCTCACAAACATAATGGTACTGCACTTCTATATGCCTTCTAGAATCAATCAAGGGAAAGGATCTACAATAGGAGTGCCCAGCAATTAAAAAAAACACACTTCTCGTAATGGAGGCCATAGAAAATATGCATTAGTATATACAATCATGAGGGGTAGACATTGATCATATACTAACAATCCCTCTCAATGCTTACTGAATGATAAATAAAGTAGGTATGGGTCCTATGCCCATTTGTTGGGGATGCGTATTTAGCTTCTCTTTTCCAAGTGCTATAGTGAATATATCACAATAATTTCCCTATGTTGGATAATATTCTAGCTCCAAAATTTCATCTTCAATTAGCTCACAAACATAATGGTACTGCACTTCTATGTGCCTTCTAGAATCAATCAAGGGAAAGGATCTACAATAGGAGTGACTCAACCAATAGAAAGTTTTGGAATTGCAAATTTATCAGCGGTTCACATAGATAATTAGTCCTTATTAATCTCAATAAAATGGTTTTCTTTATTATTGGTTAATCCAATGATCATATTTAGAAGTTTTGCTACCTTTGTTGCTTAATATTAGTGACATTTAGTAATTACATCCAGTGAGATTGAGTACTATTTGTTCTTCTTTAGGAAAAAGGATAGAACAACCCTAGATTATCCAAACTTTCTTTAACTAGGGATGATCAAGCAAGAGATTAAAATCCACTAGAAAGTAAGAACTATGACAAGTACATATGCTCTACACATGATAACCTTGAGCCAGAAACTATGTGGTAAATCCAGACATACACAATGCTTGACCTATTCTTCCATTCAATAACTTTATTCTATTGAGGTGTATACAGCACTGTACACTTATCTTTTATCCCATGTTTAACCAAAAATGCATTAAACTTAAAAGACATATATTTCTCCCCTTGATCAGCACGGAGGATGTCCATTTTACATGTTGACAGATTTTTAGCCAAAACTAGAAACTGTTTGAAGCACATAAACACTTCGGAATTGGTTTTTAATGGATATGCTCATGCATGCCTGGAAAAATTTCGATGAAAGTCATGAGATAAAGATAGTTTCGAAAAGAGGGTTTTCGCATAGGATCACAAATAGCACTGTGAACAAGCTGCAATTTTTGAGTAGCTCAAACTAAATCATCTTTTGAGAACAAGGAACATTACATTTTTCCCTAAATAGATGCCTTGAGTTTTCCCTAAAAAAATGAAAATAAAAAATGAGTATTATATTTTGTCGCAACGTTTCAAATTTTTTCTCCCCAATAATCGATAGATAATGTATATCTAACACTCATTTACATATCTAGTGCTAAAAACACATTAAAAACTTAATCTACTACCACTACAATGATCTGCAGTTAGGAAGGCCCAAAATGAATTGGATTAAAATTTAAATTAAACAAAAAATGGGAATGAAGTCTTAAACAAAGGATTGATGAGCTAAAAGCCTCACATAAAGCACATTAAACCTCTTAAGACAATGCATTTACAGTGATATACTCTAGGATAGATAAAAACAATGTGAACAATTTAATGATGTCCTTACTCCTTGCTAAATGAAATAATTTTTGAAATCAAAATAGGAACTTTTTTCAAAATCAGATAGGAGGGACTTTTGGCTCAGAATTTGGTAGAGAGGGAAAGATAACTATACATTGTCATAATTCTGTTCATGAAAGAAAAAAAAATTGAAGATCTTAAAAAAAACCTCCAAAAAAACGTATTAGGACGTACGAAACGTCCGAACGTCCTAAACGTTTTTTATTTTTTGAAAAAAATGCGTTTTATTTTACTATGATCACAAATATGTTTACTAGATGCCTCAAGTTTGGGCAGAGGGGACAACATTTCAATTTTCTATAGGCATAACAAAGAAGTAAAATTCAAATAACCAGAGCATGCATGTCAAAGCTTTGCATCTCACAAAGCCTGAGAATCATGTACTGGACAAGACAAAAGTGGATTTATGAAAGTGCCAAAAAACAAGGTAAGACAACTAGAGAAGCACTGTACACTTATCTTTTATCCCATGTTTAACCAAAAATGCATTAAACTTAAAAGACATATATTTCTCCCCTTGATCAGCACGGAGGATGTCCATTTTACATGTTGACAGATTTTTAGCCAAAACTAGAAACTGTTTAAAGCACATAAACACTTCGGAATTGGTTTTTAATGGATATGCTCATGCATGCCTGGAAAAATTTCGATGAAAGTCATGAGATAAAGATAGTTTCGAAAAGAGGGTTTTCACATAGGATCACAAATAGCACTGTGAACAAGCTGCAATTTTTGAGTAGCTCAAACTAAATCATCTTTTGAGAACAAGGAACATTACATTTTTCCCTAAATAGATGCCTTAAGTTTTCCCTAAAAAAATGAAAATAAAAAACGAGTATTATATTTTGTCGCAACGTTTCAAATTTTTTCTCCCCAATAATCGATAGATAATGTATATCTAACACTCATTTACATATCTAGTGCTAAAAACACATTAAAAACTTAATCTACTACCACTACAATGATCTGGAGTTAGGAAGGCCCAAAATGAATTGGATTAAAATTTAAATTAAACAAAAAATGGGAATGAAGTCTTAAACAAAGGATTGATGAGCTAAAAGCCCCACATAAAGCACATTAAACCTCTTAAGACAATGCATTTACAGTGATATACTCTAGGATAGATATAAACAATGTGAACAATTTAATGATGTCCTTGCTCCTTGCTAAATGAAATAATTTTTGAAATCAAAATAGGAACTTTTTTCAAAATCAGATAGGAGGGACTTTTGGCTCAGAATTTGGTAGAGAGGGAAAGATAACTATACATTGTCATAATTCTGTTCATGAAAGAAAAAAAAATTGAAGATCTTAAAAAAAAAACCTCCAAAAAAACGTATTAGGATGTTCGAAACGTCCGAACGTCCTAAACGTTTTTAATTTTTCGAAAAAAATGCGTTTTATTTTACTATGATCACAAATATGTTTACCAGATGCCTCAAGTTTGGGCAGAGGGGACAACATTTCAATTTTCTATAGGCATAACAAAGAAGTAAAATTCAAATAACCAGAGCATGCATGCCAAAGCTTTGCATCTCACATAGCCTGAGAATCATGTACTGGACAAGACAAAAGTGGATTTATGAAAGTGCCAAAAAAAAGCCAAGGTAAGACAACTAGAGAAGCCTATCCATTTCACTAGTCCATTGGTATAAGGCATGCATGTACCTTCAATTAGACCAAGGGAAGGTGATTTGGGTAGAGATTTTGATTCCTTCCCTTTCAAATTAAGGAACATAGTAGCACTTATCTAGTTACAGAAAATGAATCTAAAGGGAGAGATGACTGTGCTCAGTATAGATCATGGGGCATGGAGGAAAACTCCACATATTATACTTACACATATTTTCAAGGAAAAAATATTAAAGGGGGACAAATTTTGTATAACTAGGGATCCAAGAGGCAAAAGGCATGGGATTTAGGGGTCCAAAGTCACTCTGAGAATCTTTGGAGTTTATTGAGAAACTTCTAGGAAAGTATCTCACAGACTATGGTTTGAACCTTTGAGGTATTTGGATTTATTAACTCTCAATTCAAGGTTTTTGACCCTTAGGCTTGATATTCCTTAAGGTTATGGTATTTAATCCTTACGAAGGTCTCTCAAGACTTTGGATTTCTAGGTACAAGCTTAGAAGGAATTCTTTTAAAATTCTAATGAAAGCCATGTGGTTTCATGTGACTTCCAAGATTAGAAGTCCTTTGATTAGAATGCATGTGGAGGGGACTCTTGGAATACTCTCTTTACATTTCTTCCCTTGGGAAGAGGTATATAAGTGGGTAGGGATGGTTGGATGAAAACAGTTACAGTGAAAAAATAATAGGTAGGAGATGCTTTAATCACACCCTAAGAGGGAGGATTAGGAAGTAATTCTCAACCATGGATTTTGGAGCAAGTGGTTACTAGTCCATCACACTCCTAGCTAGTAGATCATGAGTTTGATTCTTCTTGGATCTAGCAATTGGTATCATAGCTTATGAAGTAGGCTTAGGTAAGGTGGGTAGATTCCATATGGCTCACAAGAATCCAATGGCCTCTAAAAAAGGTTCTTGGGTACTTTGTGTATGAAATGGTACAAAAAGTAGCTCGTGTCACATTGAGAAGTTAGCCCAATAAAGATTAAGGTTTATTTCCCAATCCATAAGTTAGATTTACATGTATAAGATATCATTCGAAAGCTCTGATAACAATCTTTTCAATGAAAGCACGAGTTTGAAGGTCCAAGGTACATAGCATGGAGGAAAACTAGGCTCAAGATATTGGTGTTGAGAATAAGGGCTCAAGTCATTAAGGTTGCGAACAAGAAGGTTCAAAATACCATGGTTGAGAGGAAGAGTTCAAAAAACCAAGTTTGAGAAGAGAAAGATACATAAGAGTATGAGGGTGAGGACATGAATTCAAGGGAGACTAGGATCTTTTGCTAGGTGGTTCTAGAAGACTATCTGTTATGCACTTGTCTTGTATTATGTAATTTAGAAGTTCTTCAATCGACATATTCTGTTGACCATATCCTTTTTGACTAGTAATGCAATGAGCTCGTGATTATCTAATGTAGACCTTGTTAAGCCACAAATTTTGAAGTTCAATTCCAAGTCATGAAACACCTTAGTCATCCTTTCAAGAATTGCCACAACACTCTTTTGCAAATATGTATGTATGTATGTATGTATGTATGTATGTATGTATGTATGTATGCATACATGCATGCATGTATGTGTATATGTATGCATATATGTATGTATATAAGTGTGTATATATGTAATCCGTATGTATTGAGTTTGTATGTATTTATCTATGCATGCATGTATAAATTTTTGTAAGTTTTAGTGGAGAGCTATGCATTCTATATTAAGAAAAAAGAATACTTTTTATTGTCACTTCTAACATTGAAATTGAGGTCATCGTTGCACTACATAAAGTAGTATACTCGTCTGTTTTGATCATTTTTCTATTCAAATGATATCAAATTAAGAAAAATTTATTATATTTCAATGATCAACAATATAAAAAAATAACTTTCTCTACTACCATGATAATCATAAGTATTGGACATTTTTCATAGCTGATGTGCATAGTTTTAAGTTTTGAATTGAGATTGGTCTTTAGAAGAGAGAACCATGTCACATTGGGAATCCATAAATAAAGAGATAAGTGCGTTCAATGAATTGATTGTACGAGTTTTGTGTAGACACCATAAGAAGCTTTTAATGATTAACAAAACTAGTGTATGAAACCGTTAGCAACATCAATGTATGTCTTTATACAATGGCTTTATGGATTTTGTTAGAAAATAAAAAGAGGATATTGAATCATTACCAGATGGAGATAAAATTGCTTATTAATCAAAATTTATCTGGAATTGAGTCAAGATCATCTTTAATTCATCGATAAAAGAGAAAATAATTATCTCGTGATTTACGGATAAAAAGGTGAGAAGAGTAAAGTAAAATTTCTCCAGATGATTTAACTAGCATAATTAATTCATAAGCTATGAGCTAAAATGTTTTGAGACTTAGCTTGATAAGGATAACATATAGCATGGTTTGATTTCTAAGGCAAACTCTGAGGATGGTTTTATTCTTTGAAATCTAAAAAGAATAACGGATGAGATCATCATGGCTTGCTTGAGTCGTCACCACACCTTTTTAAATGACAGAATGTATTGAATCCATAATGGCGATGGTACGATCCCATGTCACTCTCAATACTTTGCAGACTAAATTTAGTTGTTGCGTCATTGATCGTCACGTTCACTGACAATGTCTTTTAAATCATCTCGTTAACAAGCTCCAGATTTGTAGTAAACATATATATTTCTAATGGTTATGGTCTTGAATGAACAAAATTGAGTGCTTCTTCTATATTCTGAACCTGCAACACTGGAAGAATCGATTCTAATATCTCTATTTGCATGATTCTGCTTTATACAAGAGGGTCAAGAAATATAGTTGGCGTTATCAGGAGGTTCTCTTTGTTTATTTCTCCAAGGCTAAACACTATATTGTCTTTCATCTCATGCAAAAGAGTTTGAAGGTGATCCAAAGACTCTTTGTTCAAGATACATTGCATAACTTGTGCATTTGGTTTTGGCTCAATATCATTGTTAGGGTTTTGTAATAACAGACGTACAAAAGACACCAATGCCTCTCTTAAGGTTGTTAAGAAGGAAGAGATGACATTCGAGTGGACGAGGATGTAGTCGAGAGTTATGCAACTTTGTATACAGTTGAGTAGCCATTTCGTGGTTGCAAGACGACAGGCAATCGTACAGATATCGACGGTCGAATGGATTATTGCAGAGCTTTTTCCACCAAGTTCTAACGTAACAGAATGAGATGCTTAGCAGCGACCTTCACGATTATGCGTTGGATGCGAGAGCTAGTTGTGTAGAAAATCTTATTAAATTTGTAGCGGACTAAACTGCACATTTTTATCTAGTTGCTTCAAGTATCTCTACAGCTTGGGCATCTAGGTATTGTGGGAGGAGTTGCTTCAAGATTATACATATAGATTTTGCACATTCTGTATGCATGAGAATGACGGCATTGCTTGCAGCGATGATAGCAATGGTTGGATCAAGAGCTAAGAGTAGGGAATAGTTTCATGCAGAGAAGATGAGAACAACACCGAGTGGTTTTGATACAACTAAGGCTTTGGTGAATCTTTTTATGTATCATAAAACATCTGCAGATTTGAGCTTCATGAGATTTTACAAATTCTTAATGAAAAAATCGCAGGAGTTTCTAACATTGTTAAACTCTAATAGTTTGCCTCAAAGTGCAACTTTCCAACGTCTCGATATAATGTGCTGCAAAAATCACTTTCATGCTTATTTAATATGGTCTTCAATGCTTTCAACTTCGCTATCTTCCAATGAGAAGCTTAGTTGTTATTATCTGAAAATTGCTTTCAGTAGTTTTCATGGCTTTTCAATTTTGTTTTCTAAAGAGAGTGATAAGTCCTCCGCTATTGTAGCCATTGTAGTAATATTTTTATCACCAATGAATACTTAAAAACGCTAGGATTGATATAGTCGCAACACTTTCGCGATAACTAACTCAGACCGTAATGAATTGAACAAAACATACGTATGTTCATATAAGTGTTTTGAGATGTGTTTTTTCGATTGAATAGATTGCGAAAAAATAGACTTTCATGATTTTAAAAGCTAAAAAACTTCCGACATGAACTTTTATTCCGACGGCTTAAGAATCACTTAGCCATGCTTTTTTTATGATAGATTATGTCTCTACTGATTCGTAAGTCGTCGAAATAAAAGTTCATATAGAAAGTTTTTTTGCTTTTTAAATCATGAAAATTTGTTTTTTTTCAAGCTTTTCAATCGAAAAAGCACATCTTAGAATACTTATATAAATGTTTGTATGTTTCTTCAATTTATTATGATATGAGTTGATTATCGTGGGAGTCTTGCGAACACATCAATGTTAATATTTTTTGGATATTCATTGAGTGGTAAGGATATTACCAGAATAGCTACAATAATGAAAGACTTATACTTACTTTACAACACAATTGGAAAAGCCATGAAAATTGCTCAAAATAATTTTCAGATAGGAAGAACTAGGCGCCTAATTGGACGATATCACAGTTGAAAGAACCATATTACATGAACATGAATGTGTCGTTTACAACGCATTATATCGAGACCTTGAAAAGTTGTATTTTGAGGGAAACTATATAGAGATTGATAATGTCATAAACTCCTTTGATTTCTTAATTAAAAATTTGAAAAAGTTTATGAAGCCGAAATCTGTAGATGTCCTATGGTAGATGAAAAGATTCACTAGAGCCAAAATTGTAGCTGAACCACTGGGGTTGTTCGAATATTTTTTGCATAGAACTATCCCTTACTCTTAACCCTTGATCCACTCGGTACCTCTATCGCTGCAGGCAATGCTATTATTATGAAGTGTGCAAAGTGTACAAAGTGTATGTGTCTAATTTTGAAATTTAAATTTGACATCTTCTGCACAGTTAGCTCTTGCATCGGGTACATAATTATGGAAGCCGTTGCCAAGTATCTCACTCTGTTACGTTGGAACTTGGTGGGAAAAATCTTGTAATAATTGATTCGATTGCTGATATTCTTACTTCCGCCAGTCATCTTGCACCTACGAAGTGGCTACTCAACTGTAGACAAAGTTGCATTGCTCTCGATAACATTCTTGTCCACTCGGATCACCTCTTTCTTCTAAGAAACCTTGAAAGAGTTATTAGCGTCTTTTGTACCTCTGTTATAACAATCCTAACAATGATGTTGAGGCAACACAAAACACACAGGTTACGCTCTGCATTTTCAACAAAGAGTGTTTGGATCGCCTTCAAACCCTTTTGGATAAGGTGAGATAAAATAATGTTTATGCTTAAAGAAACATACAACGAGAACCTCGTGATGACACCAACTATATTACTTGACCTTTCTGTAGAGGACAAAATCATGCAAAAAAGAGATATTTGGACCAATACTCCACTGCTCTAGGTTAAGAATATAGAAGAAGCACTCAATTTTGTTCACTCAAGGTCACAATCACTCACAGTGTATTATTTACTACAAACGTGGAGCTTGCTAACGAAGTGATTTAAAAGACATTGTCAGGGAGAATCGTGATCAATGATGCAAGAGCTCAATTCAGCCTACGAAGTATTCCCTTCGAAGGTGTAAGAGAGTGCATAGAATCGTATCATGGCTGTTATGGATTCGATATATTTAGTCATTTGAAGGATGTGGTCAGGACTCAAGCAAGCCACGATGATCTCATTCATTTTCTTCCTTAGACTTCAAAGAACAAAACTATCCTCAAAGCTTTCCTTTGAAATCAAAGCATGCTAGATGTTATTCTCATCAAACTAAGTCTCCAAACATTCTAATTCATAGCTTATGAGTTAATTATGCTAGTTAAACCATCTGGAGAAATTTTACTTTACTCTCTCACCTTTTTATCCATAAATCACGAGAACATGATGTATGACGGGATTGTAACATATAATTCATAGTCAAAAGTTTTTTATAATGAATAGATAACTATCTTCTCTTTTATTGATGAATTAAAGATGATCTTGACTTAATTCAAGCCAAATTTTGACTAATATGCAATGTTATCTCCATTTGATAATGATTCAATATCTTATTCTTATTTCCCAATAAAATCTATAAAGCCATTGTATAAAGACATACATTGATATTGCTAACTGTTTCCTATACAAGTTTTTTTAATTTCTAAAGGCTTGTTATGGTATTTATACAAAACTCGTGCAATCGATATATTGAACGCACTAATCTCTCTATTTATAGATTCACAGAACCAATCTCAATTCGAAACTTAAAAGTATGCTTATTAGCTATGAAAAGTGTGGATACTTATGATGATCATAGTAGTATAGAAAGTTATTTGTTTATCATGTTGATCATTGAGAAATATAAAAGTTTCCTTAATTTGATATCGTTTGAATAGAAGAATGATGAGAATAGACGACTATACTACTTTATGTGGTATAAGGATGGTCTTAATCCCAATGTTAAAGTGAGAGAAAAAAGTATTTGATATCGTTTGAATAGAAGAATGATGAAAATAGACGTTTGAAGAGAAGAATGATGAAAATAGACGACTATAATACTTTATGTTGTATAAGGATGACCCTAATCCCAATGTTAAAGTGAGGGTAAAAAATATTCTTTTTTCTTAATACAAGATGCATAGCTCTCTACTAAAACTTATAAAAATTCATACATGCATGCATAGATAAATACATATAGACTCAATACATACGGATTACATACATACACACATATATACATACATACATATATATATACATACATTCATACATGCATGCATACATACATACATATTTGCAAAAGAGTGCGCTGTGGTAATCCTTGATGACTTTTGATGTTAATTGTTAGATGCTTTATTTATGTCAGGGATCAGGATGAACTTGTTACCACTTTCAGCTTTAGCCAAGATTGGCTTCGTTGGGAAATTTGTTGATGATAGATGTACAGTTCATGATTTGTCAAATGGTGACATGATTAATGCTTCTGGCATTTTATGTTGTGGGCTATATAAGCTCATAGACTATGAAAAATCTATGAATAATTTGGCATGCTCAGTACATGATTCTCAGGCTATGTGAGATGCAAAGCTTTGACACATGCATGCTCTGGTCATCTGAATTTTGCTCCTTTGCTATGTCTATAGAAATTTGAAATGTTGTCCCCTCTATCCAAACATGAGGCACCTGGTAAACATATTTATAAAGGCTCTATTTTGGGTAAAATGTAGTGTTCATTGTTTCCAAAAGATGATTCAATTTGAGCTACTCGAAAATTGTAGCTTGTCCACAGTGCTATTTAAGGTCCTATGGGAAAATCCTTTTTTGGAAACTATCCTTACCTCGTGACTTTCATCAATGATTTTTTTAGGCATGCATGAACATATCCATTGAAAACCAATTCCTAAGTGTTTATGTCCTTCAAACAGATTTTGGTTTTGGCTAGAAATCTATCAACATGTAAAATGGACACCCCTTTTTTGATCGAAGGCAGGAATATATGTCTTCTAACTTTAATCCATTTTTGGCTTAACATGGAATAAAATGTAAGTGTACAGTGCCATATACACCTCAATAGAATGAAGTTATTGAATGGAAGAATAGGTGACTCATGGAGATGGCTTTGTGTATGGTCAGGAGTCTGGATTTACGACATAGTTTTAATCTCAAGGTTATCATGTGTACATCGTATGTACTTGTCATAGTTCCTACTTTCTAGTGGATTATAATGTCTTGCTTGATCATCCCTAGCTAACAAAAGTTTGGGTAATCTAGGGTTCTACTCTTTTTCTTGTAGAACAAATAGTACTCAATCTCATTGGATGTAATTACTAAATGTCATTGATATTAAGCAGTAAAGGTAGCAAAACTTCTGAATATGATCAATGGATTGACCAACCATAAAGAAAACGAATTTATTAAGGCTATTAAGGACTAATTATCTATGTGAATTGCTAATAAATTTGTGATTTCAAAGCTTTCTATTGGTTGAGTCACTCCTATTGTAGACCTTGTCCCTTGATTGGTTCTTCAAGGCATATAGAAGTGAAGTATCATTATGTTTGTGAGATAATTGAAGATGAAATTCTGGAGCTAGAATATTATCCAACAGAGGGAAATTATTGTGATATATTCACTGAAACACTTGGAAAATAGAAGCTCAATAGGCATCCCCAACAGATGGGCATATGACCCATACCTACTTGATTATCATTCAGTAAGCATTGAGAGGGATTGTTAGTATATGACCAATGTCTATCCCTCATGATTGTATGTACTAATGCACATTTTTTAGGGTCTCCATTACGAGGAGAAGTGAAGTGTGTATTTTTGAATTGATGGGGATCCCAACTATTGAACCATCTAGTTCACAAATACCATTGGCAAATATGGGGGCTTCTTCTGATCTCTTGGGAAATACAGTGTCTACAAAAAAATTGAAAATAGTCTTGGTACTTTAAACCTTGCTAAAATGGAAAATAATATTACAGCTAAATGGATTCCTAGATAGTTGAATTTCTAGATCATTGAAGGGTATCTCTCCAACTAAATGGAGAGAAACCCTTCTATCCTTGTATTCCAAAGAACAATACAACATGGTCTTCTCTATCTCATTAGTTGTTGATGTATCCATTCTGAACTTGTATTTGATCACTAACTTTTCAGCCATGAAGTTTGTGAGTATGTCGAGATGTCTTTGCCTGCATTTCACTTACAAAGTGTTGTACTTCCAAAGTCAGGGGAGATTATATTCTGCAAGTCTAGGAAAAGTCTCCCTATAATGCATGTAAGAATTCTTCATTAATTTCAAATTCTCTTTGTCACTCCTAGAAAAAAAGTGATCTTTATATCATGTTCCTCTAATTTGAACTCAGCTCAATGCATGCATGCATTGATGCATGCTAGTTCGGCTGGTTTGAGCTCTTACCTCTTGAGGTGGGAGTAGGGGCTCAACCGTTGCTTGCAATGATCAACATGTATTGAGCCTTCAACCTGTTTTGAAATCTAGCTTCCTTGCTTCCTTTGGATCATCACCTTTGTATCACCTTTGGGATGTCATAACCCCCACTTTGTGGGGTAAGAGTGGTCCCATGGATACTATGGTCCTTCACTTGTAGAGTTGTTTTTTCAATCGATTCAAGCAAAGAGGAGTAAGCTTGGGCTGAACTTCCTCTTAAAAGAAAGGGGGCTGCCATTGCCACCTTGGCGCTTTCCTAGACATGGATCCGTAAAATGTGCGACCAAGCCGCCAATGAGAACCTTGGGTGCTGACATGTCCCAAAGGACCCAAAAAAAAAAGGTTCAGAGCATCACAAAGTGCACGTGGAAGCATTTGAAAGACCCTCCTTGGCAAAAAGATAGCTAATTGTAAGAAACCCCTTTTAGGCATCATCAAGTGGTCCTTATGATCAACAACAAGTTAAACCCAGGTGGGCCTCGCATGCGGGTGATGAGAGGGTGATTTACCTTCTGTGTAACGCCATCTAAACTCTGTAAAAGCTACCCCTGCTCTATGGGATTTGGGGGATCCCGTGGGCAATAGTCCCCTTCTCTTGTACTTTTCTTTTACTTGATTCAAGTCCGAGAGAGTAGGCTAAGGCCGAACTTCCTTTAAAAAAAAAAAACTCATGTCTTTTCTGCTCTCCATTTTCTTGCTTGTGAACCTTAGTGAGCTGTCGGATTTTGGCCCCATGGACGACTTTTACCAGTCCTTTGAGAGTCGTTGGGCTACAGGAGGGTGGCGAAGGCCAATAAACTCTGACCGTTCGATGTAGGATCCGACGCTTTAGGTGGGTCCGTCAGATATATCAAGAGGCTTCAAGTCAAGCTGCTTGTTGCTCATTTTCTTTCACCATTCATAGCATCTCGCGTGATCTTTGGAGAACTTTTTCAGTAACAGTCATGGCGGCTTCAACCATTTCTCGTTCTGCACTCGCAATTGGTTCTGCATACCAATCCTGCAAATCGCCAGCAGCTTCGTCTGTTTCCTCATTCACTAAGATCTCATTTCCTCGTAACTGCATGTAGGTCAGTCGAACCTGATCTATGCATGTGTGTGTGAGAGAGAGAGAGAGAGAGAGAGAGAGAGAGAGAGAGAGAGAGAGAGAGAGAGAGAGAGAGAGAGAGAGAGAGAGAGAGAGAGAGAGAGAGAGAGAGAGAGAGAGAGAGAGAGAGAGAGAGAGAGAGAGAGAGAGGGAGGGAGGGAGGGAGGGAGGGAGGGAGGGAGGGAGGGAGGGAGGGGAAGGAAAGATGTTAAGGTGGTTGTGGTCAATGATCCTTTTATTGACACAAAATATATGGTGGGTTCAATTATGCTTGAGATATGGAAAGCTGATGTTAATCTAGTGATGCGAATTATCCACCGGTATCGCCATTATTACATTAAGCTCTTGAATCATTGTACATTGCATTGTCTTCTCAGAACGCCAGTGTTGTATTTCTATTACCAGCTACTCAGAAAACCGTGGATGGTCCTTCCAGTAAGGACTGGAGGGATGGCAGAGGTGGAGGACAGAATATCATCCCAAGCTCCACCGGTGCTGCCAAGGTATAACGAAATGATAATGTATGAGGTAAACACACTTCAAATGGACCAATGGCGTGGGTGGAAATCTAATCAAATGTTGTTTGCAAACTGTAGGGAAGGTGCTTCCTGAGCTAAATGGCAAACTTACTGGAATGGCATTCCGAGTACCTACTCCTAATGTTTCAGTTGTGGATTTGACTTGCCGCTTGCAGAAAGGGGCGTCATATGAAGACGTTAAGGCTGCTTTGAAGTAAGTTGCAATTGGTCTCTTGAGCACAAATGGATAATTAATCAGTCTATTTTAAATGCAAAAGTTAAGCATAAATGCTTCATCAGTCTGATTTTTTCGCGTTTACTTCATATGCAGAAATTCGAAATGCTGTCCTCTACCCAAATTGGAGGCACCTTCTAAGCATGTCTATGAGGGTTGTGTTTTGGGTAAAATGTAGCCTTCTTTCTTCCCAAAGAAAAGTTAGTACTCTGCATAAATTGAAGCTTGTTCAAAGTAATGTTTATGGTTCTATGTAGACACTTCATGACTTTTATCGATAAACTTTCTAGTCATGAAGGGGTTTATCCATCGAAAGCGAAGTCCAAAGTATCTATGTGCTTCGAATATTTTTTGGTTATGGCTGAGAATATGTTACCATGTAAAGATGGGCAACCTCTATTTTGATCCAAGAGTGGAGTATGTTTCTTTTGAGTTTAATGCATTTGTGGCTGAGCATGAGATACAAAATCATTTTATAATGCCATATATACCTCAGAAAAATAGATTTTTTTTGAAATAAATAACATGTTTATGTTGGGAATGGTTGCAAGCATTTTCAAAAGTTACGCTTCACCACATAGCTTCTAGATTGAGGTTGCTATGTGTGTGGCATATGAACTTGATAAGTACCCACATAACTATTATAATCTATCACTCCTTATGAGGCTTTACCTGGTTGCAAACCATCTTTTAGTCATCTACATGTGTTTAGCTATCTAGCACATGCATTAGTACCTAAACAACAAAAAGAAAAAGGGATGATAAGGCTATGAAATATATGTATTCTTGTTGGATACAACTATTGAAACATCTATGAAAGAAGAAATTCAGCCCTTACTTCCATATACTATGGAGCTATCTATCAGCTTAAAGCATGTGTATGAGACTTTGCAGGCTCTTTTTACAAATAAACAATCGAATGCTTCTTCTAGCGAGGAAACTTCTAAGCCTATAAAGGTTTAAAATCATCATGTATATCATTCTATCTTTGATGTAGATTACATGATGTACTTCTTGATGAGACAGTTGACATGGAAGAGAAAATAACTATGCCTAAATGGTTGGTGTAGACATTGAGAGCGTGACTTCCATCGATGATTTTTCCAGGCATGCATGAGCATATCCATAGAAACCAATTTTGAAGTGTTTATGTGCTTCAAAAAGTTTCTAGTTTTGGCTAAAAATCTGTCAACATGTAAAATGAACACCCTCTATTGTGATTGAGGGGAGGATTATATGTCTTCTAACTTTAATCCATCTTTGGTTTAACATGGGATAAAATATAAGTGTACAATGCCGTATACACCTCAATCTAATAAAATTATTGAATGGAAGAACATGTGACTCAGTGAGATGGCTTTGTGTATGTTCAAAAAGTTTGGATTTACCACATGATTTCTAGCTCAAGGTTGTCATGTGTACATCATATGTACTTGTCATAGTTCCTACTTCCTAGTGGATTATAATCTCTTGCTTCATCATCCCTACCATTATGTTTGTGAGTTAATTGAAAATGAAATTTTGGAGCTAGAATATTATCCAACAGAGGAAAATTGTGGTGATATATTCACTAAAGCACTTAGAAAAGAGAAGCGCAATAGGCATCCCCAACAAATGGGCATAGAACCCATATCTACTTGATTTATCATTCAATATGCATCGAGAGGGATTGTTAGTATATGATCAATGTCTACCCCTCATGATTGTATATACTAATGCATTTTTTTTAGGGCCTCCATTATGAGGAGAAGTAAAGTGTGCATTTTTGAATTGTCGGGAATCCTAACTTGCATGTTGAATGAAGGTCAGATTGTAGTATCTAAGGTATTTTAATAAAAGAGAGTTACTAGTGTTCTGAATTCTAGGATCATAGCCTATCGGGAGCAACCTTGACTAGGGGATCCAAGAAGGCCAATGGTCCATGATTGTAGTATCTAAGGTATTTTAATAAAAGAGAGTTACTAGTGTTCTGAATTCTAGGATCATAGCCTATCGGGAGCAACCTTGACTAGGGGATCCAAGAAGGCCAATGGTCCATCGGGCTAAGGGGTCCAAGGGGACCAGTGATCCCATTGCCTCTGAAGAGATGAATAGAATAATCCATGGAAATTTCTCATCAAAGTCATAAACCATTTATATCTATTAGATCTTCTTATTACCTAAATATATACATGACCTTTGCGCTATTCGAAACATCGAATCGAGCCATCATACCTCAATCTTATAATTCTCTATCTAGAGTTGTCTAGATCACTATTTAAGCTACTACATTTGATGTTAATATAAAATTTTAGGAGTTCTACTACATCTGATATCCTCTCTTCAACTACTCCATTCTTTTGTGTAACCACTTTCTTATAGGTAAAAAAACCTCCTAAAGAGGAAAAAAGTTCCTATATAATCCTAAGTATATTCATGCATATCACTACCAAAATAGATAAATAAATTCTTCCTAGGATTGATGCCATAAAATGAATTAAGACCAAAGCTTTCTTAAAAGATTCAGATTTCTCCCACGCATAGCCTTTGTGAAAAGAGCTATAACATTATCCTATGTGGGCACATAATCCACAATAATGTCTCAACACAAGGTTCCTTTCAATTGCCATGGGTTAAAGATATCATAAAAAGGTAAAAGAGGATTTGTGAAGGTGCCAAAAGAAAGACAAGGTAAGACAACTAGAGAAGCCTACCCATTTCACTAGTCCATTGGTACAAAGCATACATGTACCTTCAATTGGACCAAGGGAAGGTGATTTGGATAGAGATTTTGATTCCTTCCCTTTCAAATTAAGGAACATAGTAGCACTTATCTATGTACAAAAAATGAATCTAAAGGGAGAGATGATCGTGCTCAGTATAGATCATGCGGCATGGGAAAAAACGCCACATATTATACTTACACACATTTTCAAGTAAACAATATTAAAGGGGAAGAATTTTGTATAACTAGGAGGTCCAAGAGGCAAAAGGCATGGGATTTTGGGGTCCAAAGTCATGTGGAGAACCCTTGGAGTTTGATTGAGAAACTTTTGGGAAAGTATCTCAAAGACTGGTTTGAACCTTTGAGGAATTTGGATTTATTAACTCTCAAAATAAGGGTTTTGACCCTTAGGCTTGATATTCCTTAAGGTTCTGGTATTTAATCCTTACAGAGGTCTCTCAAGACTTTGGATTTCTAGGTACAAGCTTAGGAGTTCTTTTAAAATTCTAATGAAAGCTATGTGGTTTCATGTGACTTTCAAGATTGGAAGGCCTTTCATTAGAATATATGTGAAGGGGACTCTTGGAATGCTCTCTTCACATTTCTCCCCTTGGATAGAGGTATATAAGTGGGTAGGGATGGTTAGATGGACTCACTTAGAGTGAAAATATGATAGGCAAGAGATGCTTTAACCACACCCTAAGAGAGGATTAGGAAGAAATTCTCCACACTCCTAGCTAGTAGATCATAAGTTTGATTCTTCATGGATCTAGCAATTGGTATCAGAGCCTACAAAGTAGGCTTAGGCAAGGTGGATAGATTCCACATGGCTCACAAGAACCCAATGACCTCTAAAAAAGGTTCTTGGAAACTATGTACATGAAATGGTACAAAAAGTAGCTCGTGTCACTTTGAGAAGTTAGCCCAATAAAGATTAACGTTTATTTCCCAATCCATAGGTTGGATTTATATGTGTAAGATACCATTGGAAAGCTCCCATAACTCAAGTCACTAAGGTAGCGAACAAGAAGGTTTAAGACACCATGGTTAAGAGCAAGAGTTCAAGAAATGAAGTTTGAGAAGAAAAAGATCCACGAGAGTATGCAAGGGTGAGGACATGAATTCAAGCAAAACTAAGATCTGATCATTGTTATTCGGCCAAGCTTCAACTCCTTAAATCCACACTTTTGCTAGGTGGTTCTAGAAGGTTCTCTTTTATGCACTTATCTTGTGTTATGTAATTTAAAAGTTGTTCTTCAATCGACATATTCTGTTTACCATATCCTTTTTGACTAGCAATGCAATGAGCTCGTGATTATCTAATGTAGACCTTGTTAGGTCACAAATTTTGAAGTTCAATTCTAAGTCATGAAACACCTTAGTCATCCTTTCAAGGATTGCTCCTCTTATCATTATTCGCCCAATGCGAGAGCTAGCTGTGTAGAAAATCTTATCGAATTTGTAGCGGAATAAAATTTACACATTTTTTTCTGGTAGTTTTAAGTAGCTGCACAACTTGGATATCCATGTACTGTGTTAGGAGTTGCTTCAAGATTAGACATAGATGTTGCACACTTTGTAGGCTTGAGAATGACAACATTGATTGCAGCGATGACGGTAACGAATGGATCAAGAGCTAAGAGTAGAGGATAGTTCTATATAGAGAAGATGAGAACAACGCCCAGTGGTTCTGGTACAACTTTGGCTCTTGTGGATCTTTTCATTTACCATAAGACATCTGCAGTTTTGGGCTTCATGAGATTTTTCAAATTCTTAATGAAGAAATCACAGGAGTTTCTGACATTATGGAGCTCTATATAGCTTGCCTCAAAGTGCGACTTTCCAAGGTCTCGATATAATGCGCTGTAAAAACCACGTTCATGCTTATCTAACATGGTCTTCAATGCTTGTAACTGTGTTATCCTTACTATTTGAAAACTGTTTTGAGCATTTTTCATGGCTTTTCAATTCTGTGTTCTAAAGAGATTGAAAAGTCTTCCACTATTGCAGCTATTGTAGTAATATCCTTACCACCTAATGAATATCTAGAAAACGCTGGGATTGATATAGTCGCAAGACTCTTACAATAACTAACTCAGATCTTAATGAATTGAAGAAAAACATACGTGTTTATATAAGTGTTTTGAGATGTTCTTTTTCGACTGAAGAGCTTGCGAAAAAACTGACTTTCGTGATTTGAAAAGCTTAAAAATTTTTGACATGAACTTTTATTTCGACGACTTAAGAATTATTTAGCCATGCTTTTTTTATGATAGATCATGTTCCTATTGATTTGTAAGTCGTTGAAATAATAGTTCATGTCGAAAGTTTTTTTGCTTTTTAAATCATGAAAATCTATTTTTTTGTAAGTTTTTCAATCGAAAAAGCACATCTCAAAACACTTATATAAACACATATATATTTCTTCAATTCATTACGATATGAGTTAGCTATCGAGGAATTCTTTCGAATACATGAATCTTAGCATTTTTTGGGTATTCATTGGGTGGTAAGGATATTACTGAAATAGTTACAATAGTGGAAGACTTGACTTTCTCTTTATAACACAAAATTGGGAAAGCTATGAAAATTGCTCGAAGCAATTTTCAAATAGAAAGAACTATGCTCCTCATTGGAGGATAACACAGATGAAAACATTGAAGACCATGTTACATGAGCATGAACGTGTTTTTTACAGCGCATTATATCGAGATCTTGGAAACTCGCACTTTGAGGCAAGCTATATAGAATTTGATAATGTCAGAAACTAATGTGATTTCTTCATTAAGAATTTGAAAAAGCTCATGAAGCCTAAATCTAAAGCTGTTCTATGATACATGAAAAAATCCACTAGAGCCAAAGTTATAGCCGAACCTTTGGGCGTTATTCTCATCTTCTTCGCATGGATCTATCTCCTACTCTTAACTCTTGATCCACTCGTTACCGCTATCGCTACAGGCAATGCTGTCATTATGAAGTCTGAAGAGTGTGCAAAGTCTATGTGTCTAATCTTGAAGCAACTGCTCCTACAGTACTTGGATGTCCAAGCTGTGCAGATATTTGAAGCTACCATATAAGAATGTGCAGTTTAACTTCGTTTAAATTTGACAAGATCTTCTGCACAGTTAGCCCTCACATCGGTGTCGGGATGAAATCCCGCAGGGAGTGTGCACTAGTTTTTTTTCAAAGTTCATTATTTTTTGAGTTTTGTGATGGTTTGGCTAAAGATGGGTATATTTCGTGCATAATTTGACCGAATTGATTAATTGTGTGATGCGAAAACATGTTTGAGATGTGTGTTAGACCCGTGTGTGTAAATAACTGACGTTAGACCCATGAAAACTTTAGGTTTGACCCTTAAAACTGACTGGAAACATGAGTTTACCCCATGGAAACTGGACTTGAACCCTTGGAAACCCTTGGATTTTAGGCCGAAACTGTAAATAAACCCATGAATTGACGAGTTTGAGATAATTGTGATCAAAATCCTAATTTCCCCGACCAAAATCCGTAGCTTAGACCCTTGAAATCGGTGTTTATTCTCGCCTAAACCCTTAGATTAATTAACCCTGTATACAATGTGAAACCAAAACATTAATTTAGGAAAAATAAAAAGAAGAAAAACCAAAAGTAGAATCAAGAGATGGGATTTTCCAAGAATAGTAAGTGAGCATGCATGATCATCTGAAAATGGAAAGTTGGTTAAGGAGGTTGGAAGTTTCTAGAGGAAAGTCCAAGGGTGGGGAGGCCTATAAATAAGTGCTAATTCATTTGTTTAACCTCACCCTATGGATCTTGCTCGTGGATTGTCACCTCCAGGTTCATGCAGGTTTATGAAGTATATCAAGTGATTGAAGATTGAAGAAAAGAGTACCCCACCCTGTGGATTGCCATTGTGGATTGTCTCCTCCAGGTTTATGCGGTTTCTGATTATCGGAAGTAAAGAGAAGGGAGGCTACTGTTGAGGATACCTGAAGTAAAGAGCGGACCGAAGTGAAGACCTGGAAGAAAAGCTTGGACCGCGAAGCTCGAAGTGGAATCTCGAGGGCGATTTCTCGCACTGTAGCGAGGGATATTTTATATACTAGCTGGCCCACACTGTAGCGACGGCTTTCATATTGTATCATCGCACCGCATTGTAGTGGTTTTATTGTACCATCGGCCCGCACTGTAGCGGCCTGTTTGTATCATTCATTTTATTGGAGGCTTCAGTTCCGTTTTCGATTGTATCTTCGAGCTTGATCTACATCATGTGTTTCACTGCGGTATCCGATCGTCTCTTTTGACGCCCACGGTCCCATGTCTCGACACTTCCGAGGGGTGAGGTTCCCACACGTACGAGGATTGCGCACGCTCCGGAGAGCACAGGCGAGGCGCCCAGCGCAGGACAGCGGGAAAGGTTCACCAGAGCGGGGCCTGATCCAACCCCAGGCGCCGGCTTCCCGCCACGACCTCCTTCTTCTTGACACCTGAACCCGACGTGAAGCGAGGCGGTTGCCCGGTGATCCTGAGCTTGAGCATTCACTATCTGCACTAGTTTAGTCCATATATCTGTGCACAAGAAACTAAAATGAACAAAATGATTGAGGAACAATTTACAAAATACGAAGAGCGAATTAAAGAAATAGAAATTAACACAAATGAATCCATAAAATCGAAATTTGGTATCGTGTTGACCTTAATGCAAACAATAAATGCAATATCGGACACTATTAAGCTAATGGGCATTAGTATTAAAGATCTTAAAAATGAAATGGATTCGGAGATTTCTGAATTGAGAAATAAGGTTGAACTGTTGACAAACCAAGTTAATGACCTACAAGTATTGAAGTGTGATAATGAGCATGAGGTAAAAGTCCAAAGCATATCTGCACAAAAAGAGTCAGTAGGCGTTAGAAAACCCACGCCTAGAGTGACACGTAGGAAATCAAGTTGGGATGAGAAGAGACCTATACGTTGCTTTTGGTGCGATCAGTTTGGGCATATATTCTCGGATTGTCTAGCATATGAGAGTGCAGACAGACATAGACTGGAATCTCGAGGGCGATTTCTCGCACTGTAGCGAGGGATCTAGTATACACTAGCCGGCCCGCACTGTAGCGGCGGCTTTCATATTGTATCATCGCACCGCACTTTAGCGGTTTTATTGTACCATCGGCCCGCACTGTAGTGGCCTGTTTGTATCATTCATTTTATTGGAGGCTTCAGTTCCGTTTTCGATTGTATCTTCGAGCTTGATCTACATCACGTGTTTCACTGCGGTATCTGATCGTCTCTTTTCGATGCCCACGGTCCCACGTCTCGACACTTCCGAGGGGCGAGGGTCCCACACGTACGAGGATCGCGCACGCTTCGGAGAGCACAGGTGAGGCGCCCAGCGCGCAGACGCCGCTCGCAAGACAGCGAGAACGGCGCACCAGAGTGGGGCCTGATCCAACCCCAGGCGCCGGCTTCCCGCCACGACCTTCTTCTTCCCGACATCGGGCACATAATAATGGAGGCCGTTGCTAAGCATCTTACTTTTGTTACATTGGAACTTGGTGGAAAAAACCCTGTAATAGTCGATTCGATCGTCGACATCTCTACTTTTGCCCGTCGTCTTGCAACCACGAAGTGGCTACTCAACTGTGGACAAAGTTGCATAGCTCCCGATTACATACTCATCCACACAGATGTCACCTCTTCTTTCTTAAAAACAAAGAACAAAGCCATCCTCAAAGTTTGTCTTCGAAATCAAAGCATGCTAGATGTCATCTTCATCAAGCTAAGCCTCAAAACATTCTAGTTTATAACTTATAAATTAATTATGCTAACTAAACCATCTGGAGGAATTTTACTTCACTCTCCCCACCTTTTTATCCTTAAACCACGAGAACATGATGTATGAGCAAGTTATAACATATAATTCATGATCAAAAGTTTTTTGTAATGAATATACAACTATCTTCTCTTTTATCGATGAATTAAATATGATCTTGAGTCAATTCAAGCCAAATTTTAACTAATATGTAGTATTATCTTCATCTAATAATGATTGAATATTCTCTTTTTATTTCCCAACAAAATCCATAAAGCCATTGTATAAAGAAATACATTGATATTGCTAATCATTTTTTATACAAGTTTTATTAATCATTAAACGCTTCTTATGGTATCTATACAAAACTTATGCAATCGGCCAATTGAACGCACTAATCTCTCTATTTATAGATTCACAATATGACATGACTCTCTCTTCTAGAAACCACTGAATTCGAAACTTAAAAGTATGCATATCAACTATGAAAACTGTTTGATCCTTATGATGATCATGATAGTAGAGAAAGTTATTTGTTTATATTGTTGATCATTGGAAAATGAAAAAGTTACTTTAATTTGGTATCGTTTGAATAGAAAAATGATGAAAACAGACGACTATACTATTTTATGTGGTATAAAATGGCACCAATCTCAATGTTAAAGTGAGGGTAGAAAGTATTCCTTTTTCTTAATATAAGATGCATAGCTCTCCACTAAAACTTACAAAAGTTTATACATGCATGCATAGATAGATACATACAAACTCAATACATACGGATTACATATATACACACATATATACATACATACATACATACATACATACGTACATACATGCATGCATGCATACATATATACATACATATTTGCAAAAGAGTGTGCTGTGGCAATCTTTGAAAGGATGACTAAGGTGTTTCATGACTTGGGATTGAACTTCAAAATTTGTGGCCTAACAGGCTCTACATTAGATAATCAAGAGCTCATTGCATTGCTAGTCAAAAAGGATATGGTAACAGAATATGTTGCTTGAAGAACTTCTTCTAAATTACATAACACAAGCTTCCTAATCCTCTCTCTTAGGGTGTGGTTAAAGCATATCCTGCCTATCATTTTTTAACTCTAACTGTTTTCATCGAACCATTCCTACCCACTTATATACCTCTATCCAAGGGGAGAAATATGAAGAGAGCATTCCAAGAGTTCCCTCCACATGCATTCTAATCAAAGGCCTTCTAACCTTGGAAGTCACATGAAATCATATAGCTTTTATATGGATTTTAAAAGAATTCCTCCTAAGCTTGTACCTACAAATCCAAAGTCTTGAGAGACTTCCCTAAGAGTTAAATACCAGAACCTTAAGGAATATCAAGCCTAAGGGTCAAAAGCCTTGAATTGAGAGTTAATAAATCCATATACCTCAAAGATTCAAACCATAGTCTTTGGGATACTTTCCCAAAAGTTTCTCAATAAAATCCAAGGGTTCTCCAGGTGATTTTGGACCCCCAAATCCCATGCCTTTTGCCTCTTGGACCGCAGAAAGGTAAGTATAATATGTGGAGTTTTCTCCCATGCCCCATGATCTATATTGAGCACGGTGATCTCTCCCTTTAGATTCATTTTCTATAACTAGATAAGTGCTACTATGTTCCTTAATTTGAAAGTGAAGGAATCAAAATCTCTATCCAAACCACCTTCTCTTGGTCCAATTGAAGGTACATGCATGCTTTGTACCAATGGACTAGTGAAATGGGTAGGCTTATCTAGTTGTCTTACCTTGGCTTTTTTTTTTGGCACTTTCATAAACCTACTTTTGCCTTTTTTATGGAACCCTTAACCCATAGGAGCTTTGCAATATCTTCCATGAACAAATCAAGACAATGAGTTTTGACCCATCTTCTCCTGAACAGTATATATCTATAGTAGACTCAGAGTTTGGTACTTTGATAGTGGGGCAACAAAACATATTACTCACAGCCCACGCCTATAGGGAATACTACCACTCAAGCCCACCCCTACACGGAATACTGTCACATGCGCCAACAACTCCTCTTATCCTATCATGGGAGTTGGTAAGATCATTTTGATGACTTTTGATGTTAGTTCTTTTACATTATTAGATGCTTTATTTATGTGAGGGATCAGGATGAACTTGTTATCACTTTCAGCTTTAGCCAAGATTGGCTTCGTTCGGAAATTTGTTGATGATAGATTTATAGTTCATGATCTGTCAAATGGTGACATCATTAATACTTCTGGCATTTTATGTTGTGGGCTATATAAGCTCATAGACTATGAAAAATCTATGAATGATTTGACATGTCCAGTACATGATTCTCAGGCTATGTGAGATGCAAAGCTTTGGCATGCATGCTCTGGTTATCTAATTTTTGCTCCTTTGCTATGCCTATAGAAATTTGAAATGTTGTCCCCTCTATCCAAACTTGAGGCACATGGTAAACATATTTATAAAGGCTCTATTTTGGGCAAAATGTAGTGTTCGTTGTTTCCAAAAGATGATTCAGTTTGAGCTACTCAAATTGTAGCTTGTTCACAGTGCTATTTGTGGTCATATGCGAAAATCCTCTTTTGGAAACTATCCTTACCGCGTGACTTTCATCAATGATTTTTCCAGGCATGCATGAGCATATCCATTGAAAACCAATTCCTAAGTGTTTTTGTGCTTCAAACAGTTTCTGGTTTTGGCTAAAATCTATCAACATGTAAAGTAGACACCCCCCGTTCTGATCGAGGTGGGGAATATATGTCTTCTAACTTTAATGCATTTTTGGATGAACATGGGATAAGAGGTAAGTGTACAATGCCGTATACACCTCAATAGAATGAAGTTATTGAATGGAAGGATAAGTGAGTCATGGAGATGGCTTTGTGTATGGTCAAGAGTCTGGATTTACCACATAATTTTTGGCTCAAGGTTGTCATGTGTACATCATATGTACTTGTTATAGTTCCTACTTTCTAGTGCATTATAATCTCTTGCTTGATCATCCGTAGCTAAAGAAAGTTTGGGTAATCTAAGATTGTTCTACCCTTTTTCTTGAAGAAGAAGAAATAGTATTCAATCTCATTGGATGTAATTACTAAATATCACTGATATTAAGTAGTAAAGGTAGCAAAACTTCTGAATATGGTAAATGGATTGACCAACCATAAAGAAAACCAATTTATTAAGGTTAATACGGACTAATTATCTATGTGATTTGCTAATAAATTTGTGATTTCAAAGCTTTCTATTGGTTGAGTCACTCCTATTGTAGACCCTTTCCCTTGATTGGTTCTACAAGGCATATAGAAGTGCAGTATCATTATGTTTGTGAGATAATTGAAGATGAAATTCTGGAGCTAGAATATTATCCAAGAGACAGAAATTATGGTGATATATTCACTAAAGCACTTGGAAAAGAGAAGCTCAATAGGCATCCCTAAAGATGGGCATAGGACCTATACCTACTTGATTTATTATTCAGTAAGCATTGAGAGGGATTCTTAGTATATGACCAATGTCTGCCCCTCATGATTATATGTACTAATGCACATTTTTAAGGCCTCCATTACAAGAAGAAGTGAAGTGTGCATTTTGAATTGATGGGAATCCCAACTTACATGTTGAATGAAGGTCAAATTGTAGCATCTAAGGTATTTTAACAAAAGCGAGTTAGTAGGGTTCCCAATTGTGGGGTTAGAGCCTACAGGGAGCAGCCCTGACTAGGAGATCCAAGGGGGCCAATGGTCCCCCTGGATAAGGGGTCCAAGGGGGCGAGTGATCCCCTTAGGGGGGGTCTATAGGTAATGCCCCTGAAGAGACGGTGAAGGGAATATTCCATGGAATATTTTCCATCAAAGTAAAAAATCATTCATATCTATTAGGTCAGTTGAACCGGTCTAAGCTGTATATGGGATTACTTGGGTAATGGTTGTCCATGTATAGCCATTTGCTAAAGGCCACATCTCTTCATTAGCCTATATATACATGACTTCTCCACTACCCAAAATATCGAATTCAGCCATCGTACCTCTACCTTCTAACTCTCTATCTAGAGTTTTCTAGATCAACATTCAAGCTCTAGCTTGAGAGTGCATAGGTGGACAATGCCATCATCTTTGTACTTGATGTTAGTAGAAAATTTTTGAAGTTCTATTAAATCTGATATCTTCTCTTCAACTACTCCTCTATTCTTTTGTGTAACCACTTTCTTATAGGTAAGAAAACCTCCCAAAGAGAAAAAAAGTTCCTAGATAATCCTAAGTGTGTTCATGCATATCACTACCAAAATAGATCAACAAATCCTCCCTAGGATTGATGCCATGAATAAGGAGTTGGCATTCATGTTAAGAAATTGCCAAGCTATGTGGAATGAAATTAGTCCACAAAATGAATTAAGACCAAAGCTTTCTTAAAAGATTCAAACTTCTCCTTATGCATAACCTTTGTGAAAAGATCTACAATATTATCCTATGTGGATACATAATCCACAATAATGTCTCTATCACAGATTACTGCTTTGAAATAATGATAGTGCGCTTCAATGTGCTTTGTGCAAGCATTCAATACAAGGTTCGTTGCAATTTCCCATGCACTTCAACTATTAGTAAATATGGTGATGGTAGAAGACTGAGCAACACCCAAAACAACTAAAATCATAGGACATGCCAAAGAAGCATTATGAGAATCTAAACAAGTATCATGTGCCAAAGATTAATCTGTTTTTCTATCTCTCAGTGTCTACACCAACCATTTAGGCATAGTTATTTCCTCTTCCATGTCAACTCTCTCATCAAGAAGTGCATCATGTAATCTGCATGAGAGATAGAATGATATACATGATCATTTGAAACCCATATAAGCTTAGAAGTTTCCTCACTAGGAGAAGCATTCGATTGTTTATTTGTAAAAAGAGCCTACAAAGTCTCATACACATGCTTTAAGCTGATAGATGGCTCCATAGTATATGAAAGTAAGGGCTGAATTTCTTCTTTCATAGAAATAAATTCATGACTGACTGGACTACAATTGTTCTACGGATGATACAGACAATAACCTTTGCTTTTATAGTTTTACCCAACAAGAATACATACATTTCATAGCCTTTATCATCCTTTTTTTTGTTTTTTAGGTACTAATGCATATGCTAGATAGGTAAAAACATGTTGATGACTAAAAGATAGCTTGCAACCAGGTAAAGCCTCATATGGAATGATATATTATAATGGTTTTGTGGGGCACTTATTAAGTACATATGCTACACTCATAGCAACATCAATCTAGAAGTTATGTGGTGAAGCTTAACTTTTGAAAATGCATGCAGCCATTCCCATCATAGACATGTTATTTATTTAAAAAAAATCTATTTTTCTGAGGTATATATGGCATTATATAGTGATTCTGTATCTCATGCTCAACCACACATGCATTAAACTCAAAAGAAACATACTCCACTCTTGGATCAAAATAGAGGTTGCCCATGTTTACATGGTAACATATTCTCAGCCATAACCAAAAAACATTCGAAGCACATAGACACTTTGGACTTCCCTTTCAATGGAAAAATCTATTCATGACTAGAAAATTTATCAATAAAAGTCATGAAGTGTCTACATAGAACCACAAACATCACTTTGAACAAGCTTCAATTTATGCACAGTGCTAACTTTCTTTGGGAAGGAAGAAGGCTATATTTTACCCAAAACACAACCCTCATAGACATGCTTAGAAGGTGCCTCAGGGTAGAGAGAACGCCATTTCAAATTTTTGCATGTGAAGTAAACGCAAAAAATTCAGACTGATGAAGCATTTATGCTTAACTTTTGCATTTCAAATAGAGTGAGAATCATGAACTTCACATGCTCAATCATTCTTACATTTTGCATAATCTATGAGTCCATATAACCCATGACATAAAATTTAGAATCAATGATATCATCACGGTTCAAAAGATCATGAACTCTTCATCCGTCATCATCAAATTTAATAACCAACTCAATCTATGTTAGTGTTGAAACTAATAAGTAATTGCATTGTGAGGTACTATGTTTGGTTGCACCACTATCAAAGTACCAAACATGCGAGTCTATCAAAAACACACACTATTCATGAGAATATGGTTCATAACTATAATGAGTAGTAAACATCCATTCTTCATCTGAAGCAAAGTTAGTAGAATTTAATTTAAGTAGAGGCGCCTCTGTAGCAACCATTCCAACCTCTTTCTTATTTTCCCCTTTTCTAGCTAGTTAGGGACAACTCTAAAAGGAATGATCATTTTTCTTATAATAATTGCAAAATTATTTCTCCTTTTTTGCTTTCTTATTTTCTTTTTCTTCCTTGTTTGATTGTGCAACATTGGCTTTTTCTACTTACTAATAGGCGAGCTCCATTTATCTTTGCCCTCTTGAATAGCTAAAAACTTTTGATGTCCAACATGCTTGATTAACCTCTTTTGTCTAGATTGATCTCCCTGTAACAAATCGGATACTAACTCGTCAAAGGTTAAGGCATTTGGACTTTCTTTCATCATCAATTAAAGAAGCAAAACCCTGATAAGAATCTTGATGACCATTAATAATAGTTTGCATGAGTAAACTATCTCCAATTATTTTTAGAGGAGCAATACAAGCCTCATTTCTTGCCTAGTATAGTTCACAAGAGTATCTTAAAAATCTTTTGCTACTTTGCAAGGGTGAATGTGATGAATAATGATATTTTTGATAAACCAAAATATCATCATCTTCAACACCATATGCATCGTTGCAATCATTGTATTTGTAGGTCTAGGAGGATGTATTTCAACCCCTTGCACAATATTCCATAAGCCTTTTTCTACCAATACGTAATGCATAATGTATACCCACAATAGGTAACTAGAACCATCCAACTGATCCTCAATAGCCAACATAGAGAATACATCATTTCCTTTAAACATGGCAATGGCAAAATACCTTGATGCAAAAAAATTCTTATATCTCAAAAACATTGAATAAAAATACCCAATCAACCTCTGCTAGACTTATAGCAGACTTTGAGGTGTTGGTTGGCGAACCAAAAACTTTATATATGTTTAGCACAAGAGGATAAATTTTCTTGCATAGTCACTATGATAATGCATTTAAAGACTGAAATGAATCCCTAATTACCTTGAGTATGCTCATCAACTTTTGTGTGATTTTGAGACTATGATCAAAAGGGTGTCTTTAAAGATGCCCTAGAGAAAGCAATGACCTACTCTGATTGTCGAAGTTCAAGGACTACGAGAGCACGTGAACAACACAAGGAAGAAGAAAAATCTTGGAGAAAAACAAAACTCTGATAGTATTACCAAGTGATTGTACAAAGATAAGTGGCCCATTAAGATTATAAGCATATATATAAGGATCTTTAGAATTTCGGCTAAGTGATCCTCAATTTCATCATGGATCTTTAAAATTTCGGCTAAGTTATCCTCTTACAATTTTCATTACCTAAGCCATTACATTCTAGAAAAAGTTTAAAACAAGAGTTCTTTGATGCACATTGATAGATGAAGATGGAAATTTCGTACTTATTTTTGGAGTGACATGTCACAAAAGAGTCATCTTCATATTATGGACTACTTAGTTTACATGTATACATGGCTAGCTAGTGCAACTTTCTTTATGAATTTCACTAATGAGGTATATTTGGTCTTAGTCCACCACTCACATGGGTAATGTAAAACATACATAAAACATTTGACAAACAAACCTATCAATGCATATGCCTATGTACCTCTACCATCCCAAAAAAGCTTCTCTATAGTAGGTGCAATAAGAACCATAGCAAAACTAGGAAATTGAACATCATCTTCAACACCATGTGCATCACTGCAATCATTGTATTTGCAAATGTAGAAGGATATATTTCAACCCCCCTACATAATATTCCATAAACCTTTTGCTACCAATATATGATGCATAATGTACGCCCACAATAGGTAATTAGAACCATCCAAATGATCTTCTATAGCCAACATAGATAATAGATCATTTCCTTAAGACATGGCAATGACTAAATACGTTGATGCAAAAAATTGCTTGCATCTCAAAAACATTGACAAAAATACCCCATCGGCCTCTACTAGACTTGTAGCACACTTTGAGGAGTTGGTATTGGTGAACCAAAAATCATATATATGTTTGGCGCAAAAGGATGAATTTGTTTGCACTACAAGGTGGAAGAAGAAAACATCATAAAGAGGGAAAAAGTGTTTCGACATTCCTAAGTGTGTGTAAACATATCATGACAAAAATATATTAACAATAGAAGATACTATTTCGTTGAAGAAATATGAGATTTTAGATCATTCTTTAGATAAAGTACTAGACCTAAGGAAGAAAAAGTAATTAAGAAGCAATAAGATAAAAAGAGCATCCACCAGCAATGAAATCATTCCCACACTTAGGTGCTACTTGGGGATCAAAAGCTTTGATATGCACGTATCTTCCTTCATTGATGATTAAGATAAATGTTTTAAGATGGGAGAGAGTGTTAACCATGCACAAAAAAGGGTCAATTTGATAACTAATCAATGTTTCGTAGCTTGGAGATCGAAGATCCTTGAACGGGTAGTGGAATGAGTGCAAATGATGGCCATATATCATTCTGGATACTATTTTGTTTGAAAAAATAGGGCATAAATATGATACGAGGAGAGTTAAAGATACATCAATGAAGTCGATTTTCAGAGTCAGGGATCTATTCACATTCCGCATGTTCATGCAAAGAAATTGGACAACGTTTGATCGTTTTCAAAAATTATTTGAGATTAAAGAGGTTTTCTCTGTTGCACGATTTAGAGAGAATTTGTTTCATGCCATGCTTGAGTAGAAGGTTCACTTATGTACCGTATATACATCTTTGTGTGGCACCGTATGCTTAAGTGAAGATTCATTTGTGTAATCTTCATCTACGAATCAATGACGGTAGACAATCATTAGTCTATGAAGGATGGCCCAAATATAATGCACAAACTGCATTGTACATTATAAAAATATATATACATTGTACATTACAAAAATAAAAATGTACCACAAACAAATCACACATAATTTCCCTCTTATAAATACAAAAGATGAAGGTGAAAGAAGAGAGCCATTACATTCTAGAAAATTCTTAAAATAGGAATTCTTTGATGCAACCCATTACACTAGAAAATGCTTAAAACAGGAGTTCTTTGATGCACATTGATAGATGAAGATGGAGATTCCGTACTTATTTTTGGAGTGATACATCACAAAAGAGTCATCTTCACATTATGGACTACTTAGTTTACATGTGTACATGGCTAGCTAGTACATCTTTCTTGATGACTTGCACTAATGAGGTATATTTGGGCTTAGTACTCCACCACTCACTTGGGTAATGTAACACATGGATGAAATATTTTCTATCGTTTTATTGCACCACTCTAGTGCCATGACTTACCTCATAACTACTACAGCTTTTGTGTGGCATGACCAAGTTTTTGCTAAGGGATCGATGTCTACTTAAAGAGAGGATAAACTCTTTAGTTAAAATGTTAAGAAGTTATATGGTGAATCAAGACGCTTTGATATTTATTGCTGATTGAGAGAGAGAGAGAGTAAAGCAATGTTTAAATTTGATGCCCAAAATGAGCATCAAAGGGGGGTTTGGGCATCAAAGGATGCTCACTTTTGAGGTTTGGGCATCCTCAGGGTTACCCATGTTCAAGACTGGTACATCCCTAATATATATATATATATATATATATATATATATATATATATATATATATATATATATATATATATATATATATATATATATATATATATATATGGGTGTGTGGCGTGGTGTGTGTGTATATCAAAGTTATGAGTAGCTATAGCCATTTATGCCAATGTTCTTGCCCCTTGATAGTAGGATTTGAATTTGGGCGTGTCACATAGTATTCATTCTTTCTATATATACTTTGGGCCCTTAGCATTGATAAGTTTTGAAAAAAATAGACCTTATGGGTATTCTTATCTAATTTTCTAGAGGATATTTCTAGTGAATGATCTTTATCCTAGTATGAAATTTCACCCAAAAACTTCAAAGTTGAACTTGCCTCTTCGCAATTTGAGTGATAACATTGAGAACTCATTGTTGTTGCACTTGGCAGCCTCATTGTCCAAGTCTTTACCACTCTTCTCATCCACATCTATATGTTAGCACGTTGGATAAGAACTTGCATAATTTCCATTCTAGTCATTTATATTAAAGAGTGACTATTTTCAATATATATTATATGCTGTTTCTTCCCATGCTCTGATGCTCCCAACTAGATGGTTTCGATACATTGATGGTTCTTTCCGATGACCTCGAATATTAACTAGTGAGTTATGATTCGCCATATAGCATATGGGAACTTATCGTTTACTTATTTATTGTGCAATGCTTCAAGAACTTCGAAGGTTGCCTAGTGCCCATGCTCTCCAATTATCAATCACATGCATTGACCAAGTGGTGAGTAGATATTAAATTTCTAAATAATTAAATTGGAAATTCTTAATTATTAAGAGGATTACTTTTCAATATGAATTGCTTGTTGAATAATATCCCAATCCATGGCACACATCCGTTGTTATTTGCCAAAAATGAAGCAAATATATCATATTTATGTTGATGTGATCCATAATCTAAGTTATATTTTTCTCTATGTGTGATATGATGAGAATGGATGATTAGTTCTATGAAGCTAGCATCTTTCTTAAACACTCCCCTCATCTATCGAATCAAAGAGTGCCCAAAGTATCTTTTAAACACATTTTTGGCATGAAAATGCCACTACAAGTTGCATCTTGAAGTGCTTCACAATTGCAAATTGAATTCCTTTTGAAAGGTTTTAACCTTAAAACATGAAAAATTCCCTTTCTTGTCCAACATAAAATATAGAAAATCATTTACATACAAACCAAAGCATGCTTTCAACGGTCTTGTGTAATAAATCAAGATAATGTTCCAATTTCTATCTCATACATTGGAAGCATGCCTTTGAATGATCTTTAAGGATGTCCGCTTTTATCCCTAGGGTATTCCCTTGATTTTGGTGATGCGCAGGGTCGGGCATCAAATTTAAGCACTGGAGTAGAGACATGATCTATCATAAAAAAAGCATGGCTAAGTGATTCGTAAGTCGTCGGAATAAAATTTCATGTCCAAAGCTTTTTTGATTTTCAAATCACGTCGAAGTCTGTTTTCTGGCAGGCTTTTCAATCGTAAAAGCACATCCCAAAACACTTGTATAAACGCATGTATATTTTCTTCAATTCATTACGATATGAGTTAGTTATCATGAGAGTCCTTAAAACACAGAATTGAGGAAGTCATGAAAACTGCTTGAAGTAGTTTTTAGACAGGAAGAACTAAGCCGCTCGAATGGAGGATAGCACAGTTGAAAGCATTGAAGAGCATGTTAGATGAGCATGAATGTGCTTTTTGCAGTGCATTATATCCAGACCTTGGAAAATCACACTTTGAGGCAAGCTATATAGAGTTTGACAATGTCAAAAACTCTTGTGATTTCTTCATTAAGAATTTGAAAAAGTTCACGAAACCAAAATCTGCAGATGTCCCATGGTACATGAAAAGATCCACCAGAGCCAAAGTTATAGCTGAACCACTAAACGTTCTCATCTTCTCTGCATCGAACTATCATCTACTTTTAGCTTTTGATCCACTAGATGCCGCCATTACTATAGGTAATGCTGTTATTGTGAAGCCTGTAGAGTTTGCAAAGTCCATGTGTCTTATTTTGAAGCAACTCCTCTTACAATACCTGGATGCTTAAGCTATGCAGGTACTTGAAGCTACCATATAATAATGTGCAATTTTACTCCGCTATAAATTCAACAAGATGTTCTGCACAGCTAGCCCTCGTATCGGGCGCATAATCGATATCGTTTGAATAAAAAAATGATGAAAACAGACGACTATATTACTTTATGTGGTACAAGGATGACCCTAATCCCAATGTTAAAGTGAGGGTAAAAAGTATTATTTTTTCTTAATATAGGATGTATAGATCTCCACTAAAACATACAAAAATATATACATGCATGAATAGATAGATACATATAGACTCAATACATACACACATATATACATACATATATACATACATCTATATATACATACACAGATACATGCATGCATGCATACATACATACATACATACATACATACATACATACATACATACATACATACATACATACATATTTGCAAAAGAGTGTGTTGTGGCAATCCTTGAAAGGATGACTAAGGTGTTTCATGACTTGGGATTGAACTTCAAACTTTGTGGCCTAATAGGCTCTTCATTAGATAATCACGAGCTCATTGCATTGCTAGTAAAAAGGATATGATAAACATAATATGTTGGTTGAAAAACTTCTTCTAAATTACATAACACAAGACAAGTACATAAGGTCTTCTAGAACCACTTAGCAAAAGCTTGGTCGAATAACCCTAATGCTAGCATGGGTGGGATTAGACAGGATATATAACAATATGGAAAGGGTGTTATAGGCATGCCTTACACCCTGATAAATATGATAAATAGGAAACAAAGATAAAGTGGTGCGAAACTCTTGAATACTTTTTTAAAGTGTTTGATCTTTTTGTAGCATAGATCCCATGCTACTTATGTGAGAGAGAAAAGAAATGCATACGTGACACTGCATTATTATCCAGACTTGGTTCCTCATTCTACATATTTTTTCTAATGTCTACTTCATAAATTATACTTGGTATGGAAATAATGATAAAAATAAATAAGAACTACTTTCTTGTATAGGAAAAAAGAATAAATGTACCTCAATAAGATTACGTACTTAACTTTTTATCTATACAGTACAATTTCAAGTAGTTCACTTTTGAAAAATTTATTTTTTATTTTTATATTTTAAATATACAGGTACGCATACTCACATATATATATATATATGTACATGTGCGTGGTTCAACCACCTCTTGGCTATCATTTTTAAATCCTCCCTCTTAGGGTCTGATTCAAGCATCTTCTGCCTATCATTTTTTGACTCTAATAGTTTCCACCCAGCCATTCCTACCCACTTGTATACCTCTATCCAAGGGGAGAAATATGAAGAGAGCACTCTAAGAGTCCCCTGCACATGGATTCTAATCAAAGGCTTTCTAACCTTGGAAGTCACATGAAATCACATGGATTTCATATGGATTTTAAAAGAATTCCTCACAAGCTTGTACCTACAAATCCAAAGTCTTGAGAGACCTCCCTAAGGGTAAATTACCAGAACCGTAAGAAATATCAAGTCTAAGGATCAAAAACCTTGAATTGAGAGTTAATAAATCCAAATACCTCAAGGTTCAAACCATAGTCTTTGAGATACTTTCCCAAAAGTTTCTCAATAAACTCCAAGGGTTCTACAAGTGACTTTGGACCCCCAAATCCCATGCCTTTTGCCTCTTGGATCCCTAGTTATACAAAATTCTTTCCCCTTGAATATTTTTTCCTTAAAAATGTGTGTAAGTATAATATGTGGAGTATTCCCCCATGCCCCATGATCTATACTGAGCACGGTCATCTCTTCCTTTAGATTCATTTTTTGTAACAAGATAAGTGCTTCTACGTTCCTTAATTTGAAAGGGAAGGAATCAAAATCTCTACCCAAATCACTTTCCCTTGGTCCAATTAAAGATACATACATGCTTTGTACAATGGACTAGTGAAATGGGTAGGCTTCTCTATTTGTCTTACCTTGTGTTTTTTTTTGGCACTTTCACAAACCCATAGCTCCAAAAGGATTACACTTTTGTATACTTTGTACCAATCTAGATGTAGAACTTCTAGGGGTATGCAATAGAGTTTGTACCCTTATCTTGAAAGGACTAAAATATAGATTCATCTTCAGCTTTTATAATTCATAGTCAAAAGTTTTCTGTAATGAATAGATAACTATCTTATCTTTTATCGATGAATTAAAGATGATCTTGACTCAATTCAAGCCAAATTTTGACTAATATGCAGTTTTATTTCCTCTTCTTATTTCCCAACAAAATCCATAAAGCCATTGTATAAAGACATACATACATACATACATACATACATACATACATACATACATACATACATACATACATACATACATACATACATACATACATACATACATACATACATACATACATACATACATACATACATACATACATACATACATACATACATATATACATATATACATACATACATACATACATACATACATACATATATACACACATACATGCATGCATACATACATACACACACACATACATACATACATACATACATACATACATACATACATACATACATATTCGTAAAAGAGTGTGCTGTGGCTATCCTTGAAAGGATGACTAAGGTGTTTCATGACTTGGGATTGAACTTCAAAATTTGTGGCCTAACAGACTCTACATTAGATAATCATGAGCTCATTGCATTGCTAGTCAAAAAGGATATGGTAAACAGAATATGTTGGTTCAAGAACTTCTTCTAAATTAGATAACACAAGATAAGTACATAAGAGATAGCCTTCTAGAACCACCTAGCAAAAGCGTGGGTTTAAGAAGTTGAAGCTTGGCCGAATAACCCTAATGCTAGCATGGGTGGGATTAGACAAGATATATAACAATATGGAAAGGGTGTTACAGGCATGCCTTACACCTTGATAAATAGGAAACAAAGATAAAGAGGTGCACAACTCTTGAATATTTTTTTAAAGTGTTTGATCTTTTTGTAGCATAGATCACATGCTACTTATGTGAGAGAGAAAAGAAATGCATATGTGACAATGCATATGTTCCTCATTCTACGAATTTTTTCCAACGTCTACTTCATAAATTATATTTGGTATGGAAATAATGATAAAAATAAATAAGTACTACTTTCTTGTATAGGAAAAAAGATAAAATGTACCTCAATAAGGTTACGTACTTAACTTTTTTTTGTAGAGTAAAATTTCAAGTAGTTCACTTTTGAAAAATTTTATTCTTTATATTTAAATTTTAAATCTACAGGTACACACACACACACACACACACACACACACACATATATATATATATATATATATATATATATATATATATATATATATATATATATATATATATATATATATATATATATATATATATATATATATCATTTTGAGAGTCTAGCACTCTCTTCGCCTTCTAAAAATCATTTTCCTCAATGATTAGATCTTAGTCTCCCTTGAATTGATGTCCTCACCCTTGCACACTCTCTTGGACCTTTTTCTTCTCAAACTTGGTTTCTTGAACTCTTGCTCTCAACCATGGTGTCTTGAACCTTCTTTTTTGCAACCTTAGTGACTTGAGCCCTTATTCTCAACCCCAATATCTTGAGCCTAGTTGTCCCCCATGCTATGTATCTTGGACCTTCAAACTCGTGCTTTCATTGGAAAGATTGTTATGGGAGCTTTCCAACGGTACCTAACACATCTAAATCCAACCTATGGATTGGGAAATAAATGTTAAACTTTATTGGGCTAACTTCTCAAAGTGACACGGGCTACTTTTTATACCATTTCATATATAAAGTGCCCAAGAATCTTTTTTAGAGGCCATTGGGTTCCTGTGAGCCATGTGGAATCTACCCACCTTGCCTAAGCCTACTTCATAGGCTCTAATACCAATTGCTAGATCCAAGGGGAATCAAACCCATGATCTACTAGCTAGGAGTGTGATAGACTAGTAGCCACTTGCTTGGAAGTCACATGAAATCACATGGCTTTCGTATGGATTTTAAAAGAATTCCTCCGAAGCTTGTACCTACAAATCGAAAGTCTTGAGAGACCTCCCTAAGTGTTAAGTATCATAACCTTAAGGAATATCAAGCCTAAGGGTCAAAAGCCTTGAATTGAGAGTCAATAAATGCAAATACATCAAAGTTTCAAACCATAGTCTTTCAGATACATTCCCAAAAGTTTCTCAATAAACTCCAAGGGTTATCCAAGTGACTTTGGATCCTCAAACCCCATGCCTTCTGCCTCTTGAACCCCTACTTAAACAAAATTCTTCCCCCCTTTAATATTTTTTTCTCTAAAATGTGTGTAGGTATAATATGTGGAGTATTCCCACATGCCCCATGATCTATACTGAGCACGATCGTCTCTCCCTTTAGATTCATTTCTTGTAACCAGATAAGAGCTACTACATTCCTTAATTTGATAGGGAAGGAATCAAAATCCCTACTCAAATCACTTTCCATGGGTTCAACTGAAGGTACATGCATGCCTTGTACCAATGGACTACTGAAGTGGGTAGACTTCTCTAGTTGTCTTAGCTCTATAAACCTAGATTCAGAGCTTCTAGGGGTATGCAATAGAATTCCTACCGTTATCTTGAAAGGACCAAAATATAGATTCATCTTTAGCTTTTATAAAAGAAGAGAGAAATCTTAGATGTTTTGTACTTGAATTACCTCTTTATAGTCCCTTACAAATACAAATACGCTTTATTTTTATTTGATAGGGCTTAACAAATGGTATGAATTTAGCAAAATGGGTCTATTGAGTCTGTGCCAAAACATGCTCAATAAAATGAGGAGAAATACTATGTTCTCATTGCTTGGCAAGTTAGGTGGACTTATATCAATCATCAACATTTCTTGAAGCTACGTGATAGATAAAACACCCAATTTTGGAGTTCATTACTACTAGTGGATCCTTATCTAGATCTTCTTTTTATTTTTCGTAGATTAAACATTCAAATATCTCTTTGTTCTTGCATGTATTAATCCAAAGAATAAAATTCATGTTTTTCGAAGTCGGAATTACTTGGTAGACCTTTCTTCTAGGTCTCTACCCAAGTTCCTTGTTCATCTTGGCTTGATAGGTTCTTCCAAACGGTAGTAGTATTTAGTTATCTTAAACCAACTTTGGTTTATACCATCGTTAGTTAAACATACTAACCTTAAAGCTCACCATTGCTTTGCAAAGAGGAAGAAATGGTTTTGTACTTAACCAATTCCTTCAAATCCTCAAACTCATTGAGGAAAAATACTTATGAAGTCATCAAAATACCATCTTTCTGGATTTTCTATCTATTGGATAGAGTTAAATTATTCTAGTTTTATTTGTTTTAAGTTCCAAAGTCTTGCAAGAAAGATACTTTTTTATTATCATTATATAGTAGACCCATCTAGGAACTTAGTGAATATTATTGAATCACTTATTCTGAGCATCATTTAAAGATTCAAAAGGTGATCTCTTAGAGATCAAATTATTTTTCAAGGCTTTATACTTGAATAGGCTTGATTTTGAAATAGGCTTGAGTTTTAGCAAGCTCCTCATTTTTTAGAGTTTAACTCAAAAAACTCCTTAAAATTCTTATCCTCTTATTTGTCTAAGTCTGATGTACCATCTAAAGTTGGCCATGCATTGTATTGAAAAGAATGCATCTTTTGAAGAGGATAAAGGATAGCTGTTTCTAGGATAAATGTCATTTTATTCCACGTAACCTTTTTGTAAATACAACCAAGAGTGTTTAATTGGATCAAGGAGATAAATTTCTACACCTCTCAATGAACCTAAGACCTTGTTCTTGATGCTCTTATCTTTAAGGATTATCCTAATGTTTTCTATTGGATCATGAGTATATTTTCTCTCTCTCAATTAGATAAAGCTCTCAATGGGAGTCACTTCCCATGTTTCCATACCAGTGAGTCCATTTTGCAATCCATAGATTACATTCTTAATCTTTCCATCTTCTTTGTCCTTTTAATGCTCTGTGATCATTTCCTATGATCATGAATTCCTTGTTGCTCTCTTTCATCACTGCCCATTTGGAATCCTTCATTGAATTTCCTTCTTGCATATCTGGTTCTTACTTTGTTTGAGATTAACTCAAACATACAGGTACGTGATATCATATGTACTCCTTAATTTCCATGAAAGGGTTAAGGAATGTGTATTTTCTTAGAAGTATCATACCAATTATACTTTTTTTTCCCTTCAAAGAGTTTTTGTCCTCAATAACTACAACTCTTTCAATAAATTTAGGCTTATTCAATTTCTAAAATATGAACCCAAATGGAGCTTAGTCTTCTTTTCTTTTAGGCTGACTAAGTAAGTTGTTTGAATATCCTTCAATCCAAGCTTCCATTATCTTTTAGGTCGACTAAGTAAGTTTTTTGAATATCCTTCAATCCAGGCTTCCATTATCTTTAAATCTATCGTCCCATACCACCGGATCAACTTAGTGATAGTGTTAACCTAGACATCCCATACCATTTGGTTTACACTCTCACTTTTGTGTAGAAAACTTTAGTTGTTACTGAGGGATTCCTTACTTCGAAAACTTTCATGTTAGTGTAATCAAATAGCCACAAAAATGATTGTAATTTATATCCCTACCAAGACTTCAAAAGAATTTGAAAATTTGAACTATTTCTTTGATACATGCAATCAATGATATCTTTGTTTATTTCATTTGATAATAGGGCTAGTATTCGCATACTAGATATTATCTATTTACATAACTAGGCATCTTTCTTAAAGGATATAGTCTATCATAAGCTCAACCAAATGGTCACATGTTTAACCATATTAGTAAATTGCTTCTTACTCATAAAGCTTATCTTGGAGTAGTTTCGTTCAAATCTTTTCTCAATCCTTTAATCTTCTTCCTCTCTATATATAAATTGATTTATAACTCTTCACTCCTAAAGCAATTCTTCTAAAGCTTCTCATGGATCATAACCCTTTGTAAAAAAGTAGAATCTTGTTGGAGAGGAAATACATTTCATTTAAATTATGACATGGTTTAATCATCTCATGCCTTTGTTTGTCTTTCTATAAAATGTATGTGGAGAATGAGTTCTCCTATGCGCAATGAAAATGTGTAGTGAACCCTTGTATATCCAGCACTTGGACAAATAGCTGCACCTTAGATAGCTTGCTACTCTCAATACAAAACTCAAATGCACTTGTGCCTTTAGTTAATCAACATAGACAAATAGAGCTATCTAACAAGCTATAGATAACTTAATTTAGACAAGTTTTGATTATGAAATGCAACTAACGAGATGAACTACCTATCCACACAAGTATGTTTAAGAATTGAACTTCACTCTTAGACTGATAACTCCCTGAATATATATCCTTTGAGGACGATATTTGAGATAAAGAACCTACACATAAATAGATTTCCAACAAGCTAAAAATCAAGTAATTTAGATGAGTTTTGGTCAGGAAACACAATTGATAAAAATAGACCACTTGCATGCACAAGTATACTAAAAAATTGGACTTCACTCTCTGAGCGATATTTGACAGAAGATAAATTCTCTGAATGACATATTTGGGACAAAGAAACTACATGTACATGCAAAGACATTTCTAAAAAGCTAAAAACCAAGCAATTTGGATACGTTTTGATCAGGAAACTTAACCGATCAAAATAGACTACCTGTCTACACAGGTATGCTGAAAAATTGTACTTCACTCTTTGACTGCTATCTCACAGAATATATAACCTTTGAAAGAGATATATAACATAGAGAAAGTACAAAAGATAATATTTCCAATGAGTGTTTAAACGCAAGAAACGCTTACATATACACTCAGATATGAGATTCACAATAGAGGTGTGTACAAAATGAAGTGCAGCTGGAAGGAGTCTATGGGAAGATAAAATAACAAAATGAGAGATCCGACTACTGGGAGCTCTTGCCTAGCACCATTTTTTAAGTTTAACAATCAAGATATTTCTTTGTTTACAATGCATGACTTCAAGCCATTTACATTAATTAGTCATACTTAAGTAAGACGTGCATTTAGGAAAGGCTACAGTTCATGTATTTTTTTTTTGTCAATAACATAGTTGATTATACAAATGCACTCCCTAATGCACATAAATCATTTATGGCTTCCTATAAGGATTGCGTTATGGCTAATTTTCCTTCTAAACGACCACCTTCTAGGGGATCTCTTGACCATAGTATAGACTTAATTCATGGTAGTTCTCCTCCCCATGAAACACCTTATAGGCATGGGCCTTTACATAAGAAAAAAATAGCTAATCAAGTTAAGGATCTACTCCAAAAAGGACTTATAAGGCTTAGTTCTTCTCCCTTTGGAGCACCTCTTCTCTTAGTAGAGAAGAAGAACAAGACTTATAGGATGTGCATTGACTATAGATCACTCAATAAGATCACAATTAAAAATAGATATCATATTCCTAGGCTAGATGATTTGCTAGATAGACTTTGTGGAGCGCATGTATCTTTAGCAAAATTGATCTTAAATATGGGTATCATCAGATACGAATGACACAAAATGACATTTATAAGACTGCCTTTAGAACGCAAAGTGGTCGAATTGAATTCATGATAATGTTACACTTACCTGTTCCTCAAGTAGCTTTGATGTGAACCTTTTCCCTATACATGGGCAGTTTTTACTCTAGTGCTGGCTAGAGGTTTTTTCCCCATGTTACCACATACTTGATACTCTCATATGTGGTGGTACTTTGTACGTAGGGATACTATTCAGCTCTTACTTTAGTTCAGTTCATCGTCAATAGAGAGAGCTATTCCAGCCATCATCTTCTCCGTGTCTCTTGCTGTGTTTGTGCTCCTTGTGTGTGCTTCTCTTGTGTCTCTCGCACTTCTACACACACCCAACATGGTATCAGAGCAAGTTCAGCTTCTTCTCAAGTTTCGATTTTTCACGTGTCAGCGCGTGCACTTTTAACAGCGCAAATCGACTTCAAAGCATAGAACTGTGAATTTCAGCAGCCAAGAAACATTTCCAGAGGCTTGGAATGGTCATAAGCCTATGGTGAGTCATATGCGTGTGTTTGGTTGTTTGGCATATGCTCTTGTGCCATCACAACAACGTCACAAACTTAATGACAAGGCAAAGAAATGTATATTTTTTGGTTATAGTGCTGAAAGTAAGGGATATCGTTTGTACCATCCATTGATGAAGACAATTACTGTGAGTCGAGATGTGGTATTTGCTTAAAATTGAGTTTTTCCTCTACTTGAATGCAAAAAACAGCCAACAGTTAGCTCACAAGATGTGTTCGATACACTCATGCCTTTGTTCCAAAATGGTGCACTTGACTATGGCCATGTAGACCAGCCAACTGAGGCTCAAAGTAAATTCCAGCCAAATAGGGCTGAAAATGCAGAGAATTTCTAGCCAAACATGGCTGAAAAAATTCAGCCAAAAAATGTCCAAACTGCTAGAAATTTCTAGCGACATATGGCTGAACATTTGCGTCAAAATATGGCTGAAAATGAGCATGAAATTCAACCCATGCATGATGTACATATTGAAGATGTTTTACATAATGAACGCATGTCTATCAAGAGTGCAGAAACTATGCCAAAGTGGCTAAAACAAACTTTGCAGGACAGCAAATTCAGTGCACCTTTACTTGGTAGAACAAGATCAAGCTCTCACCATGCATCAAGTAATTTTGTGGATTATTCCCTTATTGCTACAGCATGTAATGAAAAGCCACTTTCTTTTGAAGATGCATGTGACGATCCACAATGGATGAGTGTTATGCAATCAGAAATGAATTTCGTACATAGGAATGGTACTTGGGAGTTATGTGAATTGCCAAAAGGAAAGAATGCCATTGGTACAAAGTGGGTTTACAAGACTAAGAGAAAATCTGATGGTAGCATTGATCGCTACAAAGCTAGATTGGTTGCCAAAGGATATGTGCAACAATATGGCATTGACTATGAGGAAACTTTTGCACTTACTTCACGCATGACTACCATTCGTACCGTGGTTGCATTGGCTGCCCGTCGAGGTTGGAAAGTGCATCAGTTGGACATAAAAACTACCTTCTTGAATGCTGATTTGCAAGAAGAGGTTTATGTGAAGCAACGTCCTGGATTTGCTATGAAAGGGAAAGAGCATATGGTTTGTCGCTTGCATAAAGCCTTGTATGGTCTCAAGAAAGCTCCACGTGCATGGTATGACAAAATCCATAAGCACTTGATTGCTCTTGGCTTCACATGTAGTCCGATTAAAAGCACACTCTATGTACGCAAAAATGCGGCTGATCTTATAGTGCTTTTTCTTTATGTTGATGACATACTCTTGGCTGGGTCATGTGATGCAAAACTTGACAATCTTATGGCTGATTTGCAGCATACTTTTAATGTCACTTATCTTGGTCTTTTGAGCTACTATCTTGGCATCCAGTTTGTATCCGTTGAGGGGGGAATTGTTATGCATCAAGCAAAGTATGTTGAAAAACTAATTCAACGTTTTGACTTTGAAGATTGCAAGCCAGTTTCCACACTAATTGAGACAGGATTCAAGTTCTCAGTTGAGGACTCCAATGATGCATTTGACACTTCTCTTTATCAACAAACTGTGGGATGTCTTATATATGCATGCAACACAAGGCCGGATATACAGTATGCAGTTTCCTAGTTGAGTCGATTCATGCATAGCCCTGGCACTAAGCATTGGCAAGCGGTGAAACATGTGTTTAGATATCTCCGAGGTACTTTGAGCTTAGGTCTCTAGAGAGCGCCTTCATGCAGGAGATATTGATTTGGTATATGTGCCTACACAAGATAATGTGGCAGACATATTCACCAAAGCTCTTCCATGGAAAAAGTTTGAAGCTTTTCGCAAAGCTTTAGGCTTACTACCTTGTGGGGGCTGATCTGTCACTCCCTATATGTGTTCACATCATTCGCTTCAGGGGGGTTTGTTACACTTACGTGTTCCTCGAGTAGCTTTGATGTGAACCTTTTCCCTATACATGGGCACTTTTTACTCTAGTGCTGGCTAGAGGTTTTTTTCCCATGTTACCACATACTTGATACTCTCATATGTGGTGGTACTTTGTACTTAGGGATATTATTTAGCTCTTACTTTAGTTCAA